>VZRL01000151.1:171132-230059 GCA_013397895.1 Origma solitaria
CAGCTCCCCGGGAGTCATCGCACCTGCCCTGCTGGGCTGGGAGCCCAACAGCGCCCCTGCTGGCCGTGACCGTGACTGCACCAACCGGGAAAGTGCCTGGTAGCCCAGGGACATTTGCCACCAAGTCTTTGGTTCTGTTTACTGTTTTTTTAACCTTGTTCACTGTTTTTTTTGTTACTGATTGTTTACCTCATTATAGATACTAGTAAAAAACTCTTATTCCTTTTCCCATACCTTTGCCTGAGAACCCTTGATTCTAAAGTTATAATAATTCGGAGGGAAGGGGGTTCACATTCTCTGTTCTAAGGAAGGTTCCCACCTTCCTTAGCAGACACCTGTCTATCAAACGAAGACATCCTCCAAGAGCTCCACGGGTGCATAGTCAGGCTGCCTGCCCGACACATACTGCTTCACCTTCACCATGAACGGGAATTCCTGATCCTCCTCCTCCGAGGACTCCACGGGTGCGTAGTCAGGCCACCTGCCCAACATGTACCGCTTCACCTGCACCTTCTCCATGGACAGCTCGCCCTCCTCGCTGCAGACAGACTCAGTGCCCGTTCTGGATGGAATCGGCGGCTGCTTCATGAGGGACCCACATGGTGGCAGCGGGCGGGGAACAAAACAAGGATGAAGCAGCCTTGCAGTGCAAGAGAAGCGCAGCAGGACAGGATCTCGGAGCCCAGCACAGGAGTGGCCGCGGCAGAGGGTCCAGCGGGAGCTGCTCTCCATGTTTGAGCACTGCATACGCTGGTTCTGAGCTCCGAGAGGCCAGGCGGCAGGGAAAGAGGCAGAACAGCTCCTTCCTCCCCTAAGCCTGGGAACAGGACTCCCCAAAAACCAGCCAAACCTCTGGGGTAACCCACTCACTTTTATCCTCCCCACAACGCACCCCCAGCCAGGGCCATCTCAATATTGTGACATCCAGCTCCACCTTTTGTGTCCTAACTGCCCCATTGGTCTCTCAGGCAATGCCCTCCTCCCCCACATTGTCCTTCTTCCAGGTAGCAGACAGGACAAAAATTCACTGAAGAAAACAAACCCAGAACAAAACCGAAGGAAGGAAAAATTATAACAAAAAAACCCCAAAAGCCTCAGGAAAATATATAAGTTGCCAGGCCAAGAAATCTCAAGCCATCAAAGGCCAGACAGGTGACTCAGAGCCAGGGCAGTTGTCAGGGCAGCACTGGGGAGGAATATCAGTGTAACTTCTCCAAGACTCAGATTGCAGGAAAGGTTGATTTCATGGCAACTGAACCAGCTCCTCCTCTCCACTGAGAAAAAACCAAATGGATGGTGACTTGCTCATCTAAACACACAGGATATGTCAGAGGAACAAACCTGAGCAACTGCCATCGTAATTTATAAAACTAATTAAATCCATGGCAAAAATAAGCAAAACTTAGAACAGAGAGATCACAGAATCTGGCAGAAAAAGGCCCCAGCCTGCATGAATCATTATTTTCTAGAGGAAACCTTATATAATCCAAGCTACGCTGTTTTAAAACAAACCAAACCTTCCAAAAACTCAAATTAATGGGTTTGGCACAGCTCTGTTTTTAATTCAGGTGTTTTGGTAAGATTAAAAAAAACCCCAGCTGGTACAGATTAATTTGATATAGTTTACACCCTGCTTTTGGCATCCCCAACCCTTCCTGGGAAGGAAAGCAAAGGGGAGCTGAGAGCATCTACCTGGGGCTAAGGGAGGTGATTAGATTGCATTGCCATCTTGTGGAACAGGAGAAAACCAGGGGCAGGGGAAGAACTGCTCAGGCACCTCTCTGCTGTTCTCCAGGACACAGCTCCTGCCCCAGAAGGGCATTTACTGTGATTGTTCCTCATTCTCTTCATTTATCTGAAAGGGCAGAGCAATGCACACAGGGAGAGCAAGGTTTGCTGCCCTCAGGCTGCTTGGAAGAGGATGGATACAGACTCATTTACCAGAAATAAAAGCTTCCTCTTAGTTTTGCTCATATTTACTGTGACAAAGTCAGATTTTCTGTGCAGCTTTCTCAGGAAACAAAATCAGTTTTTCTCTCTGGCTACAGGAGAACCACTGGAGTGACTGGGGCAGGACCAGGAGTAGAATCAGCAATGCCCAGGTCCCCATCCCAGTTCATGGTCTGGTTCAGCAGGACCTGAAGAACATTTCTGACTCCACACATGGCACAGAACAGATGCAGCCACCTCTGCACAGGTCACATCTGCCAACAGGGCTCCCAGCTGTGGCCTGAGTTACCAATATCCCCTTGGCTCCTTCAGACACAAACACTTCAGGATATGCTTATCACAGCCAAAGCCTGGTTTAACCATCTTTCTGCAAGGTGCTGCCTGCTTGTGTCTTTAGGGGAAAAAAACAGACAAAAAACTCACTACAAAACTCCAGGATGGGGGGAAAGTTACCCAAAAGCACCAAGCCCCTGTTGCCAGCCAGGCTGGGAGCAAGGGGAGGAGTTCACTGCGCTGGCTCTTGTCCCAGGGAATGCCTGGACATGGCACTCAGTGCCCTGGGCCTGGTGATAAAGTGTCTTGGGTTACAGTCAAAGTATGTGTTCTGTTACCATCTCCATGAGCTGTTAAGACAGGTGGGGCAGTGTTCTTTATCCTCTCAGTCCTATTAACACCCTCGGGGGAAGCAGCAGCCACTCTGTGAGGGACCATCCAGGTTTCCTGGAACAATGCAGAGAATTCCATCATCCCATTGTGAGATGTCCCACCCTGAGGGAGGAACCAAACATTCCTCCACAGATATAAGCTGAGGCTTGGAACACTAAGGGGCATTACCACTGGATTCCCAGAGGACAAGAGTTCCAGAACCACCACTGGACCTCTTCCCAGAGGACAAGAGCTCGAGAACCACCACTGGGCCTCCAGAGAACTGCCAGAGCTTCCTACAGGATCGCCACTTTGACAAGACCACATCCCTCACTCCAACGGGACTGCAGCCACCATTGAACCGGACTGCTACCACCAACCTGACCAAGAAGGTGGCAGGTCACATTCTGACTTTGTCAGTTTAAGCTGGTGTTTCTAACTATTGCCTTTATTTTAATTTTCCTATTAAATTGTAGTTCTGACTTGGAATCTCTCGCAACGTATTTGTGTGGGGTTAATTCCGCCACTGGTTTGCTTTCAAATCAGCACCCAAGATGGGGATTGGTCACAGGCTGGACTCGATGGTGTGAGAGGGCTTATCCAACCTCTGTGAGTCTGTGATTCTGTGAACCCTGAAACTCCAGCCCAGGCAGGTGGGCACTGCGATGGATGTGGCTTTCAGCTGGTGTGACCCATGGTTTGGGTTGTGCCTTACTGGGCTCACTGGGGCAGGAACAGCCTGAGCCAGTGGTGGGGAAGCCCTACAAGAAGAGTGCAAGTGCAGCACTGCCCTGAGCTGGCTTTGGTGCCCAAAAACCACCACACACCAGCTCACCTGTCTTGAGTGACCACCACCGCCCAGAGCCATGGACTAAATGAACTCAAGGAACATCTGGATTTCCATGGCCTTCTTACAGCCATTTCCCAGGGGTGGCCACAGACTGAAGGAATGCCTCCTGGCTGCTGCTTGACAGCACTGGAAGTGGGGTGGTGGTGAGGATGGACTAGGTAGGGACAGGAGCACTGAGGGAGGGGAGTGTGCTGGATTGGGCTGGGGATTATTCCATTATTCCAGCCAGTGTGCTCTACTTGTATCCACAGCCCGTGGCTCCAGCACAGGCACTCATCAGGAAAATAATAAAGACATTATAATTTCAAAAAGGAGGGAAAAACACATTAACAGCCACATGCTGGAACAGAGTGGAGACTGAGTTTGAGTAAGGAAGGGGTGGGCAAGGGGGAAGGTTGAGCATTTCACCCTGGATTAAATCCACAGTAACACACCAAAACCAAAGAGTTATTGAAGATTTTATCAATTTTTTGAAAATTTTCTTCCCAGAAGCCGGAGTGGGGCTATGGATTTGTGCTGGAATATTGACAGCACAGGGATGTTTTCCTGAGGGCTGAGCAGGGATTACACAGCACCGAGGCCTTTTCTGCTCCTCAGCCATTCCCACCAGTGACCAAACTGGTGGGAACGGGTCACTGGTGGAACCACCCAGTGACCAGGCTGGGGTGCACATGAGCTGGGAGGGGACACAGCCAGGACAGCTGACCCCAACTGACCTAAGAGATACTCCAGACTGAATGGCATCACAATATCAGCAATAAAACTGGGGGAGGTGGCTGGAGGGGGGCCACTGTGCAGGGGCTGTTTGGGCATCAGTCACATTGGGCTGAGCAATTGTTTGCCTTTGCATCCCCTGTCATTCTTGGGGTTTATTTTTTTGTTATTTTCCTTTACATTAAAATTAACCATTATTATATTTCAGTTATTAAACTGTACTTATCTCAAGCCCTGAGTTTTCTCATTTTTGCCCTTCCAATCCTCTCTCCCACTGCACTGGGGGACAGGGAGAGGGTGGCTCTGGGGGGCTGCGGTTAAACCACGACATCCCCCAGCATCTCAACATTAACTACACTTTAATTTATTTGCGAATTTTTAAACGCAGTTCTTAAAAAGACATTCTAAGGGTTAAGGCTTCTAATAAAAACGTTATTGAGAAATGGTTAGTGAAAGAAAGCCCTAAAGGTGCCCAAAATGGAAGACAGAGGACAAGCCAACCCAAGAGCGCCAGTGGTGAGACAGAAAAGTCAGGACCGTGCACACAGCCATTCCTGAAGCAAAGCTGGAACAGCCCAACACTTGATTGATGATTTGTGTGCCCATTCTGGTGAAAGCTCAATGCAAATGTCTGAAATCTAAGAAACTTATACGTCCCACCATCCCTTCTAATGCCCAGCACTCACTGGGAAGGACTAAAACAAAGCCAGGCAGTGTGCAAACATTTGCCTGCGGATGACTGATGATTTTCAACAATAATTTCATAAATGCAGCAGGCTGGAGTCTACCCCGTGGTTATCCTTCCGCTGCAATCCCTGGGAGTTCCCAGTGCCACCAGTGTGGGACTGCCCAAGGCCACCAAGGGAGACAGGACAGCCTTCCCTGGGCACGGCGAGGGTTGGCGCTGTCAGCAGCTCTTGGGCCAGTGAGAAAAATGGCACTGAAAATAAGCTGTGAAAGAAACAACCCACCCAGGACAAGCAGAGGGTTTGTGCCAGGCTGAGGACGGGCAGAGGGGCAGAGGCTGCTCCCGTGCCAGGCAGGTAACGCCGAGGGCACAGCCCCAACCACAGCGGGCACTGGGAACAGCCCCCACAGCTGGAAACGAGGTTTGCATGAGAGGCAGATGTTGAAATATTGATTAAAGTTGGGTTTCATCAGCAATACTTTGATTTTA
Organism: Origma solitaria; assembly: GCA_013397895.1. Taxonomy (NCBI): domain Eukaryota; kingdom Metazoa; phylum Chordata; class Aves; order Passeriformes; family Acanthizidae; genus Origma; species Origma solitaria. The sequence goes on from VZRL01000151.1 coordinate 176,469, forward strand.
TGATTATACTGGCTGCTAACAAAGACACACCCATTAATGCATTACATTCCTGCTTGTAAAACAGGGATTATTCCATTATTCCAGCCAGTGTGCTCTACTTGTATCCACAGCCCGTGGCTCCAGCACAGGCACTCATCAGGAAAATAATAAAGACATTATAATTTCAAAAAGGAGGGAAAAACACATTAACAGCCACATGCTGGAACAGAGTGGAGACTGAGTTTGAGTAAGGAAGGGGTGGGCAAGGGGGAAGGTTGAGCATTTCACCCTGGATTAAATCCACAGTAACACACCAAAACCAAAGAGTTATTGAAGATTCTATCAATTTAAATTATAAAAAAGCACTCCAACATTGTCCCCTAGCAGGTGCCAGTTTTCCTGCTGCTTGGCCTCATTCAAGGGACAATCACACATACAGGACAATCATACAGACATATCCCGGTGCCAGGGAAAACGGTGGAAAAGGGATGGGAAGGATGCCATTAAAGCCTGTGTCCTCAGCATTACTACTCTAGAGCTCACGCCTGGGCAGGAGGGAGCAGCCATCTGAGGCAATATGGTGTTTACTTATGCCCAAATTGTTATGCAAACACAGGAAGACCTCAGAGAGCAGAGGGAACAGGCACCAGAGACAGCACTTCTCACCAAAGCAAAATGTTTTTCAATGTGCAAAGGGTGAGAGAGGTCACCCCCAAGGAATCCAGCCCAGGATCCTCCCAGCCTTCGCTTCTCCCATCCTCCTCCTCCTCCTCCTCTGAAATTCCCCAGGCAGCCAGCATGGGCTTCCTGAGTTAAAGAGACAGCCTCATCATCCAGCAACATGGCTGGGGCTGCATTTGCATGAGGAACCAAAAAATGGGGGAGAAATCCCTCTTGGATGCCATGGGACCGACTCCTTGCCCACCCCCACACTGCCCTGGACTCGTGCGGAAAACGAAGCCACAGGAATTAAGGGGAGACTCACAGGGGTACTCAGCATCATTCAAGTGCACTTAGTTTTAAATTAAATCCATCTTGCATCAACATTGAAGATCTAAAATGAAAGAGTCAGTCATGAACTCTGCAGTCACGCCTTTAATTCCATCTGCAGTTGGTATGAGACAAATAACTCTGACAAGTCAACTTTAACCTCCAGAAGAAGCCCCAGGTTTTCATCAACCTACATCAACCAAGCTTTCAAAAAGTTATCATTGATGGAGAACCAAATAAATCCCTGGAACTGCCAGTGCTGCTAAGATGCCTCATTGCCAGTCTGAGCTCAGGAACTTCTGCTGCAGAGCCTCACTCCACAGAATTAAACCTCCCCCCAGCCACAAACAGGTATGTGACCACATCAGCCCTTGACTTTCTCTTTACTAAACTACATAAACCAAATTTCAACAACCTCTGACTGTAAGTCAAATTTCTCTAGAGCATTTTGAGTCTTAGCACGGTAAAAATGAACCACGGACACCAGAACCAGACCTGCTACTTCCAGAACTGAACTGCCACCACCTTCCCAGGGACTTCATCCCTCAGTCGATCACATTCCCCACATAAAGACATTTTCTGCCATCACCCAGAACATCCTCCCCTGGTCACTGCTATCAACCCCAGCTCTTCATCCAAACGTGCCTGTGATTATCACCTCTCCTTAGCTCTATAGAGAGGGAGGCCAGTTCAGCTTTAGCAGCTAACACATCACTTCCAGAGTCACCTGGAAGGATTTAATGCCTGGCAGGCTCTGAATGCTGCTGGGTTAAGAGCTCATTCCTGCAGGACACCCCCAGGAACGCCCCTGCGGCCTTGCTCCCCGCTGTGCCTGCTTTGTGAGAGCTGGTAGCAAGTTTTTGTAAAGCTAATTAACATGCACCGCTCTAATTTCATACAATTTCATACAATCAGGATATTGTGCAATGCTGGAGTCAAATGGCTCAAAGAAATTAACTGCACCAGCACTTCAGCACAGCGAGTCAAACCTGCTGGAGATCTTTGGACTGCTGGGGTTTCTGCCATTCAAAGAAGCTGTCCTCAGGGGGTAGCGCATTGCACAGCAATTAGCAACAGTTAACAACTGCACGTCGTCAGTTAAGAACTGCCCTGGTATGAAATGATTGGTGCCGAAGCCATTTCCTACCACAGGACGTTGATTTCTTGTCCACCATCTTCACGTGCCGGGTCTGGGTGCGCAGCCGATCGTCCGTGTTCTCCACCAGGTTCGTGAGGTCGTCGATGATCTCTGGGGAGAGAGGAACAGCAGCACTCAGTCTGAGCCCCACAGCAGCCCTGCTCACCACACTGCGGCTCCAGAACAGGAACCAGCTGCATCCTTCTGTCCTCCAGTGGGACAGAGCAGTCATGCCCTGAAAGGTCCAAATCCTGGGAAATGCCACACAAGATTCAGTGCAAGGCTCCACTGCAAGAGTGGAAGAGAAAATATGGCCTAAAGTAAAGGAAGAAACACAGCCTGAAACAGCAGCATCAGTCTAGGAGGTCACAGAGTACAGGATGATGGCAGCCACAGAGCTGAGGTGAATTCCCTCACCAAGCCAAAGAGAGGGAATTAGTGCATATGCGACAAGAAATCTGGAATGTCCGTCTCTGGAATGGAGCATCTCAACACTTGACCACGACATCATCATTAAACCACATCCAGAAGCACCATCTTTGTAAAGGCTTCTGAGAGCACTCGGTACAGTCCTGACCACACGACCACTGAGGTCACAAAGTCCTGCCTCGGTTGCCTCCTGGAGCTGTGGGTCTGGCAGCTCTTCTTGCATCCCAGAAGGTCCTCTGAGAAAAGAAGAGTGGGCAAAGCTTCCCCTACATCAAGTTTTAAGAACAGAGAAAGGAAAACTACAAGTCAATCCACCCTCAGCCTCCTGTAACTGATGGCTTTAATTTTGTCATGGAAATCAGAGCTCGTACAACGTTTACACTGAGAGTGGTTGAGGGGATGGTTGAAACCTAAAAGCCACATTCAGGCGCTAAATTTCCCCCTCACTGCCTGTTACGCTCTGATTTCCTTGGAACACACAGCCAGTGCTTCTGGTGTCTGAACACACCATGCCTGGCTGCCCTCGGCCCCGCAGGTAGGAGAGGCTTCCTTTGTGCACGAGAAATCAGAAGAGGACAGCAGCCAAGCCCCAAGTGTTGCTGCACAGCCTCTTGCTGTGGTTACATGCCCAACATCTTCCCCATTATTGATCCCTGGCTCAGCAAGTCCTGCCTGCCTTTGAGCTGGGCTTGGGGGCAGTGCCATGCCCTCGGCTCCTCTGCACCCCAGCAGGTGCTGGCACCGCAGCTCTGCCCTGCTGAAACCCTGGCTTCAGCGGCCCTGAAGCAACAAAAGCAAAGTCAGAGCACACAGCATCCAGTTAGCAATCCTGCCCGTATTCATGGATCATAACCTGCGTGGATGCTGGCAGAGGCTCAAAGAACACCTAAAGAACACAAGTGCCATCAACAGGACGGGACCCTTATTACTAAGCCTTTATTGTTTTAACAATTCCTTCAAACAAGAGATTTCCCAAATGTTTCTACTAGGAAAAAGGGGATGATACTGAAGAGGGCGTTCCTTGTATTTCCCAAACTTCCCTGTGACACTACAAGGAAGCCTTGTCCTTACCAGGGGAGTGCCAGTGTGTGACATTAGTTCTTGCACCTTCCCTGCTGTCATCCCTTTGATACCAGGAACTGAACGGGAATGGTTTTCTCCATCATTCACCTTTCCAGAGCAGATCACAGAATGTCCTGAGCGGGAGGGACCCACAGGATCACTCAGTGCAGCTCCTGACCCTGCACAGACATCCAACAAGGCCACCCTGTCCATCCCTGGCAGCGCTGTCCAAACGCTCCTGGAGCTGTGGCAGCCTCGGGGCTGTGCCCATTCCCTGGGGAGCCTGGGCAGTGCCCAGCACCCTCTGGGGAAGAACCTTTCCCTAAAATCCAGCCTAACCCTCCCCTGACACAGCTCCAGCCGTTCCCTCAGGTCCCAGATGTTCGTTATGGAGGGTGTTTATGTTCTCAGTCTTATCAAAGAACAAGCAGCATATCAAATACAGATAAAACCAGTCTGATTGTACATATAGATAACAAAAACCACATAAAATTATCAAAGTTCTGCAGGCACAAAGGAAACGTCCAAGGCACATGGAGCACGGAGGTTTTACTCTCCCAGAGAGCTGAGACATTTACGCATCATCCTTGCAGTGTGTGTTTCAGTCTGCTCCACAAACACTCTGTCATCGCCAGTGAATCCCTATGTAAAATGATATCAGCATCTAAAAAATCCTGGACCTTGAAAATATACAGCTTTCCTAAACCATGAGCTCCTGATTCATGTCCTGTAGCCCAAACCATCCTGGTATCCACATGAAGGGAGGGCAGAGTACAAACATCCACCACTTCCCTGTGCTTTATCCTCTGGGTCTGACCCATCCACCCCACCAATTCTCTTTTATTCCAGACACAAACCCTCCGTATTTCTAAAGCTGTTTGTAATACTTAAAATTATTGTTTATCATTATACTCAATATTGTCCGTCCTACACCAAAACACATTTTCCCAAGTCATGGGAGGCATTTTGTTTGAGCTACAAGGTTTGTTTGGTTTGCTGCTCAGATATTAGCTCTCCTCCCCCTCCCACCCAACTTTCCCAGGTCTGACATCTGCAAAGCCAACAATATTTTGGGGAAACTTTATCTGTCCTGCGTGATTCAGCACACAGGAAGAGCAGGACAAAGCTGCCTGCAAGGGCAGGACTGTTCACGTTTGCCTCTCCACGAAAAAAGTGCCGCAAGTTCCCATCGTTGTCAAGGACAAAGTGATAAGCATGCTTGGGAAATTGGAGACTTTCCTCTGCCAACACTGACCAGACCCTCCTTGAAAAACATCCTGGTGAACAAGCTGTAGCTAAATGAGAACAAATGTGAGCAGGAAAATTTTCTGTCATCGATTCAAAGCCCAAGGCACTGCAATTGGGATTCTGTCTAGAGCCTCTCCTTTCCCATCCCCCTGCCAGGAGCCATTTCTGAACCCGAGGGCTGCGCTGCACATCCTGGAAGAAGCATTTCTCCATATATATTTATGTTTCTTGACAGGATCAGCTCCCAGGCGAGCAGGGAACTTCACCCAACACACAGCCCAAAGCTCAACAAGCACCCAGCCCTCTGATGCCACAGCTGAGACCTGGAGAATTCTGGAGAGCTCACTGCAGGACCTGGAGGTCTGAGCAGGGTCTGGGGAGGAAGCACAGGGAGGTTCTTACCCCACTCCCAGGTGAACCAGATGTCCAGCCCAGCAGGCTCCCCAGGCCAGGGTGCCCTTGTAACCAACAACACCCAGCAGAGAAACATCCACCCATCCGTCTGTCCATCCTTCCATCCATCCATCCATCCCTGTCCATCCATCCATCCATCCATCCCTCCATCCCTCCACCCATCCCTCCANTCCCTGTCCATCCATCCAGCCATCCACCCCTCCATCCCTCCACCCATCCCTCCAGCATCCATCCCTGTCCATCCAACCATCCAACCATCCATCCATCATCCACCCGTCTGTCCATCCTTCCATCCCTCCATCCATCCATCATCCATCCATCCACCCATCCCTGTCCATCCCTCCCTGCCTCCCTGCCTCCCTCCCTCCCTCCCTCCCTCCACCTATCCCCTGCACCCATCAAGCCCCTGTTGTGGTGACACTCGAGTACAGAGCTGTTCTCAACCTTCCTGTAAATGAAAATATTTCTCCCCATTCCAAAACAAAGGAAACCCAAGGGAAATCCATCCAGAAGGCAGAGCTGAAAATCACGAATGGATTCCTAAGGTAACTAAGCTTCCACAGCTCAGGAAGTCCCCAGAGCACTGACACTCCTGGGAGCTCTCCCACCTTTCCTGCCCCACCCTCGACCCCCTCTGCCCTTCAAGCTGGCAATTCCATGTCCTATCGCCTCCCATTTAGCTGGCCAGGCTAGGAACAGGCTAAAAAAGATGGAGAGAGACCTGAAAAGAGGGAAGGATGCAGGTCCCCCCATCGGGAGGGAGCAGACGGGGAAGGCAGGCTGGCTGCTGGTGACCTTCCAAAGGACATTCCTGTAACATGGCACTGCAAACCACAACTCAGCCAGGAACACAAATTTAGCCAAGGTCTCCTTTCAGGGAAGCAGCATCTTGAAGCAGAAGATAAAAACCCAGTGCCCAACCCCAGTAATAAACTCGGAATCACTTAAGCACAGCTGAAGCGGGAGAAGTTTGAAGGTCAGTGCTGCAGGTGAGCTCAGCCTGGAGCTGTTCCATCAGCAGGGACTGCTCCAAACCTGGTGTCCCAGCTGTCCCCATCCCTGCACCGTGTCCCTGTGCTGCAGGGCCAGCCCCCAGCCCGGCACGAGGGTCTGCAGCTGACCAGGAGCTGAGCCCGACATTCCCCACGGGAAGTATCTGGTCCTTGAGGAAGGCAGAGGCACTTCCAGGACTCCTCACCTCATTCCTGGGCAGGGAACCTGTCCCTACAAATCTGGGTGCTTTTCCTGGTGTTCCAGGCTGTAAAATCTGGGATGGAGCCCTCAAGAAGGACAGGATTTCTTCAGGTATGTGTCAGACAGCAAAATAATGGTGGGATCTGAGGCCAACGCAAACATATCTGAAACCAGGACAGAAGTCATGGCAGGATCTTCACTTTGGGGACACAAGTGTGGCTCCTGCAGCCATGGGACCAGCCATGGAGAGGACAAGGGCAGCCCCTCGGGACACTGGGGTGAATTCCACACAAAGAAAACACGCAAGGAGGGAGCAGCAAAGCCAGCAGATGACAGGAAAAATGCAGGTTGATATATTCTGAAATATTTGACTTTTTTTTATTCAAAATAGCACAGCAGCAGTTTTTGATCTCAGGCAACAAGTTCTGGACAGTGCAGAGCAGGCTGAGCATGGGTCCAGGTCAGAAGGAGCATCCCTGAGGAAGAGGTGGGAGAGGCTGGAAGTGCAGCCCTCTCCCATTCCAGCACAACTCAGCCCCCAGGAAGGCAAGAGGTGTTTACTGGAGAAAGCCTGAGCAAAGTGAGGAAAACCTCCTATTTTTTTCTTCAAAATCAAACACCAAATAAATTTCGGGTTTGTTTAGTAATTTGCATGAAAAAAGTTTTTGCCCTCATAGACAAATACAAAAATCACTTGGCCAGATCTGAACTTGTCACTGCATCAGCTGTCACAGCCAATAAATTAAAGTTTTTAAGCCACAGCTGAACACAGAGTTTAAAAAACCCTGCACATTGACTTCTTCCCTGGTCCCACTGAGTTGAAGCACTACCAGTGCCTGCAGTCAGCTTCAAAAAACTCAAGAATCCAAGACTAACCCAGACCAAGACAAGGCTGCTCAGAGATGTGAGCACAGAACTGTAAAATATTCCTTTTCAAAGGAAATTGGGAATTGAAGCAGCTGCTCTGAACCCTGGATCTAAGCACATTGCAGGGACTTGGCTTCGCATTCCCAAATGAGGCATTAAAGGCTGAGGGAGCTGGGGGGGCTCACCTGGAGAAGAGAAGGCTCTGGGAGAGCTCAGAGCACCCTCCAGGGCCTGAAGGGCTCCAGGAGAGCTGCAGAGGGACTGGGGACAAGGCATGGAGGGACAGGACACAGAGAATGGCTTCCCACTGCCAGAGGGCAGGGATGGATGGGATATTGGGAAGGAATTCCTTCCTGGGAGGGTGGGCAGGCCCTGGCACAGGTGCCCAGAGCAGCTGTGGCTGCCCCTGGATCCCTGGCAGTGCCCAAGGCCAGGCTGGACACTGGGGCTTGGAGCAGCCTGGGACAGTGGGAGGTGTCCCTGCCATGGCAGGGGTGGGATGGGATGAGCTTTAAGGTCCCTTCCAACCCAAACCGTTCTGGGATTCTGTGAAAAGCTAAGAAAGATGACCTTTACAAGACACACTGGTATCACATCTTGCTGTTCCTGATTTCTGGCGTCCATCCATGTGTGTGTTTGTGTGTGCTAAAAGCCACTCCCAGAATATAAAATTCTTCCCTGGAATGGTAGGGGAACAGCCAACGGGCAGCAGTGGGGAGGGTGGACTTACACACATCCCTAAAACCACATCTGCTAAGACGTAGAAAAATAAAGATTTATGCGAAGGACACCAAGGGAAGACAGATGATAAAAAATTAAGCAGAAGAAATTGCATGTGATCTTAGGAATTTCTCAGGAAAAAAAGCTCATTCCTCATTTCCTTTTTTCTTCAGAGACTTTGCCGCTGCCACAAAAATCAGAAGTGCTCTGTTTTAATTCCTGAAATCCCCAATACCTCCTGTAAAAAGCTGGTTCTGCTTCTCTCCAGCCACAGCATGGATAATTTCAGTGGCTCCCATGGGACAGGAGCCCCCCAGGCTGGAGCTGTAACTCATCCCTGCAGGAAGGGAAGGCAAACCCTGAGCTGAGCCAGGTGCCAGAGCAGCCTGAGCTCTCCAAACACATCCTTCTGCTTCCCTCCTCTGTTTCCCCTCAAAAGGCCACGAGCTCAGGCCCTGGCTTTGCCCACAGCCCCGTGGGGCAGCACAGCACAGCCACAGCTCCTCCAGCAGCACTCCCAGCTGCCTTTCCCATATTCCCAATGTCTCTGACATTCCTAACAATTCTTCCCATCGGTCTGGCACCAGCCCCATCTTCTGTGTCAACTCAGCCATCAAGTCTTCCTAGAGCTGGCCAGAAGTTTTCCAAGGGAGCAGTTTGCCCTGGAAAGCTGTTTGGCAGGTGACAACACCAGCCCCGGGACCGCCAGCGTCCCACGGCCTCGATGGTGCCCTTAGTGCTGCCACTCCTCCCTGGCCAGCCTGAAACCAATGACCAGCTCTCAGCCTGCAAATGAAATTCTCTTTTGCCAACAAAATGAGGAGCCCAAACTTTTGCAGAGAGCAGGAACCCTTTTCCAGCTCTTCCAGCCACTCGGTCTTTCGTCCCTTTCCAGCCCCGGTGCCAAGGGGCCAACCCCGCTCTGCTCCAGAGGAGCAAACCCACGGGGAGGGCATGAGATGCCAGCACAGACACAAATCCCCATTGCGCCATCCTCTGCAGGGCCCCAGGAGCAGAGAGGACACGGAGTGCCAGCGCAGGGATCACCGAGCACGTTCCAGCCAAGAAGTGTCACCTCAGCCAGGACAAGTCCCAGTGTGGGGGTAGCGTGGGGACACAGAGACGTTCCTGTCCCGCGCAGTGCCACGGGCCCTCTGCCATGATTCTCCTGTTCACAGCTCCTTCATGAGAGATAAAGCACTGAATTCTGAAGAAATGAGCAGGTCCTGACAGACTGAAAACCAGGCAGAGGCAGAGAGCATGAGGAACTTAATGTTTCATTTTGCAGGAAACCATGTGGGGTTTTCAGGTTTTCCCTACTGTTTCCTCACTCAAGAGCAGGAAAATGACCTGGTCCTTTCCATCCTGTGTCTCCCTGTCCCTCACCAGGTCCCATGAAGCTGCACCACCTTTGTGAGGGCATGGGATTTTTAAAAAATTTTTTTTAGAAATCACTGTCCTTAGTTCATGGAGTCCCTGGGAAGGACAACCACCTCTTCCCATGAAGTTGAACAGGTTTTAGATTCTGCTTGCACACATGACTTTACACTAATTGATTTTTTTCCTTTGTTTTTGTGTTTTAAAATGGATAAAAAGCCACATTTAGGCAACTCCATCCTTGACTTGCACTCGCTCTGTCTGTGGAGTGAGAAACTGAAAAGGCAAGCAAAAGCAGCCATGTGAAATTCAGCACTGGAAAAGAGAAACAAATCTGGGGTTTGATCAGTTTAGCAGAGTGGTGCTGCTGACCAGACATTTCCTTGGAATTGTTTGGATTTTCCGTGGATTGAAATTTATGGATCACTCAATAGCATTTATCGATGAGTAATGCACCTCCATGGCATACCCCACTGAGTCATGGAAGACTCCAGTCAGCCCTAAGAAAACACAGAGAGAGCTAAAATCCCTGCACAAAACCAATTACAATAAGGCTGGAATTTAGTGGAGAAACCAGGCAGGCTTTCCCTCCCTCCTTCAGGTCTCCGGTGCCTCAGGAGAAGAGTTGGATACCAAAGAAATGAATCATATAGGGAATGCCAACCTCTATATGTCCAAACCCCATAATTACATGTTAATAAGAAAGCAGAGCATTGTTCCAAGTGCCAGGGCTATGAAATGAGGATTGCAACTAATGTAAGTCCATCAGAAACCTGAAGAACCTCAGCACGATGTGCCAGCTGTAATGTCAGGGCAGAGTGAAAAGAGAGAAAATACATTAAAAATACAAAGCCAGGAATCCTAATTTCTCTTCCTGGCTGCAGCCATGCCTGGTTTTTGCAGCCCCTCTGAGGTGTGCAGCTCTCTGTGCCAAAGGCAACACAGGAGTTCACTCCTGGGCTTCTCCTCGAGCTCCACCTCAAATGCTAGCAGTGCTCACTGGCTTGGGGCAGCTCAGGAGGGACACCAACACTCCCTGCTGGGATGAGTTCTGCATTTCAGGAAAAGACCAGAATTCCTCCCTCCACCATCCCAAATTCAACTGAGGACATTTAATCTCTTCTTTGGCAGAACTTGCTTTAAGCATTAAAACGCCCAAAACCACAAACTTCTCTAAGGGGTCAAACCAGCTTGTTCCTCCATGTCCCAGCTGTCTCACTCTTTAGCTCTTTTAATTATCAGGGATCTTGGTGGTCCTTGGGGACAGTCAGGTTCAGAAGTTCTCTCTGGGCTCCTGCTGGGAATGTGTCAGGATGTGAACTGGAGGCAACTTTTTATAATTCCTCCATGAATATTTCTGCTATAAAGGTGACCACAGCAGTGCCAGAGCTGCAGGGAGGCCAGTGGGGATCTCACCCCGGTGCTTCCCCTGCTGCTCCAGGGGCTCCAGGTGGCACAAGGACATTTGTCACCCCTGCCTGTCCCTGCTGTGAGCTGATCCCAGGAGAGCTGGCAGGGAAGGACAGCTCCTGCCCCTCCCAGCTGCTGACAGCTCCAGCCCTTGCTCCGTGCCCAGGGCACATCCCAAGGCACTCGCATGGCAGAAGGTCCTGCTCCTCCCAGCAGGGGCTCCAGGCCATGCCAGCTCCCTGCCTGGGGAATCCCTGCAGAGGAACAACTCCTCCAGGAGCAGCACTGCTCTGCTTCCCCAAGTTCTGGGCAGCAGTGACAAAGGAGAGAACGAGCTGCTCCAAACCCTGTGCCCTCTGCCTCCTGTGGGAAGCGAGCAGCAGCCCCAGCATCCCTCTCAGAATGCCAAGGAGCAGCCCACGCCCTCCCACCAAGCAAACCCTCAGCACCCTCAGGGCTGACACGTGCCAAAACAAGAGGAACCTGTTAGTTCTGCCACAGAAACCTCACCACCTGCTCCAAGGACACCTCCAGGACCACTGCTTCCAGCACACAGCACCTTCCACGCTCAGCCAGGCAGCCTCACTCATCCATCCCAGAATAGCTGACTGTATCTGGGTCAAACTCTGATACCCCCAAGCAACACAGAACCTTCATCCTCTCGGAAGCAGGTCCAGGAGCAGCAGATGGTGACTGGAGAGCGCATGGAGGTGACACAGAACCATCCAAGGGTATCAGCTGTGGAAGCCCTCACCAGCTCATCCACAGCTACAGAGCAGCACTGGGAAAACAAACAGTGGTATCAATTCCAGCTCACACAGTTATTAGTTAAGAGTTGTTATTTTAAAAGCACACACTGAGAAGTTTTCCCTTCTCCAGCTGCTTATTTTGTTTGATTCGAACAAAACCCATGGACCTTAATTTTAGCTGTGCTTAATTGAATAATTTCTCCGGGGAATGGCTCAGGGACAGTTTTAAGGCAGGCTGTTTCCAAGAGCCATTACTAATTGGCATCTACCACAGCCCCAGTGTGCCAACCAAAATAGTACTTTTGAATGTTACTGGAACTGCTCTCAGCCCAGATGTGTTGAGAACTCACAGTGATACAAGGCAGGCAATAACTATATTCACATGATATGGCATTTTGAGTTTCCTTTGCCACTTATCTGCGAGGAGATAACAGTCTCCTTCCCTGGAAGTATTTGAGGGTAAAGCCATTTGTTCCTCCCCTCTGCTCCCAACAAGTGACCCTTCCTTTTATTTGCTGTGTTTAAGGCACACCAGCACAGTCACCTGAGATCAAACAGAACTTTAGAACAGAGATATTCTTGTAGGAATTATAAAAGTTGCCTCCAGTTTACAGCACTGGCTGAAGTCCCCAGTGCCACCCGCCCAGGGCACTTTTCTGGGCTCACAGCACTCACTGGGCTCTCTGCACTCATAATTAATATTTATTTGTATTCAAATCCCAAATCCAAGTACCCCAGCAACACAAACAGAGATTTTGGGGCCACACTATCCAAACTTCCAGCAAAATCTTCAAGTTATAGGGACAATGTCATCAAATTATTTTCCTACGGACATGACTCTGGGAAAAAGCAAGGAAATCCTGCTAATAGATAAAATCCCCATAAAAGCTGCATGTCTAGGAAAGCCTGGAGCACTGCGAGGCTGGAAGGCCACTCACACGGGGCTAACAAATCCCTGCCAAGCAAAACACTTCTCCTGCTACAATGTGTTTGTGCTCTGCAAACTTACAGCAGAAAATGAAAGGACAGAAGCTATTTCAGACTCCACATTTGTTTGTTTTCCCTTTATCCAAAATCTAAGCAGGATTTTTTAAAATACTGCCTTCAGAAATTGTTGGTAACATTCACCCCTGCTTTCTTTTAGTAACTCTTATCTTTCCCAAGTTTTGACACCATTTCAACCTTTTTCCACAGTTATCAACAGCTTTCATTAGAAATACATATCAGCTGCCACAATTTGCTAAGGTAGAAGGTTTAGCAATTCCCCGTAAAACACTACTGGCTACTAAACACCTCAAATCGAGGTTTCCAGTCCATTTCACAAAGACAAAAACCCCAAAATTCCACAAAAATACCAAAATCAAAATACCTAAAACCAAAACAACCAACATCAAAACATAAACACAAAAAAAAAAAGTCCAAAAGAACTACGTTATACCCCATAAAACATTATTTGGCTACTGAACACCCTAAGCTGTGGTTTCCAGTCCATTTCACAAAGCAAAGAAAACCAAAACCCCACAAAAATACCAAAACCAAAATGACCAACACCAAAACAAGAACATTAAAAAAAATTAAAAACCTATGTTACACTTCATGCAGCTGTTGCCACTTGTAAGATCTCCTTGGCAACTCCTGCTTCTACACTTCATAAAACGTGGACCCATCCCAGGAATGTGACACAGCCCTTGTGGGTACCAACAACGAGGCCTCAGTCCACAGAGGAAAATAGAAAAAGGAACAGTGAGGCAGAGAATCTCATCCATTCTGGTCACAGCCACCTCAGGCCAGATCTGCACCTTCCTCCCATGAGACAAAAACCAATTCTCATCTCTTTCTGCACCCACAGTTGATGCCTCTATGAAAGGATGCCCTCGACAGCCCATTGCCTACTCAGGGTTTACTCACAGGAGGTGCTGCCATAAATCCCCCTTGCAAAACCCCACCAGCAGCCCAGCCATCCAGCAGGAGTGCCTCATCCTGGCCAGGCTCAGGATGGGGTCCTGAGCACCCCTGGGATGGCCTGGAGCACGCGGGATCCACGGCTGATGGATCAGCCCTCCCTCCGGGAGCCCCGGCAGGAGTTTCCCAAGCACCTCTGAATGAAACCAACCTCATTTCTCAAAGCAGCCCCAGCTCCAGGGAGGCTGAAGGGATGGTTATAAATGACCGATGTCATTTTGTCCCCAGGAGAAAAATCACCAGATTGTTCGGCTCGGCTGGGAAGAATCGTCCCAGTCCGTGGCCAGTGCCTTCAAAGAAAGGAATACTGAAATTCCTGGGATGTCTAGCAGGCTGAGCAGGATGTATAAACTCATTCCTACTCAAATGAAAGAAAATTCAATCCAAAAAGCAGGACCACACCATCCCCCAAGTGTTAACTGCAAGGCCATTTCTAACCCACGAGAATGCCCCACATTTTTCACATTAAGAAGCTCCAAAACAGTGAAACACTTCATTGCTGCCACGGCCCCTACAATGGAGAATTATTCAACAACTGCAGATTAAGTGCTCTTGGTTTCAAGGCAGATTAAAGAGGATTGGAAAAAATGACCAGCAGTGTTCCTGCACAGCTGGAGACCCAAACTGTGTGACAGGGACTGCAGGCTGAGGAGCAAAGCAGGGATGGATGCTGACCCCAGGGACTCACAGCGAAGGGGTGCCGTCCTTCCCCTCCACTCTCACTCATCAGAGCAGGCAGTGCCTCTCCCCCGTGGCACAGACACAGGACCTGCAGCCACCACATTCTGCAGGGTTTCTTCAGGTGACCAACACAAGTCACCAATTCTCATCTCTTTTTGCAGCCACACTTGATGCCTCTATGAGAGGATGTCCTTGCCAGCCATTGCACACTCAGGGTTTACTCACAGGAGGTGCTGCCATAAATCCCCCTTGCAAAACCCCACCAGCAGCCCAGCCATCCAGCAGGAGTGCCTCATCCTGGCCAGGCTCAGGATGGGGTCCTGAGCATCCCTGGCATGGCCTGGAGCACACGGGATCCATGGCTCTCTCCCTACCACTGACCCTCACCTTTCAAAGGAAGCTGGGGCTTGGTTGTTTCTGTTTCTTTTGGTTTTTAAATGAAAATGCACTTCAGAAATCCAACGAGCACCTTCCCCCAGCCAGAGCAGCCTGACCCTACACGCTGTGTCTGAAAGAGCGGCTCAGACACAGCGAGCTCCCATCAACACCCCCTGCAGACCCCAACAGCACACAGGGGAAGATGGAGAATTTAGTGTCAAATAGTTCCACTGATCAAGTCCTGGCTCTTAATCACAGGAAGGCTGCCATCAACCTCAGAGTTCACACAGCTTTTTGAATATTAGGAGTCCACACAACCTTCTGAACAACCTTAATGTACAGATCCAGAGGAGATGCCACCCTGCAGCCCATCCCCACGCGATGACAATCAGTGACAAACACAGCAGAAGGGGTCACGAAGTCAGCAGGAAAGACCCTCCTCACCAGCCCACCTCTTACACCACAGGAGCCCAGAACTCCAGGAAAGTTCCCCAAAACCACACTGAAAATGAGCAAACACCTCTGGAAACTGCTGCAAGCTGACTGCCAGCAGGTTCTGCTGGTCCATCCATCCTCTGCAAACCCACAGCTAAACCTCTTCTCAAGTACCTCAGTCCCACCTGAGCACGAAGGGACTTGTTTCACTGTGCTACAGCTATTTAGAGCAGAGGGAAAGGCAGAGCCCTGGAGCAGTGAGATGTCAGCCTGCAGAACACACTGCCATTTTAATAAACATTGGCGCTGGGAAGGAGCCAGCACAGCATCAGGGTATTCACCACAAGAGCATCATGCTGTGGACAGCTGCAGGGCATTATCCTCTTGGATCACAAACGAGGAGGAAAGCCACTTCAGAATTGGGCTATCAATCATGGGAGGAACCAGAAGACTTGCAAGTGCCTCATGGTTACAGTATTGAAAGCAGCTGATAAAGCTAAGGTCAGCCCAGGCATCTGGGACTAATCCCCAGCTGACATCCTTCATCAAGCTCTACGGGAATCAGTGACAAATTGAGTAAATTAGCAGAGGAATACAGCACCTAACAACATGTTCAGAGCTGGGCAAAAAGCAGAATGAGATGCCCTGCAGTGATGGCACTCCTTGGATCTCATGGCATCGCAGTGTCCTGCCTGCCCAGCCACCTGCCCAGGAGTCTGACAGGCCAAAAGCACAGAAAAGCGCTCCAGGGCTGATGGCTCTGAAATATTCCATTCCCAGTGTGCAGGCATGGAAAATGTTCTGATTACTCAGAGAAGTGGTTAAAACAACAGAAAGGGTGGAAGAAGAACTTCCACAGATAAGATGACCTCGAGTCTGTGGATCCTCGTTAGCCTTAGCTAATGATTTTCTTTCTTCCCACTTCCTTCCACCACGCGTTGTGCCAACTTTCCACATGCCCTCCCATGGATTTTCTGCAGATGTGGCTGAACACTCGGTGTTTGGGGTGGCTCTGTGCCCGTGGATTTCTGCAGAGCAAGGGAAGGCTCTTACACAGAGGGAACCCTTCCACAGCTGCTCCACTCCTCTGAATTTCCCCTTACAGTTCATTTGCTGCAAGGACCCAGAGTGATTAATTGGCAGGGGTTCCACAAAGCCGAGGGGTTGGTGCCACCAGGCTGGGGACACTCGTGTGGCTAAAGCCTGGATTGATCTCCACACACGAGTCCTGAATGCCAGCGTGACAAAGCCCAGCGCAGGAAGGAAACCTTGAGCCTCAGCTTTATCAAGCTGCACAAACAGAAGGTTTATCAAAGTGAGATTAATCTCAAACTGACATTACTGGGGCTCATTGTGCTTCGCCTGCAGGACTGGAGCAGGACTGGTTTGATGGCTCTGCAGTGCATGGGAACAAGGGAGCACAGGATCTGACTGCAGCAGCCAGAGCTCAACACCAAACGACATTTTATTAGCCAAAAATACTGTTTCCAAAGAGAAATTCATTTTTTTAAAAAGAAAGTGAATATACACAGGGCAAAAAACCCTCCTAGTTCTGTGTGTGTAATCTCAAAGTTGTTTTTTCTAATTACTCAGTTTACGACATCCCACTTAAAAAAAAATACACTGATACTACAAAAGGCAGTTTTAGCCCAGGGTTTTTATTTTTTTCCTGATTTTTACCTAGGAAAAACATAAGCAATTTTTGTCATTTGTTAAATCTGTTTCTTAACATACTTGCACTCATCTGCTGTTCCACAACCTGGAATAAAGGCAGAGACCTTTATGAACAGAACAAATATCAAATATCTGAGTGTACAGAAATGTGCCTTTTTTACTTGCAAAGTCGCTGTTCTGCACAGGCTTCCTGAGCCTGATCAGAAGAGAACACCAACAGGATTATTAGGCCCAAATAAAAAGCCACAAGCTTTTTACAACTCCACCTTTAATAAATCCCAATAAACCCCATTATATTTCCCCAGGGAACTTGAGAATGACCTGCCCTGCAAGGCCTGCCCTTTTTACCTTTGAGGCTACGAGCTCAATTTTAAGACCTCTGGTAGTACAGCCTCCTCATGTTTGCTCTTCCTACATGAGCTGGGGGAAAGTTCTGGATGTTTTCCTCCTTTCTCTGAAAGGACAATGAACTCTCGCTGCATTGTTTCCAACCCAAACAATTCTGAAACCCAAACGGGCATTAATTGGTAGATGCATTGTACAAATCTTCACAAGCACAAAGGATCACATTCAATGGCTTGGCTGAGGCCATTGTGTTTCTCTCTTTAAAAGAGATGTTTTGGCCATTAAACACTACTATTAAACCCTCTTCCGCTCAGCCATGAGCCCTGGTCAGACCTTTCCCTGCACTGGGGACGATGGTGAACAAACCTGCACCACCTGGGCCTTCCACCACACTCCCTGAAAATAAGGGTACTTTCAGGAAAATTGTCAGTTTGTCAAATCAGAAAACACAAGCTACGATCTTTGGCTATGAAAATCAGGCAAACATGGTCACTTCCAAGTGAGCACCCACAGCTCTCCCCATACTCCACAGGTTTTAGCAGGAACAAAACCCAAACCACTCACTAACCTCCACTGACTGCATGAAGATGCATAATTTGATTATTTGACATTTTGTAAAAGCTAAGGAAGCCTCAGTACAGGCAGTGGAAGGTGCTCCAAAAGCCACAGGGAACTCACAGCCTGGCCACACTCCCAAGTGTCCAGATTTTGAAGTTTCCCGTCCCCAGCAGTATTTCAAGACTTCAGATGTTGGGTTCAGGGCCTCAATCTTAAATTATTTTTTTCAAACCCTCTTAAAATGCATTTAATCCTTTGTTTTCTTTGCGAGGAGAAAGGTTTCACATCTGGACTGTCAACCTGCATTCCACAGCATTAGCCTGGCAAAGCAAAGCAGCTGAGCTGTAAATCTCCGAGAGGAGAACTTGTCATGGAAATCGAAACTCAGCATTAACTACGGGCCCAGTTCAGCAGGAAAGCCAACACAAAAAGCCAAAACAACGCAGGCAGCCCCAAGACAACTCTGGAAATGAATCCTGCTGTTGGAGAGAGAAAACCAACCTCATCTATTGAAGCAACATCAATTGCCTGGGCTTCATCCCAAACAGACACCTAAGAGCACACCGAGAGCGACCACCAGTGACATATTTGAATTTTGCACCATTTTCTACAGCCAGCACCCCAACTTCATGAGCAGACTGCAGTTTCCAAATGTGCCTTGGGAGAGCTGAATGCTCAGTTCCTGTGAGCTCCAGGAGAGCCAAGCTCTGTGCTCACTTGGGCTCCCACTCTGATGGTCAGGAGTGTGGGGACACATGCAAGGAGATAGAAAACAACAAGTTAAGCTCCAAAGATTTAAATTCCTCCAACCAGACTTCAATAGAAATCCAAATGTCAGCACTGCAATATGCAAAACTGATTCAGCAACAAAAGGGTGTAGAACCGTAAAAATAATAAAAATAAAAGTATCAAAATTGGCCCAGGACAAGAGCATGTTACCAAGTGTCTCTGCTAAGGTCATAAAAAGGTGTTAATGTAACATTCTTTGATCATTGCAGCATATATTTGTTCAGATTTTTAGATTTATAAGTTAGCAGCTAAAAAAAAATCCATTTTTGCCAATAATTTGTTTCCTTTAGAGGGAAAGCAGTTTTGGAAAAAGACAACTTGAGGTTAATTCAGCTCTGGAACAACCTGGCAGAAGAGCCTGGCTGATGCACAGAAGATACTGAGCACCAGGGCTGGGGCTGGTTCACTCCTGTCAGCACTCACTTCCCAGGTAGCCAAGAGCCCAACTCCCTTATTTCTTTGTACCAAAGCACTTCGTGAAATCTCTCTTCCTCCTAAACACACAATGCGGAGCTTTGTGTGCTGCCTCTGAGGATTATTGTATTCCTTCAGTTTGAGTTCCCCATGTCTCCACTGCTCTAAGCCCACCAGGAACGAGTCCATCACTGCTGAACATCATGGCTGAGTCCTCTTTTTCCAAAATCTGGACAAACACTCCTCACAAGCAACTCCATCCAGTTCTGCTGCTGAATTAACAGCACCACCACAATGCTCTGCTGCTGCAGGAGAGCTGCCAGGAAATCCCCTCACCCTGCAAGGACCATCCCTGTGACCCAGCCAGCCTGATAACCTGGACAGCTGCTAAATCCACACCGAGTCATTCCCGGCTGCTTCCTCAAGGAGCAGGAAAACACAGCAAGTTCCTCTCCAAACTGTGACACAAGTGCTGTGATATGTGTACCTGGATAAGGGAAAACACTGTGTGGGAGCATCTCCCTACACTCTGCTCTCAGCATCCTGAGCCACCTCAGCATCCTCCTCTGCTATTTCTGTGCTGTCACCCAGCAGCTTTCCCCACCCTGCTCCCCCTCGCTGACTCAGGGAGCGCCAGGCTGATCCTACAGGTGCATCCATGGCCAGCTGCTCCCGAGGGTGTTGGAAGCAGGGGATGGAGGGAAGGGACAGCACAAAGCACACCTGACCCTGCTCCCCCAGGTGCCCTCCTGGGGAGGGGAACGAGGATTACCCGGAGTGCTTCCTCTCCACACCTTTCAACAAAGGTTGAAAATTTTTTCTCATTTTTTTTCTAATTTTTTTTCTATTTTTTTTTCTATTTTTTTTTCTAATTTTTTTTCTAATTTTTTTCCTATTTTTTTTTCTAATTTTTTCTAATATTTTTCAATTTTTTATTAGATTAAAACCCAGCTGAAGGAATTGCGTGTGGAAATTCCTTTTATCGGGGCTGTGGATGGAGTCTTGCCAGGTTTCATGGTCACGGAGCTAACTGGCAGCCAGGAGTGTCTGTTAATAGCTCTTCCAGCTGTGGGCAGCTCCTCCTGCTCACCCGCTTTGTGCCACACCAGAGGAGGACACAGCACCATGTTCTGTGATAGATAATTCATTAGGTAACGCATTTCTTCCTCACTGCTTTGTAACAAATGCTGAGCATAATGACCCTGGTGATCAGCACACTCTGCATCAGCACACACTGAGTCACTGCTCACAACACCAAGGAGCTGCAGCTCATTCCTGAGACAGGTCTCAACATGGAAAAATAGCTGAATAAGCCATTAGAAAGACATCCACTGTGGCCTACAGCCCAGAAGCAGCTACCCAAAAGTTCAAGTCAATGCCTGAAACAGGGCAAAAAGAATTACAACGGGCAAAGGACAATAAATAGAAAAAACAATACCAGAGAGTGCAAAGCCATGGGGTTATGTCCCCACACCCATCGCAGAGCACTGCAAACAAGGGGCAAAGCAGCTCAGAGGAAGAGCTGTGGGTCAGGAGGGTGAGGTTTGGGTAGGCTGGGACATCTGCACCAGCAATGAGCCCCTCTGTGCCGGCACTTGGTGCCCAGCTGCCAAACCTGCCATTGCCAAGGTTTATCAGTGTCCCAGGGAGCCAGGAGGTGCCACCCGGTAGGGACACACACCATGGCACAGGACAGGGGGCACAGGGAGAGGAAATGGGGACAGAAATTGGGAGAACAAGGGAGAAGAGAGGGCTGAGGAGAGGGAGTGTGCTGGCACAAAGGGGTGGCCTGGCAAGCCAACATTTCCCTGACCTCAACCTTGGCCGCCCAGAGTGGATCAGACATTTTCATTTTCCACCTCAAGCTGTGATCACCAGGCATCAGTTCCTTCTCAAGGAGGCTCAAGCAGAGCACTGCAAACCCACCTGTCAAAGCCTGCCACCCTTCTCTGCCCAGCGCCTGATCACAGCCAGCCTCAAACACGTTCCTCAGGGCAGTAATGCCCAGTGCATTCTGAAATCTCAGCTGAACAAAGCCTGCAGCTCTCCAGCTTCCTTCTCCTCTCCAACTGATGCCTGTTTTCCAAACTCTAAATGTCCTGGAGATGCTCCTCAGAAAAGCACACATACAGAAAATGTGCTGCCTGCTGAGCTGCTCTGCTGTCAGGGTCACCAGAGACAACACAAAATCCTGAGAGAGCACAGCCCAGCTTAGAGAGAAGATGCTGCTTCTTTTCTCAGGGTGCTTCAGCAGCCTCCAAGAGAAGACTTTTTGAGAATAATCTCACAGAAGTGCGGGAATTTATCTTAGTTCTTCCCTTGTCCACAGAACACTTACAAAAAGTCCAGTCTGGCTTCTTAGATGTCAGTGGCAGAATCGTGTGTGAGATTCAGCAATTTAATGTCTTTTAAAGCTGTTTGTTCTCATTTCCAGCAAGTTCCTCACCTGATCCTGCTCCTGGAGCACTGCACCCACATGGAGCTGCAAACCCCCCAAGCAATGCTGGTTGGAGTGACATGGAACAACCTGGTCTGGTGGAATGTGTCCCTGCCCATGGCAGGGGGAGGAACAAGATGAGCTTTAAGGTCCCTTCCAACCCCACCCACTCTGATTTTATGAAACTGGATGCACCAAGCTGCCGTGTTTCAAGCTCACTCACATGAGCTTGGGCACCTCCCTCTAGCCCCAAAAAACCAAATATATGCCCTGAGAGGTCTTGAAACTTTATTCTCATACCTTTAGGGCTGCAGGTGTTAAATAATTAGAAAAATATCCTGCATGCTCTAAGCATCCTTCTTGCTTCAAGTCTCCCTCATTCTCTTGGCCACAGGAGGATGATGCTGCACTTGTGGATGCTGAGAGCAGATCCAGCCTGGACCAGGCAGCCCAGGGAGTGTCTTAGGTTACATGGAAGGTGGAACCAAACATATGTATTCTATTCCCATCTCCATAAGCTGTTAAAAACAGGTGGGGCAGTGTTCTTTGTGTTCAGCATGACCCAGCCCTGCTAACACCATCGGGGCTATCTCTGCTAAAGGGCCATCAATGTCCCCAGGAGTGACCCAGCCCTGCTAACACCATCGGGGCTATCTCTGCTCATGGCCATCGAGGGCTCTGGGAGTGACTCACAGATTCCATCAGCCATTGGGAGATGCCCTGCCCAGAGGGGAGGAGCTGAACATTCCCACCTGCATAGAAACTGAGACCCTGGAACTCTGGGGTACCTTTCCCACTGATTCCCAGAGGAGAAGAGCTGAAGAGCCACCACCGGACCTCCGGAGACTGACGAGACCTTTCCACAAGATCACCACTTCAACAAGAGCACATCCATCACTCCAACGGGACTGCAGCCACCATTGAACTGCACTGCAGCACCGCCCCAACGGGGTGCAAGTTGTATTCTGATTTTGTCAGTTTAAACTGCTGTTTCTGTATTATTGCCTTGTTCTAAATATTAGCAGAGAACTGTTGTTCCTTTTTTCCCATATCTTTTGCTTCAGAGCTTCTTGATTCCAAAGTTATAAAAATTTGGAAGGAAACGAATCATATTCCCTATTCCAAGGGAGGTTCCTGCCTTCCTTGGCAGACACCTGTCTTTCAAACCTAGACAGGGAGCCATCAGAGCAACCATCTCCAGCCATCTCCCCCTGGACTGACAGCACTGTCATAATTCTGGAGCATGTGAACCCCCCAAAAAGGGGTGCTCGTTTTCTGCTGGTTATTGGCTGAGGTAATGGCTCCGAGCTTTCACAGGGCAGAGCACACTGGGTATAATGCAACCTTTTGAAGTCCAGCAAGGAGAAAAAATAAAGAGGGTTTTGTTGGGTTTGTGTGGGGTTTTTTACCCCCTTTCTTTTTTCTTCTGAACGATGTGATACAAACCAGCTTGATACACAAATTAGAGGTGATCTCATCAGTCCATTAGGACTAAAGCAAGACCATCACTTGGGAGGGGATGTGTCGGCCAGATAGCACTGATTGGCCTGTGAGCAGCATTTCTGTGGGGGTACAAATGCAGCCTTCATTACACAGGCAAGGCATGGCTCCCAGCTTTCAATCCAGCCCTGCAAACTGTTTGGCTGCATTGAAAAGTGGGATTTGGGAGCAGCGTCCCACACCCAGCGCTCCCCTCGCTGGGCACAGACTGCGGCCAGCCCTGCCACCTCTGCGGATAGAAGGAAATGACCTGCAGACATCACATGCCTCACTGATTCACTCCAAACACATGCCTGGGACACAGTGTCAGTGCCTGAAAGCAGCGCAGGAAAGGCACTTGAAAATTCCCTAAGAATAGGAAAATGTGGTTTAGAAGCCTTCGCCTTTCATTTCTCATAAACTGGAACTCCATCACATCTTTCCACCAAGCTTCTTTGGATTTCTTTGTTGTCAAGCTAACAATGCTTGAAAGCGAAGAAAGTCTCATTTCTGAGATGTTTCTGTTTTCAATCGAGCAGCAGAACTATTTATTTTCCTAGCAGTGATGGAATTAAACAATTTGTCTTTGAAAACTATATAAGCCTTCACCGTGACATCCCCCCATCTGCTTTTGAGATTAAGGTACTTTGATTTTTACCAGCTAAAGGTTTATGAACTGCTGTATAAACCCAATTACTCTCATAGTAAATTATGTAAAGCTTACATGTTATTTTTTAAATTTTCCCCCATGGAGTACTCTGGAGATTCAGAACAGGAAAGGCTCACTGAGGCATTTTGAATTAAAAACGTGTAACAGGGAAAACCACAGAGCTTCCAGAAACTTGGAATAAAAAAGAAAAAAACCTCAACATCATTAAGTGAGGATGAGAGACACCCCAGGAGGGGCTTTTCAGGGGAGGACTGTTAAGAAACAAGGAAAAAACCCTCTATTTTCAGTGGGAGGGAGTTCTTTAAAAACAGATTAAGTTTCATCTGAGGTAGTATTTATTCCTCAGCTGCTCTCTGCCTCGCTTCCTGATTGAAACCAGGGATGGGAGAGATCCTGGTGCGCTCACTTTGGATGTCAGCAGCAGAAAGCACAGGGTGGACAGTTTGATTTCAAGGAGGTTTAAAGGAGAGCTGCCCTTGGTGCTCACTGTGTCTGTCTGAGCTGTGCCACAAAGGGACGGAGCATCCCCAGAGCCCCAGGGCAGGCTGAGTCCTGTGGGACAGGGACTGAGCTACCACTGCTCCTCCAAGCTGGCACTGATCGGGGAGTTACAAACCACAAGTCCCAGGCAATAATCACCATCTGAAGCTGGCAGGAGCTCAGTGATGTTCTGGGCAGTGGTTCTGGGACACCTTGCACTGCCCACAGAAAGGGGCAGGGCAGGTGGGAACTCCGGAGCACAAATCCTCCACTCCCTGGAGCAGCTCTGGGGCACAGAAATGAGCCCAAAATCTCACTGCAGTCACAGAGCTCTGGTAAGATCCTGTAGGGATGGTGTGTGCCTGGCTGTGGTGGGATACTGCACTATTTGGAGAACACCAGCAATGTACCTTCATCTTCTGCTGCTCACCAAAAGCTCAGAAAATGGGCAATTACTCCATTCTTAGTTTTGGGACAGTAAGTAACTGTTCCCATAAATTAATATTAGTTCCATGCAAGCTGTTACAGAAAACAGAGCCCCAGGCAAGCTAGCCAGAGCGGCCGGGAGCTTGCAGGAGTGTCCCACCGGGATGCTCCAGGGAGGGACACAAAGGGCAGGCAGGGAACACCCCACGTGGAAAGAGCAGCATTCACAGCGATTTGTTCTGCACAGTTCCCTCCCCGCCACACTCTGTCAGTTCTGCATTCAACACAAAAAAGTGTGTTCAAACAGCATCACAGCAACGCTGAGTGATTCACTGGAGATGTGTGCTCTGCCTGTGGTGCCAGGGCCTGGCTGACGTGACCAGTGTCCCAGATTCCAGTGTCCCTGTCACCCTCCCTTCTGCGACCAGTACAGCAGAGCTGAGCCAGGTGAAAGGATGCAGTAATTTAGATTAATTACCATAGACTTATAGAGTGGGTTGGGTTGGAAGGGACCTTAAAGCTCATCCAGTGCCACCTCTGCCATGGCAGGGACACCTCCCACTGTCCCAGGCTGCTCCATGCCCCAGTGTCCAACCTGGCCTTGGACACTGCTAGGGATCCAGGGGCAGCCACAGCTTCTCTGGGCACCTGTGCCAGGGCCTGCCCACCCTCACAGGGTAGGATTTCTTCCTAATGTCCCATCTGACCCTGCTCTCTGTCAGTTTGAAGCCATTTCCCCTTGTCCTATCACTCTGTCCCTTGGAAAAAGTCACTCCCCATCTTTCCTGTCGGCTCCATCAAGTACTGGAAAACTGCAGCCAGGTCACCCCAAAGCTTCCCTTCTCCAAGGGGAACAATTAATTAGGGCAGAGCCCCAAGAGCACTGACTCCCTCAAGCCCATCCAACTGCTGCTTCCTTCAGGGCTGGGGATTTCCCTGAAGCTCTGCAGGGCTGGCTCCTGAGGATCCGTGCGTGTTCCCTGTGGTGCTGGAGGAATGCTGGGGGAAGCACGCCCTGGGACAGCCCCGGGAGTAGCCCTCACCCCCAGGATGATAAATGGCTCCTGCCGAGCTCCCTGCGAGAGCCTGGGGCTGTCAGAGCAGCACTGACACATTTCAACTGGGGGTCATTACCCACCCAGAGGCCCCCGGACGAGGAAGCCCAAGGTGCTGAGTTCAACAGCTGCAGCTCATCCTGGGGAAGGCAGCACTGCCTGTCCATGCTGCCCCAGAGCCCTGAGGGGCTGCCTCGGGGAGGGGGAGGACCTCTGCCCCCAAAGATGCATCCCCAGGGTCCTGTGCAAGGCAAAACAGGGAGGAATTTCAAGCTGTCGGGGTTGTCACGCAAAGGGCTGGCAGCCAGGCGTGAGAGGGCAGGCAGGGGGACATGCAGGTGAGGGGGAGCAGGGCAGGACAGGGAGGGGCTGCAAAGCCCTCCACGGCACTGGGATGGCACTGGGATGGTACCAAAGGCAGGCACTGCCACGCCTCCAGAGCTCTCACAAGAAAGGCTGGGGAGGGAAGTGCAGGGCTCCCTTTGCAGCTTCTCTTTTTGGCAAGCACCTCCCAAACCGAGCCAGGCTGCACAGCGCCTTGCACTTCCACCTGTGTCTGGAGAGTGAGGGAAGGATCAGAGAGTGGTTTAAAAGCCCGTGAGAGGACACAAAAGTCACGAGAGCACACACAGAGGGTGCCCGTGGGCTGACCCTGCCCAGCCACGGCTCCTCCCCCACCTGGGTCCTTCCCGTTTTCTCCAGACACACCAAACCCCAGCTCAGCTCCTGTGAGGACACAGCCACAGCCACTTTTACAACCTACACCCTGACACATCTTTTTGCTCTCTTCACAAGCCTTTCTATTTTTGAAAAATGGAGTATTTTGGTTTACTTAATGCACTTCTTCCATTCACCTTTCCCCACCAGGTCACCAAGTGCCAGCAGGAGACAGGTCCCATGAATTTTAGGACATTAACAGAATTTAGCACTTTCCAGACCAGGAAGGGAACTGATGGCACTTGATCCTCTGACCCCAGCACAGATCCACTGAATATTAAACCAGTTTTCCTGCCTGGGTTCCTTCTGCCTCTGAGTCTCAGTGCAGCCAGGGACACTGGTGCTGCTCTGTGACAATGGCTCACATACTCTGGGACTGATGCATCTGTGTCAGAACAGCTTCAGAACTTGTGCAGAACACCACTGCATGCTTAGCACACTTTTAATACAAGCCCTGAAGTCACGTTTCCCAGAGCAGTCACAGCCCTCCTGCCACTGATGTTGGATGTGCACCAACACCCAGGTCACGAGAGATCAGACCCCAGCTCTGCTTCCCAGCGAGTCCTTGTCACCCTGAGCAAAGAGCAGCCGGGCTCTGCAGGCCAGGGAGCTGTGCCAGCAGCACTCAGAGCTCCCCAGGCTGGGCACAGCCACCGCTTGCTCTCTGGCACCCAACAGTGCCCAGGATTGCTCCACCCCAACCACTTCAGAGCTCTGTTTTCACTTCAGGATCCCCTGCTAAAGCTCCCACCTTTTTGAAGGCTCCTCTCACCCCACACTCCGGTATTCTCTCCCCTCTTCCCTAAGGATTCCTCTCTCCTGGACTATAGCTGGCTACAGGAAAAAGATAAACCAAGTACTCAAAAGTCTACTTTGCAACACCAAATTCAGATTAATCAAGCATCTCTATTACACAAGCATGGTGATCTTGATGCCAAGAACGTCTCTCTCAGTCCCAGCATCCGCAGGGATCTCTCAACCCAGCCTCCTCTCAAATCCCAATTCGTTCCGGGAGGTCCTGCCCATGCCTCCCTTTTGTCTGCTCTGCTCACAGGGGTGTTTGAGGAAGTTTTAACAAATCACTGCCACGGCAGTGTCAAGCTGTCAACATGACCACAAGCCCGCTCTGCTTGTGAAAGGGCTGTGCTGTACAACAGGCTCTGCACCAGGGCACCGCCCAGGAGCTTGTCAGGAGCCCTAAAAAACAGCAGTTCTTGGTCATAAAACCATTGAGCAGCACTAAGTATTCAAAAAACCTGGTACAGGCTATAAGGAAGAAAGAACACTCCAACAATTTCTGAAAAAGAAAATAAAAAAGCTTCTGAGCTTAGACCACAGAGAGATTTGGAGTATCTGCAATGGTTTGGTGTAGCTACTTAACAAAACATTTTAAATAAGCTCTGTTTTACCTGGGAAGGGAATCCCTTCTCAGGGAAGATTCAGCTGTTGGGGCTGAAGGTGTTTGACGAAGAACCCAACCCTGGTGTGACACTGCTCAGAGCAGCTGGGCAGTGCCAGCACCTGCAGAGCTCCTGCAGGGGCCAGGCAGGGACACAGGGCAGGACACAAAAATTAAAATACTAAAATTAAAGCAATAGGAAACAGGAACTAAGAGAGATGGCAGATGAAGAGAGGACTCTCCCTCTACTTTTATTTTCAGGGTTTTTTCCCTTCTGAGAAGAGCAGGAAAGTAATTCCCTTATGCAAGATGTTTTAATTCACATTTTGCTTCTGACATTTCCTTCACAGGCCCACCAAAACAACCCGGGGAGAAGGTCAGACACAGCTATACATTAAGCAGCAAGGAAAAACAAGGCACATCCCACGCTGAGGACACGCTAATGGCTCTTTGGAGTCAACACTTACCTAATTCACTTTTTAAGACTTTCAGTTGCAAATTTTTTATTCAGCTTTCACAGCACAAATAGCCACAAGAAAGCTACCCAAAGCCCCAACTCGCCAAGTCAGGATTATTTGATATGAAGGTCACTTCCTCCAGCCCCAAGCAAACTCCTTCAAACCCTTCAAGAGACACAAGGAAAAAGGACAAGGAACACTTGTATCGATTTTAGGATATGAGACACAGGTCAAACACTGAGTGCACAAAAATAATTCCTGCCCTGTGCGGGCATCTGTGGGGTGCAGCAGTTAATTTATTAAGACAGATTAATGCACCCACAAACCCTGCAGCCTTAAGGCAATTCTGACCTCTCCGGATTGGCTGCCAGTGTGATATAGGTCCAAAAGAAATTACCCTGTTCTGCTGCGACAGAACAATAAATCGGCTTCCTCGAGTACAGTGGTTAAAGAATCCAAGTTCCTGACCTTGAATGTTTCCCTAGTAGGATGCTGTGCTGTAGGGAACAATCAGGATGACATTTGCTGAAATGTGTGGGATTTATGATATAATAGGTTGCACATATGTGCCAAAAGAGAAAAAAACCCTCTTAAATCCAAGCAAATCAAGATTAATTAGCTATTAAAATAGCTAAGAGAACACAGTGCAGTACAGGTGGTACAACAAACCAGCTCCCTCTCCGTGCACAGCGACTCCCGTTGGTTTTGGGGTCACACCGTCCGTGTATCTGCGAGCACACTCTCAGTGGGAAAAGCAAAACTTGCTGCTCCTTTGTCAACTCCTGCTCTCTGCAATTCTCTAGGTTTGCACTTTCATAAACAAACCTTACAGAGTCCTTTTATAGGAAGTCCCCCTCAGCACACAGGAAAATCCCGTTTTGTCTGGCTTTGATCACCAGGACAGAGTGAAAATGAACTCGGGTGTTTTCACAACGCTCCTCGTGCTGGGGAGAGGCCATTCCCCTCCCCACTCCATCAGATTCACTCCAGCTCTGCCCCCCTTCCTCCAGCCCAGTGACTTTTTGTCTCCTTGCTGCTAATTACAATGACAGGTGTCCCAAAGCCACCAGCCTGACAGATGCCTCATACCTTAAATGCCACTCTGTCTGTCCAGCAGCACCAAAGCCTCGGCACCACAAAGCAAACATTCCTCATCAGGAATCCCAGCAGCCTGACTTCTCTTTCCCTCCCCAGCGCCGCAGGAATGTGAACAAGTTGTTAATACCCTGCAATCTGCTCGCTTTCCCTCTTAATCCTGGTCTGAAGCGAGGCTCTCCTCGCAGGAGATCCATCAATGCATGGGACAATGCAGGACAGAGCCAATGTTATTGTGAGCCTGAGATGGAACGACTCCACTCGCAGCAGGAGCTCCATTTGTACAAGGAACCAGCCAGTTCTGCTCTAGCAGGGAACCTCTTGCAGCGAGTCAGGCTCCCTGCAACAACAAATCTCCTGCCTGGGCTTTGGTCAAGCACGAGCAGCCCCACGCTGAGCCTGCCCTTCCCCCTCTGCAGGGAGGGGAGTGAGGCAAATCCCCCTCTCCTGCAGGTCTGCGACCCACACACCTTTATCCTGCTCTCCACAGCAACAGAGACTGGGAAACACCGTGTGGGAAAAGATGTCCTGTGGTTGTGGTTTCTGTCCATACTAACCCTGAAAAGCTGAACCACATCCTCCTTCCAGGTAAGGGATTTGCTCCTTCTTCCCTCCAAAATCCTTATTCTGCAAAGGGGCAGACTATGAACAGAGCTTATTTCACACCATTTTCAGCAGTTCTCAGCTCCCCACCACCCCCAGTTAAACAGTTCCAGCACTGACAGCAGCGCTGGGCATCCCTTGGTTTGCTGTGCACAGCCCAACTGCAGCAGCGCAGAAACTGAGACTGACTGCCCACTGCTCCACACCTGCATTTGGCACAGAACCCCCTCGTGACATCAGCCCCAGCCTGGGAAAACTCAGCTTCCTGACACACAAAATAATGAACATGCAGATAATTATCAAGCACATCGACCTGATGGAGAGGCAAGGAGCAGCTGCCACAGGGCCACGTGGGTACCCAAACCTGAAACCTGCGCAAGAGAAAGTCCCTCCTCCCCAGGCTTTTGGAAGCCTCCTTCAACACTGAACTCCTTTCACTCAGCTGTTTCCAGGACATTTTGAGCTGTTTGTTAAAGACTCAACATCCTCCACCACTTATCTGGAGAGGGGAAAAACTCCTTGATCCACTCTTGTAGTACCAGAGCACCCTGAGCAAACTCCACCTTGCCTTACACAGAAAGGAGCTGCTCAGTGACCACCCTGATCCTGTTGGAAAATATACCAGTTAAAAAATTTTGTATAACTTTTAACGCTTTACTTTTGTCTCTCTAGTTAGGCTTGACTTGACTTTGCTTTGGGGAAGGGAATTTTCTTTAGTTTATTGAGGAGATAGAGCATCGCTCTGAGGAGATGGGCTCAGCACAGGGACAGAGTGGAGCAGCCCAAAGATCCCCAGAGAGATAAAAACCATCAATGGAACATTGACAGAACATCGGTGGCCATCTCCAAACATCCACCCCAGAGCACCTCTGACAGAGCTGAAGACATCTCGCCCAGAAAGGACTGATAAGAAAATTGAAAAATGAAGATCTAATTTACATTGGAGGTGAGGGGATTTGGATCCAACAGAAAACTGAACACTGAGGGTTGCTCAACTCTGGACCAATGAACTTTGAAACAATGCATCTCTATGGGTTTTAACTGTATAAAATTTGAACAAAAATCCTGTAAAATCGGTGTGTCATGGAATGATTCTCTCTACACACCCGGGCTGTGTGTGGATGAGATGATTTCTGTGGCACACCCTGGCCAGAACAATATCCTGGCCAGATAATAAAGTAATGCCTTGACTCTCTAACATTAAAAATGTTGTTAGAGGGTTTTTGTTTCTCCCACAGTTTTGGTGACAATCCCAGCTCAGAACTGACAGACAAAATGAGCAGGGCAAAGCTTTGAATCCTCCCCAAACTCACTTGTGTAAACGCTTCGCTGTTTGGGGAAAGATGAAAGGGATGCAGTCAAATCAAACACCACTCCATCACACAAGTATTGGCAAAACACATCCTCAGTGCTTTTCATGTCTCAAAAATACAACCCAAAAGTGAGGGAAGATCCCTCCTTCCTCAGCGTGGCTGCTGCAGAGGCCGAGGGAGAGCAGAGATGTGGCAGTACCTTACCCTGGGATTACAACGTCGTTACTCCCAGCATTGACGGACGGATTAATTGGAGACAGCTGCAAGGAGAACTCTCCTAACGACATGATTCATTAGTTTTCATAGATAATTACATCTGCTCATGGCCTCACACTGAATCATTCATTTAGGGAATTTTTGGGGCATTAAATTTAAATGCAGTAATCAGATTTGTTAATCCGTGGGACAAGGCAAACCAAACACAATTTTATTCAGGGAATTGTTTATACTTCCAACATTGACATGAATTCAGCAGCAGGAAAAAATTAGCAGCATAATATATGCTCATGAAGGTTAGAAATTATTAATGGTAATCTCCTTCACTCCCCCAGTGCTGGTGACCAGACTGGGCAGATTTCTTCTGGGTTGCAGGTTCCTTCCCTGGGTGCATCTCTGGGCCTTACACAATCCAGTGGCCTTCTCAGGACACATGAAGATTTTTTTGGTAATTTTTTTATAATAAGATCTTTTGATAGAATGAAAGAATGAAAATAATTGGTACTTGGTTTTGCCACTCTCTAGATTGAAAATACAGCTGGTTTTTCATTGTTTGTGCATTATACATTAAATAATCAATTTTAAATGTGGTTTAGCTGGTTTTATTACTCTGAAATAGCAGCACATATTCTCAGATAGAAACCCCAGAAAAATATGCAGATCCAGGCCAGTTTCCTCTCTATCAAGTCACAAACTTTTTACTAAAATCCACCTCAAAAACTGATCATTTTTTGCCTATTTTTTCTGGAAGCTTCTCTGGAATTTCTCATCTCTCAGTTAAAAAAGAAAAAAAAAAAAGGTAATTTTCTCATCTGGACTATTTATGGTCGATTCGTTCCCATTTTTTCTTGAACCAATATCCTTCTTCAGCTTCAGTAGTTTTTTGCCGCCCCAATATTTTACTGCCAAAACACGAACAGAAAGCAAACCATTATCTCCAGCCCATCCACAGCTGGCCAGACTACACAGCCCAGGCATCAGAGCCTTCTCTGTGCTTTCCCACTGACCCCCACAGCCCTCACTGCTTCTCTGCACCTCTTCCCCTGCAATTCATTCTCCTGAAACAAGAGGCAGAAAGTTCAGAGAGCATTTTTCTGGGTCCAGGTGTTGTCACTTGTCTTGGCCCCAAGCACGGCTGTCACCTGCTCCACCTCAGCTTGATTCTCTCCCCATCAAATCAGCAAATACTTGGTCAGGTTTGGGACGAGCTCAGGACATGCTCAATCCCTTGCTGCAGATCAGTGGATCAAAAGCAAACTCAGGGCTTCATCCTCACAACGTTTCAGGAACTCCACCCTCATCACACCATGACCTGAATCACATTGAAGAAAATATGAAGGATCTGACAAGGAATTCCTGGCAAGAGGAATCTTGTGGCACATCAAAGATCCCCCAGGCTTTCAGCAAATCAGCTTCCAGAGAAGAGCAGCTCAGGTTCACCAGCACCATCACAGGGAAAATACCTTTTTGGGGGTCCTAGAAACAAAGAGCAAGGTAGAACCCTGCCCAAAACCACCCAGTGAGTCCTTGGGCAAGGCAGGAATGTGACCAGCAGACCACAACTATTCAATGGCAGCCACAACAGAGCTGCTCCTGCGTGTACAGGAGAGAGCACCTTTGATAGCACAGCTTGGATTCCTCTAAATTCACATGCTACTGCTGAGAACCTGACATTAATGTGCAACTTGAGATCTCCTCCTCTGGTGAAACTGCACCTACGCAGTCGTATTTTTCCTTGTTGAGGTTTGGAGGACAGGGGATTGCTCCATGGAAGCTGGAACAAATTAATATTTCCCTGAGAATTATTATTTTAGGAGAAATAACCAGCAGAAGCACAAAGGTAAGCCAACATCTTCTATTTTCTTTTAGTGAAGCACCTGACAACACACAGTATATTTTATCAGGATCCATCCCAAACACCATCCAGTGATAAGCTCCTCGTGAGGCTGTTACTGGAAGGCATCCCAGGCCCTGCAGTCACATCCCCATTTTTGCAATGCCTCCCAGCTCAACGCCCACGTCACAGCCGTGGCTCCTAGAGAGACCCTTCCCAAGGAACAGCCTCTGTGCTCTGCGCTCACCTCTCCCGAGACACACTCTTCATCTCTGCCGAGTGCAGCACCACTTGTTTGTGTAACTGGAGAAGTGTCAAGCCCTCTCCTGCCGTGATTTAAGCTCTGCCAGTGTTAGAGGGAAAACAAAGAACAAAGATGCTGAGATATCCATCATCCCACCAGCGCCCACGGGGAGTAGCTGGAGGAATGCAGCACGCCAGGATCCGCTGGCCCCGCGTCCAGGGCAGCCTCCCCTTCCTGAGCACAGTGAGAGCACTCGGCACACAATTCCCTCCTGCAGCCCATCCAGGGCTCAGCACCCCGGGAGGAGCTGCCTGAGCTGCTGGCACCAGGGGCTGTTTGCTGCTGCTGGCACCAGGGGCTGCTCAGTGCTGCTGGTGGCACCCAGGGGCTGCTCAGTGCTGCTGGTGGCACCAGGGGCTGCTCAGTGCTGCTGGTGGCACCCAGGGGCTGCTCAGCGCTGCTGGTGGCACCAGGGGCTGCTCAGCGCTCAGCAGCCGTGTGACCACAGCGGATTCCTGGAGCCCACATGGGCAGAGTCCTGCCTGTGTTATTTCTGCAAGGAATTCAGCAACTAAGAACAGCAAACCCAAGAGCCAGAGGTGTTTGCTAAGAAGGGGTCTGGTGATTAAATGCACAAACACACAGAAGACATTTTTCTCTTGTTCTCCAAATCTGGGGGTGATACACACGTGTTTTATTAATGCCGGGATCAGCCCAAATGAGAGGACATGGATGCAGAACATCAGTCCCGCCCTTCTTCACTGCATTCTCACATTGGAGAAGAGTTCATCAGTGACTGTAAGAAGTCAACTTAAGGGAAAAAACCAAACACTCAGGGCTGTTTTCAGGAGCGGGAGAACCAAATGAGCAAAGCCACCCTTTTGGAGGAGCCAAGGGACAGACACGAGCGTTCCAGAGATGCCAAAACGTGGGCTCAGCACTTTGTGAAGCACACCTGAGGGGCACCAACTGCATATCCTGCAGGGATGGAGAAGGAGAGCCAGGAGCCAGGTGCCCTGCTCCCAGGACAAGCCCTGAGGGGAGACACTCCTCATCACTGAGGAGCTGCTGAGGCTTCCCTGCCTGCAGCACTGCGGTTGGGCAGGAGCACTTCCACCTCCTCCTCCTCCCCTCAGGCAGCACTACCTTTTTTTCAAACAGTTGGGCAATTGTTTGAAGGAGAAGTCTAAGAGGGGAAAAACACATTCCTGTGAAACAGCATCACTGCCAGGCACAGGACTGCAGGATCATCCAATCTAACTGCTGACCCCATGCTTAAAAAGCACCTTGAAAATAAAATACAGCCACGATTTCAGGCAATATTAAAAGCAAGAAGAAAAGCGGTGCCTTCTTTTTACAAAGGACAAAAATGTACCTTTTGATTTCTAACTCTCCTTTCTCAATGTTGTTTCTTTTTCCTGTGCTTCTCTCCCACGTGGAAGGGATGAAGAAATATTGGGGAGGGTGGTGGTTCAGGACAGTTTAAGTGTGCATGAACCGGCTGTTCACTCTCAGCACAGCACTTGTGCTCCAGAGGGATCACCCCAAGCCCATGACATCGCTCCTGCCTCCAACAGGCCTTCCTGAATTCCAGCTGGAGACTCCTTTTTCGTCCCCCAGGGCCAAAGAGAGACTTACTGATATTTTTCATGTTTAGGATGTGGGGAAGGACACACAGGAACACTGAAACATATTAAATTGCTGGATTTCTCTTCCCCCACTCCTCCCCCTTTTCTTTCAGAAGAAGGGAGCCTTCCAACTCCTAAAACAGACCAGAAGAGCAGAGTGCATGGGAATAGCACCAGTGAGCACCAAATCAATCCATGGATCCCTCTGAGCCCCTGTGCACCACCACAGGCTCACAGCAGCCACCACCAGCTCGACTCCCAACTCCCTCAGCTGGTGTTAAAATCAGATTTGGTTTGGGGGAACAAGAGGAAGAGCATCCTCTGCAGGAGAGAACACAAACCCAGTGCCCCTGCAGCACTGGGGACAGCTTTTGGCTGTGTCAGCAGCTCATCACTTTGCAGCTTCGGGCAGAAAAAGCTGCTGCCAGCAATGACACACCTCCCTGTTTTACCCAAGATCTCCTGCACAAAGCTAAATGTGGAGAATTCAGTGTTTATCACCATCCCTTGGAAACACCAGAGGATGTGATGGGAGTTCAGTGGAGCAGCCATGGACAGCCCGAGTCACCAAGGACAGCTGGGCAGGACCAGAACTGTGCTGTGCCTGTGGCTGATTTTCACACAATAACTGTTAGTGAGAGCTTTTGGAGAGCTTCCCCCCTTTCAAAACCAACCCTCTCACTGAAGCCAACAGTGCCAGTCAGTTTATGAAATGTTTTCACCCCAAACTGAAGAATGGGGGTTTGGCTGTGTTAGTGTTTGGCAATGTCTGTACATTTGGATGATTTAGGCAGACCAGATCTGCTGCCTTTAATGCCCAGCTGCTCTATTTAATCCCTGCTAAAACTGGTTTTCCCCTTCAAATTTCTTTAAACACTACTGGGAGGCTTGTTTAAAATACATCCCTTATAAAGGCTCCTGGCAACTCTGAAATGAGAGTTTTCCTTAATCTTCCTGCTAACTTCAGGGGATAAACTGTTCAGCTGTCACCATGTCCCAGTGTGGGTGATGTTAATGAGCTGGAGGAGAAGCCCGGCCACAGAAATCGCGAGTCCCACACCACTTCCCTCTGCCTTCACTCAAACAAGGTCTGTTGATGAGCTCTGCCAGACCAGGAGTCACCAAGTCCTGCAGCAGAGCCGAGCACCTCCAGCGCACCAGCAGCAAACACTGATCGAGATCCACTCTTTAAGGTCCTCTTCACCAGGAGGGCGATGGCACCGAGTGCCCACTGGGACTTGGACAGCAGGAAGGAGCTCCAGGACACTTCATGCATGGAATTGGATTTGCCTTCCTGGAGAGGTGATCCCTGGGGTCTGACAGGGTCAGACTCACACCTGCACTTGGCCTTGGTACATAGGAATGGTATTCCTCACTCAACTTTCCAAATACACAGAGATTATGATAAAAAAAATAAATACAACCACCTTCAAAAAATATCAGACAGGGAAAACTCCACACATATCAGAAATTATGTTAGTTTGGGTTGGTATCCTGCACGAGTTGAAAGCCTGAAGCAGTGTGAGCCTGGCACGTCCTCTCTTTGAAAGGTTCCCCAGCCCCTGCATGAATGGGTTTTTTTATCCATTATTCACAGAAACCTGAAAGCTTCTCTTTCAGCAGGGACTGACGAACAATTTTTACCTTCAGAATAAAAACACCCAGAAACACAGATGTTCAGGGAAGTTTGCCGTCACACTTGCACTGTGAATACTCAAGGCAAAGCAGAGTGAGGAATCTGCCTTACGCTTACAATAAAGCTCTAGGATTTCTTTTGAATCAGCTGTGATTATTATATTTTTGATTTATGTTTGCTTCTGAGGGATGCAATCTTCCATCACTGAATAAAACCTCCTGCCATTCTCTTCCAGCACGAATTCCAGTTGGACACAGAGCCGGGCATTTCAAAGAGTTCCCTTAGGCCAGGCAGTGAAACAGAAACCTCTCCAGCATCTCCCTGCACGTGGGGGACAGCTCCCAGCGATTCTGTCCTACACACTGTCACGGGTCAGTGCAGAACAGGGTTAGATCCCTGCTTTCCCTTCCCCAGCACCTGCCCCAGAGATAAAATCTGTTTCAAGTGCTCAGGGAGGAGGAATCAGTCCCAACTGGGATGTCAGCCTCCCTCTCCTGCTGGCTTTCAGAGCAGCCTTCCAGGTGAGGAGGTGGTGCAGAATTACACCGACTGACCCCAAACTCTCCCTGAGGGTTTGTGGTCCTGCCAGCAGCAAGGCTGTGCTTGGTGGAGATCAGTGCTGCAGAAGCAGCAACATCACTTTTGGACACTTTACTACTGCTAAAAAGCCAGACTGGAACTAATAAAACACCCACAAACAGAGGTGAAAAGGGTATGAGAAACCCAAATTGCCATCACTTTCCCCCAGCATTCCTAATCATGCTTTTCAGAAAATACAAAAACACAGCATCAAGCACTCCCTTTCCCTTTTTGTGCCACCCTGGAATTGCTGAGGCACCTCCACTGCTGGGGTCATTTCTGGGCCCCTCCTGACCAGAAGGACATGGAGGGGCTGGAGGTGTCCCGAGAATGGAGCTGTGAAGGGCTGAGCCCCAGGAGCGGCTGAGGGAGCTGGGAAAGGGCTCAGCCTGGAGCAAAGGAGGCTCAGGGGGACCCTGTGGCTCTGCACAGCTCCTGACAGGAGGGGACAGCCGGGGGGGTCGGGCTGTGCTGGCAGGGAACAGGGACAGGAGGAGAGGGAACAGCCTCAGGCTGGGCCAGGGGAGGCTCAGGGTGGATATTAAGAGGAATTTCTCCATGGAAAGGGTGCTCAGGCCTTGGCAGGGCTGCCCAGGGAGGTTTGCAGTGCCCATCCCTGCAGGTGTCCCAGGAAGGCCTGGCCGTGGCACTCAGAGCTCTGGGCTGGGGACAACGTGGGCATTGGGCACAGGATGGACTCGATGGGCTGGGAGGACTTTTCCAGCCTCAGGGATTTGGGATTCCCAGAGAAGGCTGGAAACCCCAGGAGAGGGGCCCAAAGTCAGCACCAGCAACCAAGAGCTTCCTTGGTTCTCCATCACCTTCATCTCTTCCACCCTGAGGGTTCTTTGTGCCCCATCACAAGTGGCTCCACGTGAAGAAAAGGAGTTTATTTTCTGCCAGAGCAGCACCCAGAGGCAGCACCAGGAGCTGGGTGAGGACAGGTCCCAGGCAGCTGCTCCTCACCACCCACTGGGGTCCAACAAGCAGCACCAGACCCTTCCCTAGCAATGTTCCCAAGCCCCTCAGAGCCACCCACCCTCCTCAGCTCTGCACATCTGCACACTCAGACCTCAACAAACACCTGAGTGAAGAGCCTACAGCTCCCTGGAGGGAAGCAATGCAGAGCTCACTGTGCAAAACCAATGATCAGGATCCATCTGTTGTCTCTAGGTCTGGTCAAGAACCAGAGAACTTTGAAAAGTTTGTGAAAGTAGAGAACAGAACTGAAGGGAAGCAATTAGACAAGTCTTTGGGATGACAATGACTGGGAAGGAATTAGACAAGTCTTTGGGATGACAATGACTGGGAAGGAATTAGACAAATCTTTGGGATGACAATGACTGGGAAGGAATTAGACAAGTCTTTGGGATGACAATGAACTGGGAAGAACAGGAGGTGACCAAGTTCATTTACTAGAAGGAATTTTCAGGCAGCACCACGCCCAGCTCTGAAGCACCTCTGCCATCAGGGCTTCCCTCTCCCCCAGGCTCAACATCCCCACACTCTCAACCTCTTGGCTTTAGCAGCAAGCACCAACCACTGTGGGTGAAGGCTGGCCCTGGAACAGAAGGAGGAATACACTGATTTTACACTCAAACCCTCAGCCCTTCCCTCACCAAAGTCCTGTGGTCTCCAGCTATGAAAGTAATTTTCCTTCCATTGAAAACACACCACCCACATTAGCCATAAGCAAAACGATTACAGTTCCTATTGTAAGAAAGCATCAAATGGAGTTTTTCCGTAAGGAGTGAAGTCACAACAGCTCAACCAGGGGAAAGAACCACACTTCAGCTCTACAGGCTCCAATTCAAGTCTAGCACTGCTGCAATTACCTGTGATTAGTGCCATGGAATAGCGGGAAAACCCAACACTG
The DNA here is from genome assembly GCA_013397895.1 of Origma solitaria. Classification (NCBI taxonomy): domain Eukaryota; kingdom Metazoa; phylum Chordata; class Aves; order Passeriformes; family Acanthizidae; genus Origma; species Origma solitaria. The sequence goes on from VZRL01000151.1 coordinate 215,427, forward strand.
ACCCCAACCCCACACAGATTCATCAGTATCAGAAATGCATAAACCTGCCCCAAAACTCAGAAGCTCTTTGATAATTAGCACACAAATGTGTGCCATGCTGGAATCTTCTCTATCCCCGGGCTGGTGCTCTGAGACAGCTTGGTCCTATTTATAATTTCCAAGTGAAAATACTTTTTTATAGTGCGTACATATAAAGTAGCCCATGTCCTAAGCTCGAGCAGAAGGAAGCTTTCCTCCCAGCTTATCTGATTTTCTATTCATTTCAAATATCACGTTTCGGAAGGCCACTTCAGAGTTCAATTCACACTGCTAATTTTCTTTGGCAGGACCCCACGTTATCTGCAAACACTGGTTGAAAACCCAATTGCAGTAATGTGATACCCACACCCTGTTGCACAGGGTAACACAGGGATGTGGGAAATGTTGATATTCCAAAATAAGGGCAGGTGACAGAGTTATTACCATCAGATTTCAGGGGGATGCAGGCGTTTGAGAGGAAAGGGACACCAAAACGAAGAGGTGCCCCCCAGTCCTCCAGCCTGCCTGAGGCACTGTCCTGGACTCCCTGCCTGGAATAATCCCCCTGGGGACACTGTCCCAGGCTGGATGCCCCAGTGCCAATGGGAATCTCCTGCTTTCCCTCTCCGTGCTCCACACTGTCCCAGCCTCCAAACCCAGCAACAAGGAAAGCTCCTGCTCACCCCAGCACAGCTCGCTTGGGGAAATAGTGTCTGGAGAAAATGAAGCAGACAAATGAACAGGTCTCTGCTGGAGCATCCTCCAGGAGATTGCTGAGCTCAGCCAAGTCCTGATGGATTTTGACTCGAGCCAAGGACCATCTCACAGCAGTCCCCTCCACCAGCACCTGTCCATGCTACAGCAGAGATAACAGACTTCTGCAACATAATTAAAATCATTGCAAGAGTCTGAACACAGTAAAATTGGTAATTTCTTCATTTCTTGCCCAAATCACGTTTCCCACTCGAATTCCTTCACACGAAGTGACAAACATGACGAACAACCAGTAAGAACCAAAACTCTTCCCTCCACCCCCAAAAGTTCTTTGCCCCACAGTGTTTGCAGAGGGAGGAGCTGGATCCTGCTCCCTCTCCCCAGTGCTGACACAGATCTGGGGCTTTCTCCCTGGGATTGGGCTGTCTCATGGTGCTGCTCTCTTGTTTCAACCCAGCTCTACAAACACAAAGGTCAGGGTTATACAGAATAAACATTTGGGCGGTTTATACCTAATATTATCTTTTTTTTATGCATGATTTTCCCAAACCAGAACAAACGCAACCTTCTGAAATCCTGGCAGGACTGGAAACCAATATTCCTTTCAACATTTCTGCTCACACTTGGAGGAGCTGATGCAGCCATGGGGAGCCCAGGGCTCTCTGGTGCCCAGGCCAGCCCAGGGGATCCTGCTCCAAACTGGGAACTGTGGCCTCGCTATCTCAGAGCCAAATTCATCACTTTTTATCACAAAGGTATCGCCTGAATTCCTCCCCCGAGCTTGGAAAAAGGCTGTCAGGCCCAGATGTTTCAGACTAAAGACTGGCCCCAAACCAGCATTTTTCAGCAAACTTGGTCCTGTAAGAAAATTTCCAACAAAATGTTGAGATCAAACACCCCTGGAGCCGTTTCAGTACAATGTGATCCAAGCAGCCAAAAGCCAGATTTGATTGTGCCCCTGCACTTTGATGCCAGACACTTCATGTTATGGGACCTTATGTACCTTCTGTGATTTATTCCCTTCATGCTGAAGTGTTTCTTATAAAACTGTTGGGAGAAAGTGAAGTGGAATTTTGCCTGCTTCCACGTCCAAGACTTGTACTACTGTTGTACTGGAGGATTATTCCAGTTATTGATGTCTGGAAACAGCAGTTCACTGGGAACAACAAGAACATCCCACTCACTCCCTGAGCTCACTGGGATCAGAGGAAAGGACTGGAGTCAGGGAGCAAGGCAGAGTATTTTTCAAAATACATGGCATAAACAGGATAATACCCACATCAACTTAGTTGGTTTGGGATGCAGGGGGATGAAACATTTTAACACATCAGCAATTCATACAAAAAGGTGACACTCAAGCTTGCAAGGAAGTTATTTTAATTTATAATAATAGTTGTGGCATAATAATTTTATCAGTTTTTAAGTGATATCAGGATGCTCTTAAGATATCAGCTTCACCATTTTAAAAGAATGCCATGTTTATGTCACATTAATTACGTTTCTGACTGAAACACAGCTCTGAGGAAGCAGCTGCTCCCTCTGCTTCCATCGAGCTGCCATGACCTGGGTGCACTCTGATTTCAGTGTCTGAGCATGGCCAAGAACCACCTGCCTTCAGTGGTGCCAGGGACAGGACAAGGAGCAATGGCCACAAATTAAAAACACAAGTTACACCTCAACATGAGGAAGAACTTCCTTCCATGGAGGGGGCAGAGCCCTGGAACAGCTGCCCAAGGAGGGTGTGGAGTGTCCCTGTCTGGAGACATCCCAAAGCCACCTGGATGTGCTCCTGTGTCACTGCTCCAGGTGACCCTGCCTGGGCAGGGGTTGGACTGGGGATCTCCAGAGGTCCTTCTAACCCCAGTGATTCTGGGATTCTGGGGTTTCCAGCCTGGGTCTAAGAGCAGATTTGACACCTAAGCAGTATTTAAACAAGCAGGAGGGCACATTTCCCACTGAAACACTGCACAACAGAGATCCATCTGCACACAGACACTGTCCTGCTCCCTGCCCCTGCTGTGCTCAGAGCCTTGCAGGGGCTGCATTTCATTCGCTGGTTCTCAGAGGTGCTGATCCCCAAGGCCATTCCATGTGTCACATTCATCATCTCCTGCAGAACAGATCAGCAAAGAGCTGACCCTGCCTGTCCATGGCTGATCCTGGCAGGGTCCAGCAGTTTTCCAGACAAATCTCACATGTGGATCTGTGTTTCAGCGCTGCCCAGTCAGACAGTGGGGCTGGAGAGGCCTCAGCACTGGTCCAGAAGGGATTTTGCTCAGCACCACTGGGAGCTGATGGTATTGCTCTCCTCCCTGCATCCATCCACACTTGGAATGTTTCACCGTACATCAAGCACAACCCCTCCAGGATACAGGAAGGGTTGCCCTGACCAACACAGCTCCAACTCAAACCTGAGCTCTGGAGTTCACAGTGCATCCTCTGTATCCAAACCTCCACATCCCAACTCCTCCACATGTCCCTGGCATTAAACAAAAAGTCTGACACAGCAGAAGCCAAAACCCCTCCATGAAAAACCAGCTCCCACAAACACTGCGGGCACACCCCGGCACTTCAGCTTCCTTTAAACACAACATTTAAAAACTGCACAACAAATGGAGCAGCATTTGTCCACTCCCCAGTGCTGCACCTACGAATTGGTTCTACTGCCTCACCCCAAGTCCAGCTTCTTGGGAGCAACAAATTGGAATTGTGAGCAGTGCTGGACACCAGCCTAATGTGGAACAATTCCGCACCAGGCATTTTGGGCATGGTAAGTCATCATCTCGAGACTACTTGATGTAAGAGTCAGAGAAGCAATACATTCTGCTCAGTGTCCAGGAGAACAGGAGAGATGGGATAAAAGATGGGAAGAGAAACGAGCTGAACACGCACTTGGAGGTAATGGGAAAACCAGGAGGATGTGCTGGAGAGCCCTGACCAGCCCAGGGTGAGTAAGCCCAGTTCAAAGCACTCCTCAGATTCCAGCAATACCTCACGAGTACAACGTGCCCAGAAACGTGGTTTTCTTATTCTCTCCTGCGTTGTAACCGTGCCGCTTCCAGCCCTCCAGGTTTTCTGGGAAATCTATTAAAAGCTCATTAAGTGCCCACCAGCCCCCGACCGAAATCACCATGACGCAGGAGCATCTGGTTCCCACCAAGCATGACTCCCTTGAAAGCCTGGATATCACCTCTCTCCAATAATGCCTGGGCAAGCAGCTTCTCCAGGGGTGTGGGACAGAGCAGCCACCTCCTCCTTCCCCCCATAAAACCCTCAAAAAATCCTCCGAGAAGGGAAGGCACAGAGGAAGCACTAAAGTCAGAGTCTTTAATGTATACACTGAAGTAGAAACCCTCAAGCTGTATTTCGCTGCCACAAATAGCAAATATTTAAAAATAAAACATTATTTTTAGCCTAAGTGGTGCTTGAGGATTAGAGAATAAAATATTGCCCAGAGACAGGGAAATGTCATCATGTGAAAATGCTGAAGCAGCCGTGTCCTGCTCAGGGCAGAGAGAAAGCATTTGGGATCCAGTCTCAAACCTTAAAACCTTCCCTAATTCAGCCAAAAACCAGAGGAGAATGAGTTAGGTAGAACACCTTGGTGTCTCTACATGGGTAAAATAAATAACATTAGACAGAAATTTGCACAACATTTTCCTCTGGCGAAGGCTCTTCTGCACAGGACAATTTATCCCCTGCCTTTCTTTTCCACAAGCAGCGACTGCAAGGTCAGGATATAGAATTCCAGTTGCTCCCAGACAGGTAGGGATTTACCAAAAAGGGGCTGTAAAGGAGAACAGACTGTGTTTGTCCCTTCCTGCTCCTTTACGACACATGACAGACATCCTAAGAAAGTAGGAAAGCAGGCTGGGAAAATAAATCCCCTCTCCACAGTCTCAATTTGAGATTTTTTTGAACGGAGGAAAAGCTAAATTAACATGGAAAAAAATCATCAGAGTTTTGAAATATCTACAATTACAGTTAGGTTTTGTTTTCTTTTTAAACAGTTTAAATCAATGCCTGAAGAAGCAGATGGGAAACTCTCATGTGCTAAAAGTTGAGGCTTGTGTGCTTGCTAGAGCTCTCCATTAGGGAACTAAAGACAAGGCTTAACAAACAAGATGTTTAAGATCATAATTCTTATCAAAAAATCCTGAAAGGCTTAAAAAAGTTAGAAACTCATTTCTCCAGCAGTTCTGGTCCCCGTGCAGACAGATGGAGAGAGACAGCTTCCCCCTCCCCAGCACGGGGTGGGTGAGGTAGGGATTGACTAACTGTGGAAAAATCCACATAACTGAGAAGACAAATGTTGAACAGTTATTTTACGGCCTGAACTATTGAAGGAAAAAGGCTGCCCGTGCCAAGGGGCCAGCCAGGCTCATTGTGTGTGTGAGGAGCCCTGGGCAGCAGCGGCGCTTTCATCCCCCCAGGTGCTGCTCTGCAGGACTCTGAGTGCTGCACCCAGCTCCAAAAGCACCAAGAGGAGCAGCAGCATCACCTGTATCCCAGAGAGCTGCAAAATCCACACACGGGCTTGGGAGCATGACCCACTGCTGAGGCCGTTTGCTGCTTCCCAGGAGAAGCCTTATTTTCAGTTGCTCAAAATGATGAAAAGCTGTAACAACTCAGGCTCGAGATTCCCAGCTTGGAGCCTGCTTCCAGATGCATTTTCAAAAATAAAAGAAAATTAAAGTTTCAGCCAAAATATCCGAGCCACTTCAGAACAATGCTGTTTCTTCCATGGTAAGACTCTGCAGTGGCCTCGGGAGCTGCAGCACCCCAATGTTTTCAGTGATACCGAAGAGAGAGGGGGATGGAAAAGGACCCAGGAGGGGAACTGGTTGAGCAAGAATGCTGGAATATGGACGGGTGGTTTCAAAAGTGAGGATTAGACACATTCAGAAGGGGAGATTAAAGATGAAATCAATAAAAGCAGCAAAATGAGAAGTCTGAAGGAAGCCAAGTTGTAGAAGAGAGAGGAAAGAGCAAGCTAGGGAAGGTCACAAGAGAACACAAGAACTTGTCTAGTCCATCTCCTGCTCTAACTCTGCTGGAGCCCTCTGGAATGACAAATGCTCCTAAAGGTGTCCCACAACAAGGACTTTCCAACCTCCTGGCACAGGCTATGGCACTGTGGTGAGAGGATTTCCTGCTCCTTTGGACCTCAACTCAATCCTACCCCCAAAAGCCTCCCTCCCCTCTAGAGCCAGCTTTGCTTCCTTCTCCAAGAGCCTTGTGCTCCCATCTCACCTCCTCCCCACAGAACTCCAGCAGGTCTCCTTTCCTGGGGGTCCCACCTCAGTGCTGCCCATCAGGCTCCGTGCCCTGTCCATCTCCACACAGCCCCAACTCAAGCCATGGTTAATTCCAACCACAAATTCCTAAGGGATTTATCCATACACATAGGGAAGGGTAACAGTTTGCATCCATGCCTCCACAGACTCACATGGACATCTCATGCAACAGCACCTGAGCTGTTCTGAAGTTCAAATGACACCTAATTCTTTTCATAAGGCTTTTCCACAGAAAAAATCCAAACTTGTTTGACAGAACTGACTCTTCCAGGGCCAGAGCTGTCATCTCCCCAGCGCTTACACAGAGTTTGTTTTGCTGTCCCGGTGTGGCTGCTGGAAAGCCATCCCAGCAGAGCCTGACAGGCAGCACAAGATGATTGCTCCTTGTTCCTCCCTGCGCTGTCAGCAGCCCTCCTGAAGCCACGGGCAGGACACCTCACACCTCCTGACGCTGCTGCAATCATCCAACACTCCTGAAATTACCCTCAGCCCCAGCTCCAGAGCTCCCTGTGCAGTTCCCACCTGGCTGCTGAGCCAGGCTTGGAGACAGAGCCATTCTGCAGTGGCTTCTCCGCTTTTTCCACGTTTCCTTTTAAGAGCACCAGGAAATATCACAGATAAATCAACACTGGGAACACTGAAGCAGTGAAATCTTGTATTTAAAAGGTTAGGGAACACTGTAAACACTATTTTGTGCAGGTACCTTTCCCAAAGCAATGCAAACTCAGTGAAACCTTGTTCTCTATCACCCAGCAGGCAGCACAGGCAGGGTCACTTCCTTGACAGATACCAAAGGATTTTTTTTATCCTCATCATCCAGCACGAGGCTGCATTCCTCATGGACAGCACACAACTCCAACTCTGCTCTGAACAGTTAAAGCTCCCTCCCAGACCTTCCCACGATGGCCCTCCTGACAGCAGGTCTGAGTGTATTTTGATTTTGACAGCTTCCTTGGGAGATGAAACACTGTTATTCCAACTCAGATGGAATATATGAAAACTAATAGTTAAGGTTTATTTTGGATGTTCAGTAAAAGAGGGTTTGAACCTCTCTCTTTTTTAAAACCACATGCAAACCAAACCTTATCTATCTCTCCAAGCAATATTTAATATATTTTGATCTATTTCAGGTTTCGTGGTGGACTTGGCAGTGTCAGGTTTACAGTTGGACTCAGTGATGTTAAAGGTCTTTTACAACTGAATGATTCTACATTCCCCAATCCTTCCCAGGGATGGACCAGAGGTTCCTTCCAGCCCCAAACATTCCATGATTCACTGCACCCAGAGCACAGCCTGCACCAACTCCTGCCAAGTGCCAGCGCTCCACACCTCCAAACCAGTGCCATGCCAAGTCAGGCACTCCGAGGGAATCACTCCTGGAAAAGCTCAGCTGGGATGGGTTAACCACCCTCACACAGAGCTCCTGGGCACAGGCAGAGACAGTTTTATGCTCCAAGGCAATATTTATCTGCGGCCACAAATCCTCTGACAAGCCAGGCCCTACTCTCTAAACGTTTTCCCACACCTGGAAGGAATGAGGCAGGGACCTTACAAATAGTTTTTGTCACCACAGATGCATAATTCAACCCCAGAAGAGATCGAGTCCCATGCACAAAATGAGGCAAGACCCACAGAAAACAACATGCAAGTGTTTTAGGACTAGAAACACACCACAAGTGCCATGTAACCTCAGCTTTGCCATTTCCCAGCTTCTCAGTGTTCATATCCACTATAAGTATTGCACTATTTAGACCATTCATGACAAAAAGCAACATTAATTTTTCCCCTAGGAAGGGTTAAATCCACTTAAACAGAGTGCAATAAAGACAGAGCAGTGCCCCAGTAACACTGAAGTTGTTTCTATTACACACAATAAGCTCGGGAAGCAAAATTAAAATCTATCTGCATGGTCTGAGGTCACTCAGGCTAGGGATGGTTATTTTAAATCTGAATATTAAAAACACATGGTTCTCTATGGAGGTTTCTAGCAAAGCTGAACCTGCTGGTGCTCAGCCTTTCCCAGGGAATGCTGAACACCTCCAGAGCCCACCGAGCACAACTGGAGCCATCTCCAAGGGGGTCACAGCAGGCAGGGCTGTAACTCCATAGGATGGAAACAGATCTTGTTTAGACAAGATGATGAACATTTCTGAAAAATTTAATCTTTAATCATTTCTGATTTACAAACTAATCCTAACAATGATGCAATGCATCCACAGCCCCATTGGTCCGAGGCTCATAACTCAAACACAGCCCATACACAGTGCTAATTAGTTTGTATTACAGCAAAAATGCTCTTAATAAACAGAAATGTGAAACGACTTTTGGATTGTGCAATAGCCATGTAAATAATCTTTAGGAGCAGCCCTTTACTGTCCATATCGTGACAGGGCTCGCTGCACCAGGAGCTCTGGGCTGAGCAGTGCCCTGGGAGAGGGCAATCACATTCCTGCTGCTGTTTCCAATAAGTGTCTGCATCACCAGGAGTATTTTCACTCACTTCACTGATGATAGCAGAACAAATCCCTAGGTGTGTACAGAGCAGCAGCTAAAACTGCTCCAGCCTCAAGTATTCTGATGGCACAATGTGAGGGTGACAAAAATCACACCAGGCTGAGCTGAGTCCCCCCTCGAGGATTTTGTGCCACCCACTGGGACCAGAGGTGACACAGCAATCCTGATTTGCAAAGCTATTGCAAACAAAAACATAATGCTACAATTCCTGGTTGGTTTTAGAAACTTGATTTTGACAAGAAATTGAAAATGTTACATAACCATATAATTATAGGATTATGATGATAGTTTACTTAAAATGATCCATTCTGGTTAAGAACATCCTGACTGTGTACAGCATTCTCTTATAACCAGTAAAAGAACATAAATAGTGTCTGATTTTGCAGCTTATCTATTTGTGAACTTATTTATGCTCTGCCGTATTTAAAGGAGCCGGAAGCAAAAGAATCCATCCTCAATGGTGCAAAGCAAATGGCCACTGGCAGGGTAAAAATGCCGAACAGGACAAGTTTTGCAAGCTCCCAATATTTACCATCCATCCCAGAGTACTCAATTCTCATGCAAGCATGTCACAATGAGAAAACAACATCTCTATAAGGGTAAAACAAACAGCATTCACAATTTCTGAGAGCATTCTTCCACAATTATTGCACTAGATTAGATTGCCTCATCACCAGGGCCAGAGGCCATTTACACTATTTTCTTTCTCTTTTTTTTTTTTATGGAGCAGATGAAAGGATTACAGAAAGTTTTCTGGGGCCAAATTTGGAGCTAATGATGGGAAAATTCTTTTGCTAATCCCCACTGCTAGCAGACTCCTGAGGCTGGAAAAAAACAATGTCTCCTGGTACCCTGCTTCTATTTTGCTCACCAGTGCAAAATACCCTGCTCAGGAGGTTTGCAAAGGCCCATCAGCTTTAAGCAGAGCCATAAAATCTGCAGGACAGGGCTATAGTGAAAACCTGAGTAAAGACAAACATGAGACTCCTGTTAAAACTTGGATGCTTCACAATGAAAGCCAAGGATGGGACACCACACAGCAGCCACCTCCATCCATCCATCCATCCATCCATCCATCCATCCATCCATCCATCCCTCCCTCCATCCCTGTCCATCCATCCACCCATCCATCCATCCCTCCCCCCATCCATCCATCCATCCATCCATCCCTCCATTCCCTCCATCCATCCATCCATCCGAGCTGCAGCGTGGGAAGAGTGAGCTTTTCCAGGAGATTCTGCACCAGGCAGGCTGCAGGGATCCCACCTGAGCAGTCCCTGCTGGCTGCAGAGCATTCTTAGAGGAAAGACACAGAGCTAAGCCAGGCTGGTGTCACCTGTGTCACCATGGACAGGGACTGACCCTTCCATGGGCACAGCTCCCACCAAAACCCAGTGGATGCCCTGGGACAAAGCTCCAGCACTGCTCCTCCTCCTGCCCCTCAGCATCAGTACAGGAGGAGCAGGCACTGCCGAGGCCCTTCCAAAGTTTAATCATTTTGCAGTCACTTAACAAACACAAAGGAATTCACATGTACCAGCTCTGGGCCAGGAGTAAACTTTGCATAATTAATCCCTCGGTCCTGGTGCATCTGCAAATGCACAGCTACACCAACTGGCACTCCAGGGAAAATGCCTCTGGCCACCTTGGAGAGCTGGGAAGTGCAAACATCCCCAGAGAGCCAGAGCTGCCACGGAATGGAAAACACAGGCCTGAGGAACAAGTCTGGAATATAAGTACCCAACTCCCTAAAGCCTGATTCATTAATGCACATTATCAACTACTTCAGAATTAAGCCATGTTTTATTCTAACAGAACAAGCTACAGGCACCTCCTGAGCTGCAGAAGGTGGGAACATCCCCAGCAGGTCAGGGGAGTCAAGCTTCCCACAGAAAAGGGCAGTTTGATGGAAAATCTGACTGGAGGAAAAAGAAATGTTCAAGCAGCACTTAATGAAGATGAACTTCCCCTGCCTCCCCACAATACAGACGATGCCATTATCACTCAGCACTAGGAAGGAAAGGGATTCCAAGAAGGGAAATTACAGGGCAGTTATCCTCATCAACCTGAGCGTGCAGCAGTGACACGAGCTTGGCACAGAGCCTGAGCAAAGTCTGCACATGGTTAAGCACGGGGCATGAAGTAAGACGTGCACAGGGAAAACAGCCCCTGGAAAATATTGCTAAGGAGTTGAGCTTTTCCAGGGTGCCAGTGGCAATAAAACATCCGACCTTATCCCCCGACATCCGCAAAAAAAAACCCAAAAGAAGGGATTGCATCAAGTCAGCGGAAACACGGGAGTTCCACTTGCCTGGCAGGGATGAAGCCAAGCGCTGAGTGATCTGCCCCCACATCTGTAAAGTCAGGCCATTTCCCAACTCTTTTGGACACTTTCAACATCTCCTGCTGACACTTCCTACACGCTGGCAGGTTTGCTGCTCGTGGCTGTGGGACACGAGGAGCAGGGCTCAGGCTCTGAGCAGCTTCCTCAGGATCTCAGCACGGGGCCTGCACTCAGCACACAAAATCCTCACCATTCCCTACTCCAAGCACTCGGGAAAGTTTCCCTCTTTTGAGAAAGCATTGCCTCAAGGAAGAGCTCACATGAAAATACAGGAATTTTGCTCAAGGCTTTGTCACTATCTGGAAGACAAACAACACCAGCATTATTTGCATTATTTGTACTATTTGTATTATTCGTATTATTTGTATTATTAGTATAAAGGAGGGTTAAATACATTCCCATTTCACAGATGTTTCAAGGCCTCATTGCTAGAAAAAGTCTGGCAAAAATACAACGGTACAAAACACAGAACCTTCATGGTCCCAAAAACATATGGATTTGGGGAACCATCCCCAGCCCCCAACAGAGAAACGGGACAGAGATCGTGTATTTTCCTGAGGAGAAACCAAAGTTTCACAGGGAATCCATAAACATGTTCATGCTTCCCACCTGTTTTCTATTTAGAGCAAAAAAAAGCAATTAATATGACGTTTTAAGCAACAATTAATAAAGAAACCTATGAGATGAGATCCCTAATTGAAAATGTCTTTACTCACATGAGCCAGAGGATCAAAATATGACAAGAGCACTAAGCAGTCTCTCCCAGCTGCACAAACCATCCCTTAACAACCTTAAGATTAATAAACAAAGACATATTCTAGGCATTTCCTATCCCTCCTGGATTTAGCTGTGGCAAACAGGAGAAATCCATCCTCTTGCTTCACTCTCCTCCAGAACACAGCTCCTCACGGAGTGGTTGTGAATTCGGGAACTCCTCACTCTGAGCAGACTCACAGAGAGACACAAGGGAAAATACCATCCCAGGAGGGAGCAGATTTCAGGGTTATTATTTATGAGCAAGGAAAAGGACATTTCCCTCCTGGGTGGTGAAGCACAGCCAAGGATAAAGCATTTGGGTGCCCTTTGTGTGAGGGAGAAGCTGGCAGGGCTGCTCGGCTCTCATGGAACTGTTAGCAGATTGGAAGGGATGGCAAAGTCAGGGCACAGGGGATCTGCTCTGCCAGGGCCAGCTCATGGCCTGGGCACAATGAGGTGAGTGACAAAGCACATTTACCACGACAGCAACTCCACCATTTGGACACTAGCTCCTCTTAAAGGAAATAGGCACTCTCCTGGTTCAGTATTGCACTTAATTTGATCTACATTCAAATTCACTCTACATCCAAATACATTCACTGCCACGAGCCCTCCCAAATCCAATCATTTGGAGCAAACAATGCAATGCTTCTCCTTCAATCGCTGGCTCAAGACTTTTCCATTCAGTTAATCAGGAAAGACACAGAATAAGAATTCTCAAGTGAAACCCTGCAACACATAAAAACTGTCATAAAGGGGAAAAATGCAGAGGATCGAGTAGAAGATTAATTTTGTGCTTTAGACCAGTAATCACCAATCTCTCTGTTCAAAAGACAGGCTTGGGGAAACATCCCAAGTGTTACACATTGGACACAGCCCACAGGGAATGGAGTGAAGCACAATAAAATCACGCGAGGAATGGCCTCAATCTGCAGTGGTTGCTTGTACATAAACCTTTAGTGTTTAGCTGGTTGTTCTGTCAGTGGAAAGAGCAGTTGGGTGAGGAGAAAAAAAAATAAATCCCAGTCATACATAAAAGTGAGGTAAAATCTTGTGCTTACCATTCTGTTCATCCAGCTCATTCCCAATTTCCTGCCCCATTTGTTTTTGCCGGGATATGATTGAAGAAAGAGCATCGAGTCCAGCATCTTGTTCTGCACCACGAAAATATATTAAATTACATTAAAAAGTTGCCAATATGCCAGGCTACATAAAATAAGTAGAAGAAAAGTGTTTACTCTGTGCTTAAAGGGCTAAAATGTATTAAGAAAAACACATGAACACAAAAATGGAAATTAATCCTTATGGCAACAGTACCCTTGAAATAATGTGAGTGATGGGTAAATAATTTCTCTGCTCTGGCTGGGACATTTTGCTGAGGCTCCAAAAAGAAAAAAAAAATCCAAGAATTTAACATTCAGCTGTTACTCAATCATAAATGCAGGGGATTTTCTGGCACACACATAGAGCTCCTGATTAGCCTTTTTAAATTTTCCAAGCAACTTTTAACATGAATAAAAGAAAACAGGTGATGCAAACACCAAAGAATTCAAAGAGATTTTTAAAGCTGCAAGAGGATACAGAGTGTGGAGGAGAGCTGAGGGAGAGGGGACAGGAGCAGTGAAAATGTGATGTGCTCCCAGAGCTCCTATGTGAAGAACCACATCCCCTGTGCCCTGCAGGCACCACGGAGCCCCTCAGCCCAAACGTGCAGCCAGGGAGGGGCACAGGAGGAGCTGCAGGAGGGTCATTGCCCCAGGGCACAGCAGCAGTGCTGCCCAAATGGGGTGGCCAGGAACCCCTTCACCCCAATGGCCTCCAACACCTCTTTCAGCCTCAATTTAATTACCTGTGGTGCAATTAAAAACACAGTGGAGGTTTCTCCTGGACCATCCAGAGCGAGCTCAGGCCACTCTCCTGAGCTGTACAAACACTGTTCCCGTGCAGAGTGAAGCAGGTCTTATCTGCAGACTGATTTCACTCCATCACTTCCAATACTTTTAATTGCATGGAAATGACCTCATTAACCACCTGACATCCTCAGGCTGAGGCTTTCCAACACTTCCAAAGTCAGAGATTCCTTATGGGTGCTGAGGGCCAAAATCTAAAGACCCTTTTTAGATGAGTTAATTCTTACCTCGTTCCAATTCAAGCAGACATTTACTGCACGCAGCAACACCACCACACTCAGTGCAGTTATTGTGCTCACCACTGCCCACCAAAACCTGAATATGGTCAGAATCAGCTCTTTCAACATTTAATTGAAGATGCACCCAGTTAAGAACACTGCAAGCACAATGCTGCTCCTGCACATACAGGAAATAGCTGCCTGTTGTGGTTGACATCTATAAATAATAAAACTTCAGCACAGGTTGGTTTATTGCCATTCAAAGAAAGGCTCCTCTCAGAGTACCAGCAAAGCTCAGAACAACCAGAAGGGCTCCTGTACCTTCGATGATCCTTCGCTGCTGCTGCCTGAGCTCATCAAAGCCAAGTCCTCTGGTCTCCTCCGATTCTTCCAAGAGCCAGGGGTTGGTGACGCCTCGTTTGCCCCCTCCTGCCATGAGGCTCGACCTGAAAATAGCTTCAGTGAGTGATTTCCAACACAGACCTCCCTGGCTGTGGGATCTGCCCCTGCCAGACAGCAGCACACAGGTCTGAGCACTCCATGGGGCTCTGGGCAATCCCAGGAGAAATCAGCCAAAAACAGTCCCACAGTCTCCACTACCAAATCCATCTCACAGGCTGGAAGTGGGAAGGAAGGAGAGAATTAATTTTTCAGGGAACAATTAAGCTACAGAGTGAAATATGAACCATATATTGTATAATATATCCATATTACATGTTGTTTGCATGTAGAACACACAACATTTCTGGGAATGCACATTTTTCCTGTATTTGCTATGTGATCAAAACACAGCAAATATTTTAAAATATATTTATATATCGATATATAAATATATTTATATATTTATATATTTATATTTATA
>VZRL01000158.1:0-49540 GCA_013397895.1 Origma solitaria
GTTAGCCACCGGGTTGTCTGTCCCCCTTGCCTTCATCTTATTGGTCACTGGTATACTTTAAAGGCCAGGTACCCGCACCCCTCGCGGCCGTTTTGCTGTATCCTTCGCCACGACCACCACCCCTGCCCTCTGCCTCAATAAAGCGGAGTTGAACAGCAACGCCCTCCCTGCTCTTTTGTCCTCCGGACTCTCTCCACCAGCTGCGGGAATGTGGTCTCACACCCCTCTGGGGCTCAGACCTGCCTGCCTGGGAGCCAGCCGCTGAGAAGCCCAGCCAAGCGCCGTCAGCCCTCGAGCTGCCGGGCCCCTGTCGTCATATCACCCACGGCGACAATGCTTCAATTTCATTTCTTTCCTCTGCTGGTAACATCTGCTGTCATAAGGTAATAATGCATTCTACTATGAAGACTCTGAGAATCAAAATGTAACATGTGCCCCTGAACTTTGTCATCTTCCTGGTAGAAACACAGGGCAATATTTGGAGGAGTTTATGTTTGCTGACAAAATATCTGGTTTCCTACGTGTAGATATATTAGTACTTGTAGATTTGAAAACATATGCTAAGCAGTTTTGCCTATGTAGGGCTAGTGCTGAATCAAAACCCTTAGCCTTCTCCCCTCTCCTCAGTCAGAGTGCTGGAAGAAAGGGCTGTGTTCTACTTTTTGTGCAGCCAAGGGTCTCTCAGCAGGCCCATCTTGAGTGAGGAGTGTGCCCCAAGAAGACACACAAGCATGAAGTGTGGGACAGCTCCTGACTTTGACGGGCTTCCTATTGTTACTGTCCTCATCCCATCTCTCAAACTACTATTTGGAGTGGGTAAGCAACTTTATGTGTCTCTCAGAATGAAAGTTAATTATACACAATAATGTTTTTGGCTGGGCAGTGGGACAAGGTCTCAATTACGCTTTGGCCACCACATATTTTCAATATTGTAATCACAAGGATTTTCTGTGAAGGATAAATTGCAGACAAAGTAGCTTACTGAGAAGATCGTGGTTTCTCTATACGTGTGTAATACAAACAAAGAATAGTTAAAAATATTAATTGAGCAGATTCTAGTGCAGCTGTCCAAGCAAAGTCTTTGTCTTATGCTGAACACCTTCTGTTGCACTCTGCAAACACAAGCTGCTCAAATGACCTCAGCACTTCTTTTGCTTTTATTCAAAGTCACCAAGATGTTTATGATTCAGTTTCCTCCCCCATCTCAGCAGTAAATATCTACACAGCAAAGGCCTGTAAATCTGCCATTCAAGCAGCAAAAACAACAACATGCCAATCCAATAAATGACTCCCTCACAGTGTTTTTATTATACAAAGAAGACTCCTTCTGTTTTCTGTCCAAGAACACCATCCTGCAAAGTTTGCTTTATAATAAACAAGGGAGGTCCTGCAGAGATGGGCTGCAGATCAGAGGAAAGATAATGTCATGTAGACTAAAGCAGGGTGGAAAAGAAAAGAAGGCGTAATTACTGTTGAGCATGTTCTTAAATTACCCAGTGATTCTGTTAAATTTACTTTCCTACACAGATTACATTTTTTTGAAGTGGCCTTTCTTGACTGAGTTCATTAATACCTGGATATTTAGCAATGCTGTGCGTGGTTTGCTATTCTTTCCTGTTTTCTGAGTAAGAAAATTAATTATTTTCCAGTACTTCTTGCTGTTGATCCACTAGTAAGGGATAATCAACTAACAGGCAGTTGGAGCAAATTCTTTGTGGGCAAATCATGAATTTAGACATGGCTACAAAGTGTATTTCAAAATCTTATGAACAAAACAATCTGTCAGAATGTAAACTAGTGCATTCATCATTTACAAACTGAAGAAAAGACTGCTTTCACTGAGTAGTTTGCTCATTATAATTTGTTCAACTTTGAAGCATGTGATAGAGAGGAAAAAAAATTTGAAATGCATCTCTCAGTGGCTGATGCTGCATTTATACATCTGATAATTAATAAATGCAGAAGAAAGATGGGGTTAAAAAAATAATTTTGTTTCATAATTGCTACTTTGCTTTTGAAAGCTAGTGTAGATGTGATCAGGATTTTTGTTCCCCTATAAAGGTAGATTTTCATCATTTCTTTGTTACTTAGGAAAAAAGATAAAACACCTGCAAACAAAAAAATCTCCAGAAACTCAAACCAACCCAAACAAACAAGAAAAAAAACAATAGCCCCCCAAAATCACAACAAAAAACCCTCACGAAACCAAAACCAAGCAAACAGTCCTCCTGCAAAAAACCAACACACACACATAAAAGAGCCAAACAAAAAAACCAAAGAAAGACAAAGAAAAGGCCCAGAAATTAAAAGCTACAATCAGATTGGCTCAAACTTTTTATGTCCTTAAGGACTTGATTTTCTTCCATATCTCTGGGCTCAGCCTGTCGCACAGACATCCATGCATTTTTCTCCTCCAGAATAAAAGCCATTTTCAATTGTGGCTGAAGTTATATAAAAGGGTTTTTTACCTAACTCAGGAAAAATAAGAGGAGGAAGAGGAGAAAACAACCAGGGTTTGTTGGATTTCCCTGAATAGATGGGTAGATTTTAAAAAACTGAGACACTCAGTTCAGTAGGTATGTTTTAAACCTGATGCCAGGAAGGGAATTAAAGTGTTGAGACAGAGAAACGGAGAAAAGGTCAGAGCCACTCCTCTTCAGCGGAAAAATGTTGAAAGAGAAAAAAGGGGGAGGATGAGCAGAGAAGAGCTACATGAGCCTCCGTACAAGAGGGAATGCAGGAGTCTTGAAAACAAGAAAAACAATACAAAACTTTCTGCGTAGAAAATAATGTTGAAGGGAACAATCAGCTGAAGAAGTTGAAATCTAGAGATCTTGAGGGAAGGTTCAGTGCTGGAAGTGTGAGAAGAGGAGGAAAAAAGAAGGAAAAAGTCTCAAACCCAAGGAAGACCTAAGCACTGCGGGAAGATGGAGGAGGTCAGCTCGCTCTGTTCTGCTTGGCAGTAGCGAGGGCTTGGCACATGTGTGCGCCTGCACAAGGAGAAGGGCATAGCAGTGCTCAGTGTGACTGCACTGCGGCTCACTAAAAAGCGCAACTTTCCACAAGAAAAAAAGACACACACCAGAGTGGTTTAACACCAGCTGTGCTTACTATTTTTTTAATGGGATTTTCCCTTGTGTTGTACAAACAAGCCTAATTTTTAACAGGATATTGTCCTTTCAGTGCTTTCTCCTGTAGCTGATGTTCTTGTCAGCATCTCCTGCCCTAAAACACTGACCACATTGTAATCATGCTGCCGTGTACTAACTTTCAGGGACAGCAGGAAGAACATCTCTTTGATAACTGTGAGGCCTCTACTGCAGAAGTAGGAGTAAAAGCCTTCAAAAGGGATGGCCTGGCTGCTCCTCATTAAGATGTTTAGTAAATTTTATCAAGAAACATTGCAAAACCACTAACTAACCTTAGGCAAAGGAGAAGGACCAAGGAGCAATGGGAAGCCAGGGGTGACTGCTTTTTTCCAGCTTCAAACTGCCTTGTTGATTGCAGCATGGTAATAATAGCACTTTGCAGGCAGCTGTGCTCCTTCCTAACGCACTGTGTGGGAACAAGGGAAAATTAAGGAACACAGAGGTGGTGCCCGGCTTTCTCTCCAGCAGCACATGGCCCCGGAGAGAGGCAATGCTACCCAAAGCAGGAATAAGGACTGTCTCCGTTTTCTTTACTGCTGCCTGAAAGATCAAATCTAGGAAAAACAAAAAATGGCAGATTTAAAAAAGCCTACATACCAACTGCATGAAAATATCCTTATAAAGACATGGTAACAACTTGCTCCTGTCTATTTGGTCTCTACCTATTATAAACTCCAATACCCTGCTATGACACAGGACTTAGAAAACTATTTCTGCAGACCTGATTTAAGAGCTGTCTATGGAAAGATTATCTAAGATGTCTGTCTCAGATACCTGGAAAACCTTAAGACATCTTTATGGCAGAGAGCTGTAATTATCTCATACACCAGGAATATGATTCAATTACACATCTATTGCAGAAGCAGAGCCAAAAAACCCACAACAGACTGTGCAGATCTGCATTTCTGTAACTGCAGAAATGCACTTACAGAAAACTGGGGAGTTACAGAAACTGCAGAAAACTGGGGAGTCCAGTAACCCTGCCAAGGTGTTAGCCATGAGGAACTTTATGCAGTGTGCTGTGTGTCTGTTCCCGACAGCCTCGCACTACAAAAGAGGTCAGACCAGGGATTCCTTCAGGCATGCGGTGGAGCTGTGTGCGTCAAAGACAATACTGAAAATGTGGCTTGAACCAAGAGTAAAATGTGGCATCTTTAGAGTGGTGTTGTTTCACAGAAATATTGCCTTGCTTAACTACTCCTGCTGAACAGCCAGCCAACCCACCACAAAATAGGAGAAGGGGCATAGGGCTAGCACAGAACAGGCATGGGTTTGCCCTCTGAGGCTACCCTGGCTGGGCAGAGGGAGCACAGCACTGCAGGCTGGCAGAGGGAGTGACAGCAACCTCAGTCAAGTGGGCAGCCTGAGTCATGCCAGGTGAGGTTTGTGGAGAGCTCAGTGCTCTTTTTGGAGCCTTTAGTCAGCAGCCCAGGAATGCACTTTCTCACAGAATGTGTAAGCCTGTGTGTATGCATTCTCTGAGGACCTTGGAAAGAGGACATGACTTCTGGTGCCAGTGCTGTTCATTTAGCTGTCTGTCCCAGAACAAGGTAGACAAGAATTTTTTCAGATAGTTATGATGATCCTCAACATCTCCTTATTGAAACTTGGTTAAAATTTTGCTGTCCTACTAGTCCTTTTTTACTTAGCCTTTCCTCAGGCAGATTCCCAAACACTAAGCAAAATGGACTTCAGTATCTAACTCAGGGAATTTATTTTCTCCCATAACAGCAGGAGAGAATGTTTTGCTCTGGTCCAAGAATCGGAAAAAGATTTGTGAAGTACATCCACAGAAGTTTCCTCTGGAACCCTCATTTCCTGGTCGCAGTAGGCCTGTCACATTTCTACTGATTCATTGTTCAGCTTCAGGAAACAAAACAGTTCTTAGTCCCTCTGCTGAAGTTTGCTCCATTAGTATCATAGCCTGTGCTAAAATCCTGCACTGTCTTTAACAAGGATGTCCTGCATCCTTGTTAAACAAGGGGGAATGTTTGGTGCATAAATTATCCTGTGCTTAATTTTGCATGTCATATCATTTTAGAGCATTTGGAACTGCTGGACTTAGACAGCATTTATCCTCACAGCTGTGGCAGTCTCTGTGACTTGCTTATTAAGGATACCACACTGCATTTCCACAGTAAGCAATCCCCACAGTGTCTGGGTGGCAACAGAAACCTTCAAGGCATAAACTCTCTCACCCAGCAGCGTTCACCTTTTTCTGCAGAGAACAGGCTTGTACAAGTTCTGCTCAAATCCCTGCACTGACCATAAGCGCTGTGAACAGACTCCAGCCCTCCAGGCCACAAGCAGAGCCAAGGAGCATGACAGACACCCAGTGCTCAGCAGTCACAGTTTGCTGCTTCCAAGTGTGTCTTTTTTCCTCTACCTTGACCTCACCTGGTATTTGTAGGCTCCCAAAACAGTGCACCAGGAGAGAGAATCTTTATCAAACCTGCTTGCTACAGTGGGCTGTGCCTCCAACACCAGCTGACGCGCTCCAGTATATTGAGCTGGAGTCAGCTGCAGCAGGCATGAACAGATCGAGCCCTGGCGACTTTTAGGTCAGCTGCAAGGCTGCAGGCAAGTCCTGCCCACTGCAAAAGTACAGCCCTCCCCTCAGGCCAGGATAGGAAGCCATCACCTCACCTTAGCTAACCTTGACAAATGCTCACTATCATGTATTCTCATATAGATTCCTGCTGAAAACAGGCAGTTGACTTCAGTTCATGCAACAAAATTATCCAGATAGAGCCATACTTGGAAGGAAGTTAAAAAAAAAAAATTAAAAAATCTTGGTCTGTTTTCCACAAGCAGCAGAGACTCCCACATTTGTTAAAGGACGTCACATTAAGCAGAGAACAGATGCTGGAAATAACCACACTTCTTCTTAGATACACTAACAAAAGGTGGTAGCCTCATGGGTCCCCTAGCATCTGTGTTGTATGTTGTACTGTGAAACAATCTACTTATACTTTAATCCTCATCTCTCAGTAGTGAAAGTACTTTTAATAAGGTAACAAACTTCTCATTCAAGATTTGGTGATTGAAGATACCCCTGGACATGCTCATGCCCTGGACAAAATAGAGCAAAACAATGTGTTTAGGGAAGAGAACCAGCATGCACACTCTGTGTGTAAACAAAATTCTCCTCACAAGAAAACATGATGACCATTATGACAAGTTTGCTTTCTTAGATGGACAATGAGGCTTGGTCAGGGCATGCGAGCCTAAAGGAAAAGGAGTGAGGCACCTGCTTCAGAGCTGTGCTGTTTGCTTCAAGTCACGAAATAATTCCCCTATCATCCTCTTTTTCATCCTCTTCCCAGATCAAGGCCACAACTCCAGGTTTAGTAGCAACTGAAGGTTTTTTCCAGTGAAGAATTCCAGGAAAAGGATCATGCCTGGAAATGACCATTCCATTATTTGTGAACTGAAGCAGCTGAGAAACACTTTGAGAAAGGACATCCCAAGGTTAAAAAGAAGGAAATGGTTCTTCCGTAGGTCTCTTCACCTGCTGTTGAGCCTTATGTCTCTCCTGTGATTAAACTTGCAATATCTGGTCTCTCTGCCTCTCTGCAACTGCTCCCACCTGTGTAATTGTGTTGGGGTCACTACTCTAAAATCTGCAGCTGTCCCCAGCCTATGCCTCGCATATTCATTTGTCACACCAAGTATTTTCCACCTGCAGGGTCTGTTGGCAGCAGGAGAATCTCTGTGAGTATGAGTATTTGAACACCTGCCCTAAAACAGCCATTTCTGAATTTAGTTGGGAAAAGCCACTAACTGGTAATTCTTTCCCTCTATTAATAGGTGGTGGGGACTTAAAATGCCCCAACACATGTTTCTAAAAACACTGTTTCGCATCTAACATGGTGAGCATCTAAATGTAGCTCCTGGTCTAAGCAGTACTTGAGAAAAAGCTCTGTCACATGAGTCTACTCTGAAGACTGAGGTGCACAACTTCCCACAGCACAGATATCCCCATGGCTATTAACCTCTGTTTCAGCCTGCTCTGGGAGAGCCAGTCCACGACCATACAAGGGTCAGCCAAGGGCAAAGATAACCCTGAAGTCTGGATCTTAACAGTGATACCACTCAGTTTCCTTTGAACTGGAGTCCTGTTAAAAGTGTTGAGTAATTTTATCCACAACAGCAGTCTCACAAAAGCCACGCTTCTGCAGCCATGAAGAGGATGTACTTAGACAAAAAATGGGACAGGGAAAAAGATATATCTGCTGTTTTTACCTGACAGGCATAGCCCATCTCCTGGATAGGTCACTGGGCAATGGCCTGGTACATTCTCTCTGTAGAGCTGTTAAGAGATTTTGTGCTTACATAGAATCACAGAATCATTTAGGTTGGGAAAAAAACTTAGTCTGGGGCAGGAGGTTCATCCAGTCCAGGCATTAATATTATCTTCTTCATTTTAATGAGAGCTGAGTTAATTGTAAATCCCATCACAAAATCCTTCATATGCCTTACTATTAGGAGATTTTTACATTTCCTTTCTTCTTTCTCTGCTATCAGTGATTTTTGTGATGCATTGGTAGCCTTCAGCAGTGTGCGCTCATTCAGTAGCTTGAATCCAAAGGTTGCACTTCTGAGAAATAGTACCACAGCACCAAACTCACAAGCAGGCTGGGTTCCTCTCTGTGCCACACGCTGCTGAGAGCAGGGGGGCAGAGCAGGGCTTTGCATGGCTCAGGCTGCTGGAGTCTATCTGCCGCACCTGCCGTGAGCTTCTCTGCAGCCACAGGCGTGCTCCACCACTGGAGGAGCCCTTGGACTTGTTCTGGGGCTTTTTCACATGCAGAAGATTACAGGACTGAACCCAGCCTTTTATATACCAGCTTTCCATGAAATGTGACTGTGGTGAGTCGACCCTGGCTGGATGCCTGGTGCCCACCAAACTGGTCTATCACTGCCTTCCTCAGCAGGGCAGGGAAGGGGGACAAAATAAAATGGAAAACAACTCATAGGTCAAGACAAGACAGTTTACTACGGCAAAAGTAAAATGGTGCTTACTCAAACAAAGGAATAAACACAATGATTTTAATCTGTACTTCCCATCAGCAAGCGATGTTCAGCCACTTCCCAGGAAGCAGGGCTGCAGCACATGTAGCAGCTGCTCTTGAAGGCAAAGGCTGTAAATAACCAATGCTCTCCCTTCCTCCTTCCTTTAGCTTTTGTATCTGAGCTGAAGTCGTATGGTATGGAATATCCTTCGGTCAGTTTGGGTCAGCTGTCCTGGTTATGCCCTCTCCCAAGATTTTGCCCATCCCAAGGCTGCTGGTGGGAGGGTGGAATGATGGAGAGAATCAGGAGTGCAGAGCTGTCAGCAGCAGCCGAGCCCTGGTGTGTCACCACCACCTTTGCAGGTTCCAGTGCAGAGCACAGCCTCTGAGGGCTGCTCTGGCAAAATGAACTCCATCTCAGTAAAATGACAACAAACAATAACCCTTGTATTAAAGCCCAATTGCATGCTTGTCTGTGTTGTGCATCCTTTCCCAGATGAAAAAGTGTGCATGAGGAAACATCCCATCATCTTGTCCTTGTGGGGATAAAGTCAGGGGTTAATGTGCATAGCAGGGTCTTAAAGTTTCTGGAATTCATAAAATAACTAAGCACAGTAAACATTTACAAAGCAAACTCAAGTGAAAAATAAATGGATTTTCTTTCATTCTTCAGAATGAATGTTAAGTCTGCTACACTTACAGCGACATAGTTTCTTTAGAACTATGGGGTCAAAATTCAGGTTAATTCAACTCAGAGAACATTAACTATTTTGTATGTCACATTTGAATTAATGGCTGAGATGTTTTCATTCTCAGAGATATGCTCAATATGGAAATGTGGTTTCTGGGAATGCAAATAGCTCACACAACTTTTTTGGCAATGATAAACAAATGGATGTTTGCACAGGTGTAATTAAGCACAGAAGAGGCAAACCTCTGTGCGGAACTGATTCACAGTCAAATTCATCTGCCCTAAAAATCCAGATTACATTGCATGTTGCTGTATTATCAAACTGGTGTTTCAGTGACTTGGATTACTGGGTCTTCAGAATTATGTATATTAGGTGATAGCTTTGGAGTTTAAGGTGAAATTGGTTTAATTTGACAGTGTCAGTGTGGGGGGAAGGACAGTGTGTGAGGAGTAGTGCCTTATTTCAAGAACTGGAAGTCCATTCTTCCCAAAAACAAACATACAGCGCTGCAAGCCATAGATATCATTTAAGTAGAAGGTATATCTACCTTCGTGGCTGTGTGTCTTTTCCAAATAGTGCACCAATAGATAAAATACATTTTCTTACTTTGAAGAATTTGCATTTGCAATATAGAAGTAAAAAAACCCACTATTTGGCACATAGGTAAGATGTTCAGGGATTTGGTGTAGAAAGTGGGACTCATCATAAAATTCTAAGCAAAACTAACTCTGATATTGCTAATGTCAAAACCTCAATCCCTAAAATCAGAGCCATCGTTCAAACAAGATTTTCTGCTACTCTAAAGGCATACTAAATCTCATCACACAAACAGATTTTCCCAGTTCTTTACTGCCTTGCATCAATCAAGCCAATCTGAATTTAACAAATTTCAGGAAACAGAGAACAGTTATGAAAGAATTTAAATGTTCGTTGAGAATTTTTCTCTCTTCCTTATGATTAATACACACTCATAAAGTGTAACAACCAGCAGGTGTCTCTGCAGCCACTGATCAGTGCTGCACACATGAGGAAAAGCAGGGAGGAAGAATTTAGTGAGAGAGCATTTCACTTTCAGATTGCCTTTCAGAAATGTCAAATCTACCCAGAAAATTCTGGAAGAGCAGAGACTGACAGCATCATAGCAGCAGTCCCTAGGAAGGAATCAGCCTCTTACTTGGTTTTACAAACAGCAACATGAACACCTTATAACTAATCAAGAATAAAAAGTTTCTAAATTTGGTGTCTTTGCCTCAAAAAGACTTTGTTCTCAAAAAAGGACAAGTGTGCCATCCCTGGAGCTAACCTCTACCTGTACTCCATGTCTTCACACAGGTGAAAATGACTGCCACAAAAAATCCCCTGCTCTGCTCCAACTCAGGGCATGGTGCTTCAGGTTTTCCTTTGCTAATGTATACACAAAAAAAAAAATAGTGTTTACCCTACCAAAACAGGACACTCTGCTGTACATCAAATTCCCTCCATGGGAGAGGATGAACCGGAAAATGAGACAGATGATCGCTATGAGTCACAGTATTTAATGTGCTGTGGTAAGGCACTTAAATGTTATGACTGTGAGAGCAATAGAAGAAGCTATCTGCTAACAAAGCACATATTTTCTACCACTGTGAATGATTTGTAAGCCCACTGAGTTGCTGACTTGCAGCCTGAGGTCTCCTGGTAGAGTCATTTTTATTGAACCCTCCTGGTACTAAAGATTTCCTGGCAGGTAGATTTGTGTAATGTCTCTGTCTTGTACAGAGGCAGTTCCTCTTGCCACAAGGTTACAGCTGGCTTTTGGCTTGGGACAACTGAAGGAAACACCTCAGGGAGCACAGCAGGAAGACAGAAGCTCTTTGAAGCCATTTTTTCTCTTCCTGAATCATGGGTGGCCCAAAACCATGCCACTTTATGGAAGATACTGACATGTGAGTCACTTCACTTGATTCAGTTCTCAGAGCATCTTGTCCACATCTTCTAATTATTGAAATTAAAGAAGAGCTTTTCATTCAGATAATGCAGTAAGAAAATCCTACTCTTTCTGATTCTTGGCTGAAGACGCATAACAAATGTGATTCTTCTCCTTTCTCTTCCAAACAAGGTGGTGGACCACTCAGTTTGCAGAGGAAAGAGGCCAGATGGTGATAGACGTTTTTACTATATGACGTATGTTTGTATGAAAGGTTTTTATTTTCTTTATTCTTTAGTTTTCATTTATTACATTTTATTCACCCCCTCTGTTTTAAATAAATGGAGTAGCAAGATTTGTATACATGTTTTGCCACTATTTTATGAAAAGTCTGAAGTTCATACCTGTGATACATGATATATGATGCTGCCACAGGAAAAGTAGCTAGTGTTGTTACAGACCTTCATCTTAATTATGAAAATTTTTGATTTAAATATAGAGCTGAACATACAAAATACAGCACTAGGCCATCTGTTAGTTTTCCATCTGGACTCATTTGCAAAATACTCTCTGTTTCTCTCCTAAACACTATTTATAAACTTCCTTGGAAAAAAGTATGACTAATCTATGGCACACAAGAGATAGCTATTTGCATGCCACTTTTAATAGAAGTGGCTATATGGTTCAAAGTAGTAACAAAATATATTTTGCTTTGCATGCAGGTGTAAAAGCTCATATGGTTTGTAAACACACACACGAAAAAGTTTCCTATAACACTGCTTTCAAGCAGCAAAAAATGAAAATCCTCAAGGTGTCTGATTTAATGGAAAATTTACAAATGAGGATGAATAGTTAGCATTTTGAAGTTCCTTACAAGGACTTTTGCAGTGGTTCTGAAGTGGCTTGTATTTCTGTCTTGCTTGGTCTGGGATGTCCCCAGAGGCCTGATTTCTGAAGAGAAGCGATCATTTTATTTCAAAGTGTCTTGAGCTGAATATTGCATAATTAGTGTAATGCCTAGTCGTTTGATCCAAGCCCATACTCCCCAGAGCTGTTGAAGTGTGGATAATGGCCATAGCTCAGAGCAGCAGTTGCAGGGAGCCCACTGGAAGCCCCTAGAAGGTACACACATGGGGCTGATTCCATAAAACCCTCCAAGACCATCCGTGGGTTGCTACCAGTGTCATCCAGAGCACAGACAATGGGCTGATGAGAGTCGTGCCCTATTTTCTCTCTCCACTCAGTGTCACGGAGCAGTGAAAGCCTCATTCCCTAGAGGCTATTCCCCATCACTCTTTTGCACCTTTGAGTCAGGTGTCCTGAAGTACCTTCTTAGGTCCTCCTCCCTCCCCTAACATGTCATCTTTGGCCAAACTCTACCTGGCAGTCTTCAGAACGGAAAGCAAAAAGGGGCTTATTTCAAGGGCTAATTTATGATTTGAAAGGCAACTATTCAATAGTATATTACTCTCCTCTCCCCCTTCATTTCAGAATAATGTTTTTTAGACTCCCCCGCTTGTCTTAATTCTTCATAAAAAGGCAAAGGCTGATTTCTTCTGACTAAGTTGCATGCAAAGTTCTGAAGAAGTTCTTTGCAGCATGATGTTGAGTCGTCTTTGGGGTTCTTGGGTTTTTGTTTGGGTTTTTTTTTGGTGAGCAAACAAATTCTGTTCTAGAAAACACATTAAAAAAAAAAAAAAAAAAAAAAAAGTTGAATAATTTGCCAGGCTCCCTGGCATTGCTTGCTCAGGCTGTCTCAAATCATATTGTTCTTGCCAGTCTGTCTTTCTGCAATCACTATGGCAGAATGTTTTAAGTTCTCTGCAACAAAAACTGTATTTTTTTTCTCTCAATTTTCAGTGCTATGCACAAATGCATTGTTGAAAAATGAAGCTTCCATGTGCAGTTACAATACAGCCTCCCCTACACCCCAAATCTGAAAAAAATGTGGTCTCTGGCTACTGATTGTGAAATGGACCACACTTGAAAATTGCAGCAGTCCATGTGTAGAATCATTACTCCACTACTGACAAGACCTGAAAACTCTGCAGCGAAAAAGTTTTCATTTTATGTTAATAAGAACAAAATTACACTCCAAAATACCAGCTAACTTTTTAATGTCTTCCTGTCAAAGATGAAAAATCTGCCTTATCTCAGAGTGTTGTATACATTAACAATGAAATAGAAAATCAGAGCAGATGCAGGAGGTACAAAAGACACATAAGGTACTGAGTTTAAATTACTATAATGCAAACATTTGTAGCTACTTACTAGCAATTTAATTAACTTCCCCCCACCCATGCCACCCCAATTTCAATTCTTCCAATACCATATGGCGACAGTAGAATGCATTTTGCAAACATTTCCCCCTCACAAATATTTGCATAGTTATGGCTAGATGTGGCTCGGGAGCTGAAGAACAATCTGTGGCACACAGTAGGCACATGTGGCTCCACAGGTGAGGCTCAGCAACGTAACAAACTTTGGGCTATGTGGTGTCCCCGTTCAAAGCGCTTCAGAGCCCTTAATGTACTGTAAGGCTTCGGCTCCTGCTGGCCCGTGTGTGCTGGGATCACCCTGCCCTTTGCTCAGTCGCTGTTTTCGCTCGTGTGACAGCTGCAGTCAGACCCAGCGCTTGGTACCAGGGCCATCTGAAGGCACTGCTTTGCCGTGTCACAGCCAGAAATGCAGGACATCTCCTGGAGAGATCTGCGCTGCTTTGTGGCACTCAGCGAGCACTGGGAGTTGCAGATGTAGATAATGCTTCCCCTGAAGCTTCTTCTCTTAGTTTCCAAGCAGAAAATAGGAAAACATGAAACAGGACCCTTTAGTAGGTTACTGCTGGGGAAGTTTACTCTTGAACTTACTTTTGAAGGTCCCCCTTCCTGAGTCAGCATCAGCACTCATCCTTCTCTGCTAAGTCATTGGAGCTATCTGAAATCCTGTCACTATTTTCTGCTGCATCTGGGATGCAGGCGGGAGAAAGATACTTAACTATTCTAATAGTAACCACAGGGGTGACATGTATGATGTTTAGAGAAAAAAACCAAAATGTAGTGGGGCAAGGCAAGGCAAGGCTAGGCAAGGTGAGGTGAGGTGAGGTGAAGTAAGGAAAGAAAACTCAAGG
Source organism: Origma solitaria (assembly GCA_013397895.1). Taxonomy (NCBI): domain Eukaryota; kingdom Metazoa; phylum Chordata; class Aves; order Passeriformes; family Acanthizidae; genus Origma; species Origma solitaria. The sequence continues at coordinate 13,890 of VZRL01000158.1, forward strand.
CAAGGCAAAGAAAGGTAAGGTAAGGCAAGGCAAATAAAAGATCCTAGCTATAGCACAAACCTCTGTTTTCTATTTGTTGCCCAGGAGGAAAATCTTCTCCACAAGGAAGCATGGTGTGTAATTTAATGCTCTAGATGTGAGCACTCTCAGCCTCTGGGCTAGTGTGAGGTCAAAGGCACAAATGGCATAATTTACATTTCTCAGTAGACCAGGATTCGTCCAAGCAGTTACTTTGTTTGTATGAGTTCAAAGGAAGTGATTTTGAACTCTAAGCTAAGGTTTAAGATGCAACTCTGTTTCACAGATAAGCAATAAAATTTATGTACCATGAACATGCAGATCAGTCTGCAGTAGGCACAAGTTCTGGGGTTTAATGTGTCCTGTAGTAAGTAAGAGTAAACCTTCCACAGTTGTTATGATTAAGCAGAAATGACCCAGTTTTCAGAAATGCTAAACATCCACTTTTTTTTTCAATTCCCATGAGATTTGTGGTTGCTCCAGACTTTTTAAAATCCCATTACTCTCACTGATACAACTGGGGCATCACATACCTACAAGTGAATGCTTTGGCAAACAATCTGCTCTGGGGTTTGTCTTCAAGTTTATTGTTACTTTAGCCTCAGTGCTGGTTACTCGCATAGAAATGGTTACTCCTTTTAAAAGGATTTTTCAGAATCTATTCTGGAAATTTCCTCACATTTAGAGTCAGACTCTTAAGTGTATTTAAAATGCTTGAGAAAACGGCACTTTAAAAAAAAACTCAGATGGAAGATTCATGAAATTATTTTTTTCCTTTTATCTTGCCAGGTTAAAGGAAAATCTTCCATGGCAACATAGCAGCAATCACCCATCCATTAAAAAAACGCTTTGATTTATTTTTGTAGGAGGTGTTATTGCATTTCTCTTACCATTATGTCTATTTCACATACTTTGCTACTCAACCCTCTTTTATTTTCAGCCATTTGGGTTGCTTATAAATATACATTTTTCAATGTTGAGTGAATTATCAGCCCATTATTAACTTTATACAGCCTGAAATGTCAGTCTCCCATTTTCTGGGATGTGTGTAATCCCTATCTAGAGGATTAAAAACTAGAGTGTTTATTTTTTGGTTTTGTTTTTTTTAAAAAACTTCTGCTAAATCAAAGTACTTTGTAAATGGGAAGAGGCATTTCTGGAAGAACATTATGCAAGTAGGGATCTTGTATTTTAATGCTACTCCATTTGATATTTAATCTTGAAATTATTTGAATAGTGGTTTAAATAATGACTCCCTGCAAATTGCTACAGGTGATTTAGAGGCATTCAAGCTTAGTAGTAAAGATATCATGCGCTTCATGTGATTTTCCTTTGAAATAAAACACAGCAGATATTTGATAGGGACTTTTTAAAAAATCTACAGTATTATGCGTGTCTGAAATTTTTCACAGGTACAGTGACCAGCAATGATCATTCCCGTCCATGGAGATAAGAAGCTTCAGGCTTTTATATATAGCTCATAAGTCTTCACGTCAAAATCAAGACCCAGTAAGAAGCTTTCTTGCATTATAGTCTCTTCCACATTCATCTTAGCCATTCCATAGTACTTCAAGATACAAAACCAATGGCAGGTTTGAGCCCACATGTAAACCTTACAGATTTTTCAGTTGCAGATCTGCCCCCCTTTTAGGGGGATGTGTTGCTGGGGAGCGAAGTAGAACAATTTTTATTCTTCAGAGTACAAGGAAGAATCATGAGGATTGTCTAAATCCAATGTTCATGTTCTTATTAATTAGAGGGTATCCCATCATTGTCCTTACTACTGATCAGTGTTACTTCGTCATCATGAGGTATATCAAAGAAAGCAGCACATGGCACAATCCAGGCAGTCTAGGGTTGCTGTGTGGTTTTTGTTCTTAGGAACCATGCATGCTATCAACAATTCCTTGGTTTGTCTTGGAGAAAGGCAGAGTGAAATTAAGTGGCAGCATCCTCTTCGATACCTCTAGGCATGATTCCTGACATTTTGATCAGTAGCATGTGTGTAACAGGATGTGGGACCAGGGGGGTGTTTCATCTCTGGGTCAAAGAGCCTCATCAAAGAAAACTAACTTTGGATTGTGCCTGCATAGACATATCACAGAGCTGCACAGCCCTGGGTGCGAATGTTCTGAGGGCCTTGGTTAAAATTTTCTTTCACTCCTTGTTTAGCAAGAAGATTTTTTTCTCTCTTTAATCTCTCCCAGTTTCCCTTGGCTCTAGTTCTGAAGATTACTCTTCTCCCAGTCAGAATTTGAGCCTGTATTTAAGAGCTGCTTTACATTAACAGTTTTATATTAAAATATTCTCTGTTGCAACATTCTGATTTATCTATAGATCTGTATTTTTTTAAACGATTGCTTTTTACAACATTCTAATTTATATAGCCATCGGGTTTGACTGTCAAAACATTTTTAATTTTAATTACTGTATATCGTGCTTCTGGCTATAAAACTGACAGATAAATCCAAGTATCTGCATAAAGGTGGGTAGTTGCATGTGTTATCACTCAAGAATTGCTGGTGGGCAGTTAGCAGACTCTTGTCTAGGATCTCTGCTCAGCTGCTGCACAACAGCACTGGTAGGATGAACCACTGATTAGTTGTCAAACCATGTGCAATTATGTCCTTGACTCTGAACAACACAGCAGACTATTCAGATTGCTGAACCCCTCAGCAAAGTAGTGTGCACAGCCTACTTTGCTTCAGTCAGTCACATATAAAATTCTCATTTTGCAGGGCACTTCAGACAATATATTTCTTCTGGCTTCTAAGAGAAAAAGTGACATCATTTACTGTCTTGGGTAGCCAGCAGCCAGGTGACTCCTTGTCAGTCCTTAGGAGCTGTTTTGTGTTTGGCCTTTTCAACAAGGATAAGCCTATTTCTGAGTACGGGGACTGGAGTTCCTCTTCTCCTGCCTGGGAGAGGAGGAGCCCTGCAGTGCTGACTCTGTGCTGCTGACCGCGCACCAGAGCAAGGCACCGCGAGTGCTCAGTCATGCCTGTGCAAGAGAGCCTTTTCTACCTGGCTGAGGGTCTGGACCAAGGCAGGCAGAGGAGCCACAGCAGTGAGGCACAGCCTGGCCCCGGCTCCTCGAGCTGGCAGTGGCAGTGCTGGCAGACAGGCTGGAGCTGCAGGATGTCCATGGGTGTAGCCAAGGTGGTTCATTGACACAGCATCAGAGAGCAGCCCTCCAGTGCTCCTGGAGCCCAGCTCAACAGCAGTATCTTGGCTCTGCAAGAGCAGTGGTACCTCCGAGGATGACAGGATAGCCTCAGTCTCTACCAATATCCTGGTGTGCGTGATCAGCTGGACTGTGCAGCTGTGAGAAGTTGGATCCTCACTGGGCCCGGAAGGAGAATAATTATGTTGTTCCCTGCTGTTTTCTATCTGGGAAGTTGCCCCTCTATCAGCTTGTCAAGTGGGTGATGGAAATCTGCTACAAGAGACAGGACTTTCCAGACCTCCCTGGACCAATGCACCTAGGGTTGATTACCTATAAAATGTTTTCTTCTCTTTTTCCAGTACCACACAATAACTTTCTGTTCATATCAGTTACCAGTACTTGGTACTCCTGCAAGCAGTTCACTGATTCAGAGACACAGGTAAAAAGTCCTTGTGTATTTCACACACTACCAGCTGACTTTGTCTGTCTTTGCTGTCCCTGTTTCAATTGTGTCCTCTGGTGTTTGTAGTTGAAGGTCCACAGAGGTGGGACTGCATGTGTCTGTGTACGCGGCACCTGGCACGGTGGAGGAAGCCAGCTTTGTGCTCCTGCATTATGGGTAAAACATGCTTTCAATCTACCTAGCATGCATAGGGAAAAATGTAAGGAGCGAAAAGACAGCAGGTGCACAGGTGTTGGTGGCCACTATCACTCAGCACAGCCAAAGATCTGCTGCAATGTTCCTGTGAGTGGTCTTTCAATTAATCTCGCTGCAAGTTAGACACAAAGCAGGTCTTTTGGCATAATTCTCTTGCATTTATTCCTTACTTGGCTCATGTGATGCTTGTGACTATTTTGTTATTTCTACCCTTAAAGATGTATTGTTTCACTTTTTAATGAATAGCCTTTCTGAAGTAAAGAGAGAGAGAGAGAGTTGCAGTGATCTTTTGATATACCCATCTTTGCTTTTTCATTTTGTGCCTCAGGTGCTCAAATTGAATGAACTTTACTGCCATCTGGAGATCTCGTATTTTCATTTCTGTTTGTCATTTTACCTTTGAATTTCATTACAGTGCCTCATTCCTGGGGTTTAAAGAATAAAAGCATTTGGGTGTTTTACTTACTGTAATGTTGTACTTCTCTTTATAGTGATTAGGTACTGAAATAAAAGTCACCTCTGGCATCTGATGAGAGTGTTTAAGATTTAACCTAGCTAGTTAATCCACTGAAGGGCAGGCCCCTACCTGCTGGAGGTGTGCAGGTTTTTGGTGTCAGGGCATGATGGCAGTGCACTGCAGTCTTGCTTGTGGTCAGTCCCCGACACAGGGGAATAAACAAATAAACCATGCCCTATGTCTGAAACTTATCGGTGTCTGGAACCATTGGAGTGCTAGCACATGTCAAAGGTAGAATTTTTTGGTTGGTTTTATGGTCTGCTGCCCTGGTGTAAGCTTTTATTCCAGGCGTAGCCGTGCCATGCTTGTGTAAGAGGACAGCAGCTGGGACATACACTGTACGTGTGGAAGTCTCTATAAAAGGGATACTAGATCTCACACAAGAACCAGGAAATATTGTGTCAGACCCTAGGAAAACATGTTATTAAACTGTGGTGGGCTGACTTCAGCTGAATGCCAGGCGCCCACCAAGCTGCTCTATCACTCCCCCTTCTCAGCTGGACAGGGGAGAGAAAATAAGATGGAAAACAGCTTGTAGGTTGAGATAAGACAGTTTGCTAAAGCACACAAGCAAAGAGAAGAAAAGGATTCTCTACTTCCCATCAGCAAGCAGTGTCTGGCCACTTCCTGGAAAGCGGGCTTCAGCAAGTTCCAGAGGGCAAACATTCCTCCTGCCTCCCTCTTCCTCTTCCTTTAGTGAGCTTTTATAACCGAGCTGATGTCATATGGTATGGAATAGCCCTTTGGTCAATTTGGGTCAGCTGTCCTGGTTGTGTGCCCTCCCAGGATCCTGCCCGCTCCCAGCCTACTGATGGGGGTCGGAGTCTTGGGGAGACAGTGTTGCTGCTGTGCCAGGGCTGCTCAGCAGTGGCCAAAACGCTGGTATATTATCAACACCTTCGTAGCTACCCGTGCAAAGCAGAGCACTGCCTGGGCTCTTCTGTGGAAAATTTCAGCTAGACCCATTATATAGATTTCTGTGGAACTAAGGACAAAATTATTTCCAAACAGAAACCTCAGAATATCAAAGGAATCAAGTTTAAAACAAATAAAAGGAGATTTTTCTTTCTCTTTTTTTTTTTTTTTTTTTTTTTTTTTTTTTGGCTCAGTAGGCATTTGGTTTGTGAAGCTGCTTCCCAAAGGAAACTGTAGATAAAAACCCTTTGTATTCCATCAGAGGAAGATGGGATTAATGTTGAAAAGACAGAAAGTTATTCAGCAAATCACATTTGAAAATCAGTGAAGGATAGGAGAGCCTTGGAGCTTAAATGCTTGTATTGTTATTCTTTCCTGGACAACTGCTGATGGCAAGTACTGGAGATGGACTGCTGGGCTCAATGCACCCTCCCTTTGAGACAACACAGCCCTTCTTATGTTGTCATTTTGTCATGATAATCCTAACAGCAGGAGGTAAAGGGATTGGGGCAAAATAGGTGAAGTGTCAAAATTACAGAATGCTTATAATTAGTATTGTTTTCCCTTGACAGTTAAATGTTAATTAATTATTGAAAGCTGCTGCTCAAATGAAGTAGTCAAAGTAGGATAACAGTTCTGATATAATTGCACATAAACCTTTTTCCTACTTGACATGAGGAGCACATTTCTTCAAAGTACAGTATCCTTACACGAGACACTTGTTCAGTACTGCCTTTCAACTGCCATCATTCTTACCATCAGTCTTGCAGTGTTTATGGCATTGGTCGGAACATCTGTGAAATTCTGTGTCTGTTTTTCAGCGATCCACGCTTCGATAAGAGAATGATATAAACACAGGTCAGAATGAGTATTGTTATGAAACTCATTAATTTCACAATGAAATTAACGACATCTTGTTATGTAATAACATAACAAAATGTTTCCTTTGTTGTAGTAAAAGAAATTTTAAACCGGGTTATTATCTTTGTTGCTTTTAAAAGCTTGAATCTGCAGGGAAGGGAAAACAACAGGAGCAGAATTTCTGCTCTTGGAATACTATCATGACCAGGACTTTGATTAAAATGACAAGAGCTGTTTTATGGCTAAGGTGCATTTGCAGAGAGAAGAGCAGCACAGGGAGAAGGATGACAAGTTCTTCGAAACCCATCCCTCCTTCCCCCGCCAATCTCACCCGACATTTCATGCCCCAGCCGGTAGCTGGAACTGCAGCACCAGTTGTGTGTGAGATGTTGTGCACTGAGTTGTAACAAATTGTGTTTGTTAAGGCACTGTCTGCACGAGGGTGTTTTTCACTCAGTTGCCACCAGTTCAGCTCCACTAGCGTGTGACCTCAATACTCATTGTACACACCTCACATGACCCACTTGTGGTCAGCTATCAGGCAACAAAACCCGTGTCAACAGGGATTTGATGAGCCTAACTTAGCTTCCCGCTGCTGGTTGTTCAAGGTTTATTGAGCGTTGTGTCTTTAATTAGGGAACTAAGGTGCAAACTGCAGTGTCCTTCGCAAAGTCAGGCCTGTGGGAATAATTTCAAGAGTCAGTTGCTGTTGCTGGATAGGAATTGGGAACCCAAAGGGATTCACATGTGAATAGTGAATTAAGGTGCACAGTAGTAACAGGAGTTTATACCTGGAACATTAGAGTTCTTAATGACCCCATTAAAAGGAATTAGGTCATTTCTTATTTAAAGAATCAGGAGATAATGCATTTTCTAAAGATACAAAGAATGCACATGAGCAAGACATGAGGGCTTTTCTATTGTCCATTGGTAAGTGCTGCCATTCAGAACCAGACTCCAGAGACAGAATATTTGTTACATTTTTTTTAGTGACTCAGTGTCTGAAGGTCCCAGGTGCTGACTGCCTAGAAAGAAAGAGTGAAGTTCCACAAGATTATTTCCTATGTCTTATTTTGTAACTGTGTACATGCCTGAGTTTAGCAGAGCTGGTAAGTGAGAGGGTGGGATTTACACCGAAGAGACTAAGGGAATTTGAACGTTTCAGGTGTTCTAGCTGAAGAGCCAGATGGGACAACATTTTCTAAAACTGGTAAGAGAGACTCAGTTTTCTCTTGTAGAAACACTGAAGACTGAGAGCTCTTTTGTGGATCATGTGGATAATCTTTCATCTTTTTGAGGAAGGTGACTATAAAAGGGTGGAATAATCAATGAAGATAGGTGAATATACTGCATGGACACACTTTTGGATTACAGCACACAACATTTTCAAAGGCCTGATTTGAGCACAAGGTATCGTCCTGCATTTCCTCGCATCTCAACTGAGCACTGACATCACCATTTCTAGTCTGAAAGCCATCTCCTTTAAAATTATGAAAACCATTTGTATTTAATCCAGACATTAAAAACAATATGTATTAGTGTATCTCTGGTAAACATCACTGAATCTGAATGCCAGTTCCCACTTGTCACTCTCAAGACACAGTTTGGGGTTTGTTTCAAATCTCTAATGCAAGCCTCCTTCAAATCCAAATACGTGTTCTGGACCACCTAACTCAGCCCAGGTAAGATGTGTCTGAAAGGTACATCTTACAAACATGAGTAAAAGAAATTGGATATTTCATAACAAGAGCATCATAAAACTGGCAAAAATAAAGAACATCTAGATCTGTGCAGCTCTTTGCTGCCAAGTTCCCCAGCCAGAAGTATTACATTCTAGCCACAGCTCTGGTGCCTAAGTAGCCCACTTACACATACAGAAGCTTATCTGTGTGTTAGAAATGGTCAAACCATTTTAAAGCTCTGGAAAATTAACAGAAAAGGATGCCAGAATGTTCAAATCTTACGCAGAATTCTTGGCAATAAGAGAGTTATAACCTTCACAAGAAAGAGGCGGAGCATGTGACATTTTTGGAGAGACAGAAGCTTAAGCTTCTAACCTTCCTTTCTCAATTATAAACCTAACAGGCTGTTCAGATTTTTATTTTTTTTCCCCAGAGTCTGTTTAGGCTGCCAGGCTCCCCTCAGAGCAAGGGCCGTCAGCAATGCCTAGAGGTACTAGCTGGGTCCTTTCTCCAGAGATCAGAGAGATGGGATCTGTAGCACCCGGTCCTCTGAAGAAAGACAACACCATTGCCACAAGAGATATCTTGCCTTTGATCATCTTGATGGTTAATTGTGCCTTTCAGCTGGATGAGTGTAATGAAACATATATGATTTTTTTTTGTCAAAGATTCACGATCAGCTTTCAGTAGCATGTTGTCTTCCCTAAAACTGCATTTTCTACTCTTGGAAAGGTTAGCACTTGGCAGTATGTCATGAAATAATAACTTCTGCTCACACATAACAACATGAGAAAAACCTGTGCTAGTAAAGTCTAAAAGCTACAGACATTACACATTATATATAGTGTCTTACAACTGGCGCACCATCTGATGAACTGTTATTTTGCTTCTGATACCTATTATTTTGCATTTAGAAGAAATTCAGTAGAAAAAGGAAACAAGCCTGATTTTGTATGGGCTTGTGCCCTATACTCTGCAATGCATTAAAAATAATTAACTTTCCTTTCCTTTACTCTTTACCTAGCGCAGCCTTCAGATTCTCTTGGCGTTCCTGGAACACTAACTTCACTCCCTGTACTATCAAAATGAGACTACATGTTTTGAGGTTGCCTACATAATGACACCTGATGACCAGACAGCCAAAGAGGTAGCGGTTGAAGTTCATTTCTTCTCTGCTGCTAGTGGAGAAACCAGTTGATAATTTTCCTATAGCCAACTTTCAGTTTCCCACAAGACTTCTATACACTAAGTTATTGAGAACTTCGTGTCTATCAAATTTTCTTGTGTCCATTCTCAAACTATCAGAGTGAAGGTGACTGAAAAAGGGATCATTTAGGCTTTTCCTTCAGAAACCAGAGCTAATAATTTTCATTCATCTGTTTTTTGCTGAGTAAAGTGTGCCATTAATGATTCTGCAACTGCTATGAAATGGTCCTGGTAATTTATGGTATTTTGGTAAGTCTGACATCAAGATGTTACCATTAAAGTTATTAGTTTCTAGCCTTTTAAACAGATAATATGCTGAGGCTGTTTGCTTATGCTATAAGCTTGTTAACTTCTATGGCAGAGGAGAGGCAGTCTAAATGTTTGAGCCTGGTTTGAGTACGTTGAGCACATGAGCACATTGAGCCTGATTATGAATGCAAATTGTGTATTTGTGTGCCTGTACCTGAGAGTTCACAGTTTCTTCCTTCTGACAAGAGTCTCTCCTGATCTGCTTTTTCCTGAGAGGAATGTTTCTAAATTCTTTTAATTATCATCCTGAAAATAAAACACAACTATGCTGAACATACTTTCCAGTATCAGTCTCACCTTCTACTTGCTGATTTTTCCATTTGTATTTCATGTAAGCAGGGCAGAAAATAATCAGATGATGTACTAGCTTTGTTCCCATTGTTCTCAGCATGTTTTTCTCTCACTTCTGTCTCAAAAAGCATGCACCTGATCTTAACTTTTCATATATTCTAGAGACTACATAGGCTTCTCTGACTGTGGCGGAGCTCTGTGTGGACACAGGTGACAACCCAGGAAACTGGAATTACAGTAAGCAGTGCTCTACCTAATAATAAGCCATCTACCTACATGAAAAGGTCTCAGAAAATATGACTGAAAGATTGTATACCAGATTCCATTAATGAAATTCTGTTCAGTCTAATATCCCTACAGTGCTTTGACCGCAATTTTTCCTGGAGCTCATCAGCATACTAAAAACATGGAATCATAGAATCATAGTATGGTTTGAGTTGGAAAGGTCTTTACATCCAGTGCAAAAATGCCCTGCCACGTGCAGGGGCACCCTTCATTAGACCTGGTTGCTCAAAGCTCCATCCAGCCTGGCCTCGAACACTTCTGGGAATGGGGCAGCCACAGCTTCTCTGGGCAACCTGTTCCAGTGCCTCAGCACCCTCTCAGCAAAGAATTTCTTCCTGGTATCTAATCTGAACCTACTCTCAGTTTAAAGCCATTTCCCCTCATCCTGTCACTACATGCCCTTGTAAAAAGTCCCTCTTTAGCTCTCTTGTAGGCCCCTTTAGGTATTGGAAGGTGCTGTAAGGTCTTCCCACAGTCTTCTCTTCTGCACACTGAACAAACCCAGAACCTTCAGCCTTTCTTCACTGGGGAGGTGCTCCAGCACCCTGCCCTCCAGCACCAGTGGTACCGCACAGATTGGTATCACCAGCAAACGTGCAGTGATCAATTTTAATCCAAATCAACTATGCTTTTAGACTTAACTACATGTAAGGGTTCATTAATGGCACCTTTCTCCTGAAGTCATCCAAACAAATTTAAAAATGTGTTACGCTATATCTCCTCATGAAAACCACAAGGTTACTGGGTAATGGCATTGGCAGAAGTGAGGAAGAACAAGCCTGATGAGAGTGAGGAAAGCTGGTGGTGGTTGAGGAGGTCAGCTGCAGAGCGATTGCAGACATATACCAGTTGCTGTGGGCTGTGTATGGGGATGTTCTGGTTGTATCAGATAAGAAAGGGAAGTTGCAGAAACTCCACATTTTCAGCTCAGCCATGTGCCCTTGTTTTCTCTCCTCCATTCTTAGGAGGCAGCAGTAGAAGGTAATTTTTCTGTGTCTGTTGCCTGTCCTTTAGGCAGGTTTTTTTTTTTCCCTGATCCATACTAGCTGCAACAGTCCTGGGAGTGACCATATTCACTATGAGGATAACCACAGCTTGTCCCGGAAAGCAAGAATTAGAAGTGCAAATCCAGTCACCCCTGTAAGAGCAATGAGGGCCAACATGAGTGTCCTCAGGAGACCAGGTAATGTATCTTTGGGCTCACAGTCAACTTTAATATGCATTATCTAGAGCAATCTAGAGCACAGGTGGGGGCAGGACCCCAGCTTCTCTGGGGTTTTGTTCATGAAGCCACTTCATATTTTCTATGCATGTCTATTATAAAACACATGAACCTGAATAATCTTTACTAAGATAAAGACAGATAGTATGAGGAACAAAAAGATGTCCTTTTAGTCCTACCATTTAACTCCTAAATTCTCCTTAACTTTGAAAGGTTAATTCTCAAAACTTAAACTTTGTAAATTAGAAAGAAACCCACTGTGTTGATGAGGATTCATCCCTTTAAATGCTGTTGCCTTAGGGCTACAGCTGAAATGCTCCACCTAAAACTTTACATTGCTTTCATTTTCTAGATTTTCCCCCAAGATTAGCACATTTTCAATATGTTCTAACAAGTGATGGTAGGAAAAAAAGAAGAGGAAACAAACTACCTCCTTGCCCAAAACACATGAGTGCTTTATTTGGGGACTAGAAAGCTTGCATAGGATTCATTAGGAAAAAGCACAGCTTACTTTTGTCATTTCATTCTACAGAAGTGCAGGTGAATTCACAAGACAACTGGCATCAGCAAAAATGCAGCAATCAACTGTTCATATTCTTGTCAAAGTGGTTTGTACTGGATTTGCACTGCTGGTAATCCAGCAGTGTTTCCACTGCTTCTGATCCAGCTTGGCAAAAACCAACCAACCAACCCAATAACCCAACATTAGGCAGATTATTCCACAGACTCTAGCCTAGCTGAGAAAGAATGATCAGTCCTAAGGACTGCCTCACAGCAGTCATTAACTACACATTAATTCCTTCACATTTGATTCTATTCTCCCCATGCTTGTTCTCAGACAAATAATTACTAGCAACAATAATTTTTTTTAAAAAAGGCAAAGAAGGGACCAAACGCAGGCACTGAGTTTTGTCTTTTTTCTGTACTTACAATGAAACTCAGTTCTTCAAGTATTCATGAGACACTTGTAGTCACAGACAAAAGCTGGTATTACACAGTCTCCATCTACAACAGTTAATATTCAAATGAGTCTTGATCATTCTCATTATGCATGAATTTTCTGTTTGCTGTGATCTACAAGCAAACATCAAAAGGGCCAGTAGCATACTGCATAGGGATTTCAGCAAAACATTAAAAAGCAGAGAAGCAGAACATATCTTTCATTTGTCTTGAAGTACAGACTACCAGAACCTTCTTTCTTTTTTTTTCCCTGCTCCTTTCTTTTAAGGTGGCTTAATCTGCTTGGTGATTACATCCTCTGTGAAGTTTCCACAAGTTTCACATTAGCAACAAAGCAGCACAGATGGTTTGGTTGGAAGGGACTCTTTGCCAATAGATTACTAATAGTAAGCAAAAATACACAGACAGCAGTTAATAAGGATTACTTGATGAGACATTGAAGAATGTTAAGTATATCAGCACTTTATTCAGGGCCAATCTTATTTAGAGCATAAAGTGATTTCAATAATAATGTAATTTTGGATCTGATGTACACTATTATGTTTGGTTTTATTAATGAAATAGTAACTTTTTAGCTTAGAAGACCTGCTACCACTTCTGTGGATTTCTTTTCAGGGAAAAAAAGATAATAACAAATGGTGCCACAGAGCATCAGCTGGGATTTGACTTTAGGACTTTTCAAATTAATGGCCCAATCATTACAGTGTTTTATTAGAAGAGTATTAATTGGAAGAACGCATTTGTCATGAGTAGAGCATGTCATAGCACTTCTCCAGGATTTTCCCTATAACTCAGCCTTCATTATCTGGAACATTATGGTAAAGTGCATTTTCAGACACTGTAGTGCCATTACCAGAAATACTACAGCCCTTTCCAAAGATGATACTTCGAGAAGATGTATTAGGAATGGAGGGACTTGGCAGATGGTGAACTGTGTATTTATGTTTATGTCATCCAAGACACACTGTAGTAGGTGGAGCACCAAACTTGGCTGTGAAAACAAGTGCCTTCACCTCTGAGAGTGTGGCCCAATGAAAAGTCAATCTTGTGATCAAATATTTCATTACAGTTGCTTTTTCTATGGCTTCTTATCCCTACAGCACTGTCTGAGGGTGCACAAATGAAGGATCCTTGCCAAGAATATTAAAAAGAAAGGACGTGTAACTGTTCTGCTGGTTTGAGAGGTTATCTGTGCCACCTTTTCCTCTTAGCTGTGTCCTTCAGGTGAGGTTTCCCGCATGGTAAGTGACAGTGCAATTACCTCTTCTCTTTTTATTGAGTTCATTATTGAAGGATTATAGTCTATGACAATAAATCTTTGATTCTGTGACAATCATAGAATATCCTGTCCTGGAAGAAGTCAATGAGTTCATCTCCTGGCCCTGCACAGCAACATCCCCAAGAATCACACCATGTGCCTGAGAGCATTGTCCAAATGCCTCTTGAGCTCTGCCAGGCTTGGTGCTGTGACCATTTCTCTGGGGAGCCTGTTCCAGTGCTCAACTACCCTCTGCGTAAAAAACCTTTTCCTGATATCCAAACTAAACCTCCCCTGACACAGCTTAAGGCTGTTTCCTCAGCTTTTATCACTGGGGACCACAGAGAAGAGATCAGCGCCTGCCCCTCCTCTTCCCCTCACAAGGACATTGTAACTGCAATGAGGTCTCCCCTCACTCTCTTCTTCTCCAGGCTGAGCAAACCAGGTGACCTCAGCGGCTCCTCATACAGCTTCACCTCCAGACCCTTCATTGCCTTTGTGGCCCTGCTTTGACACTCTCCGCTATCTTTGTATCTCTCTTCTATTGTGGCGCTCACACTGCCCCCAGCACTGGAGGTGAAGCTGCCCCAGTGCAGAGCCAAGATGGACAATCCCCTCCCTTGCCCAGCTGATGATGTTGTACCTTGATGCCCCCCAGGACATGGGTGGCCCTGTTGGCTGCCAGGGCACTGCTGACTCATGTTCAACTTGCCATTGACCAGGACCCCCAAGTCCCTTTCCATGGCACTGCTTTCCAACATCTCATTCCCCAGTCTGTCTGTGCATTCAGGGTTGCCCCGTCCCCAAGGCAGAATCTGGCACTTATCCTTGTTATATTTCATTCAGTTGGTGATTGCCCAGCCCTCGAATTTGTTAAGGTTTCTCTGAAGTGCTTCTTTGCCTTCAAGGGAGTCCTCCAAGTTTGGTATAATTCTGCATCTCTCCATTGCACTACTCATGCACATTAAGAAGAGCCAGATTCAGCCAGCATCTGCTCAGGGCAGGGCCAAACTCTCTGACCCATTTAAGGTATTTCTAGTTGATCCATGAATATACTAAAAGTAAGATTTCTGTAAAATACTTCAGAAAAAGTTCCAGAAGATCTTTGAGAAGTAACAATTTCCTATAGAATTTACTTCTAAGTAAAACCTTCTATGTACACTGACACAGGCGTTCAGTAACAGAAGAGTAAACTCTTCTAATGTGGTGGCCGGTACTCTTCATGAGCAAAATAGCCACTGAAAAGATAAATAAGCAAAATCTTTTCCCCAAAAGAGTACTATCATGTGCTCCCCAGGGAAAGAATTTATTTTGGTACACTTAAACGTCTACCTCCAAAGACAACAGTTTAACAAGAAGAGATTTTTATTGACTTCCCTGCTTAATTATATCTGTGTGAGAATTATCATGGACTGTAATTAGGCACCTCTTCTATCTCCACTCACAAGAAAAGACGTTTCAATTAGAGTAAAACAAATCAAATTATTAAAGTACTATCCTTTTCACTTTTCATTTCACTATAGATAATGAGAGGAAAACTGGCTTGTGTGTTCAGAAAATCATTGCAGACTCCAGTCAGTTTTTATGTAATAAAATAACAAGGCTAAATTCTGTTCTCAGTTAAATTTAGCAAATAAGGACCTGTAGTAAGTCCATTAGCATTCTGATGTTCAAAAGTTTCAGTACTGGGGACCTCTTTTTGGTCCTTTGGCACTCATAGACCTGGGATAGTAATGTTATTCCTTCCTTCCCCAAAATACCTCAATAAGAAATTGCAAGTGGACATTTTTCTTTCAGAAGGAGATATCTTTAAGCCACCCTGAATATTGCAAGTGGTCTAGGTGTAGAGTTGCTAGGTGATCAGCTGCCACTGCTGTGCACAAGGCAACATATTCTCCCCATTTGACTAACATTTAATCCTCACCAATTGGGCTTGTGGATGCAGGTTGTTATTGGGTTGAGTAATTAATTCCATGTGATGCATAGAAAGGTTTGTGGTGCTGGGTCCACACAGATTTTGTGTGAATAAAGATCAGAAGCCTGCAGACAGATTTCCCCTTATTGTAGCTGAGAGCCAACTTACTTGCAAGGGAAGACAAAAACCTAAAAAATTAGACTTACAGGCTAAATTCTGGGCATTTATTGTATGTTTGTGCCTGTGTATTGTTCTACATAAATAAGACTTAGAAAAGCAGGCTGGTGGGTTGTATTCTAATTTTGACAGCATGTGCTCCTGACAAACACAGACACCTGAGGTGTGTGGAGTCACACATGCCCAATCCCCAAGGAGCACAGAGGTGCAGGGCAAGAGCAGCCTGACAACCCAAACATCTCCTGAGCTACTGCCTGTCCTTCTGGGCCCCTCACTCGCCAGTGCGCAGCGGGACAAGCCCAAAGAGCTGCCCCTCTTCTCTGCCCCTCTCCTTCGATGGCTGATGCAAGAGTGTTAGGAAGGAGTGCTGTCTCCTGCTCAGGAGAGCCAAGGTTTGGCCCTGGGGGAGGTAAGTGAACCCAAGGGAGTGTTCCCTGGCATCTTTTCTTGGCAGCAGGGTCAGGCTGACAGCCCCAGCAGCAGCCTGTTGCCTCTGCTCCACCAGGAGGCACTCTTCCAGCTCTTGTCGCAGCCCGAAATCTCATTCCATTCCCTGTGACTGGGTGCTGCTGACATGCGGTGTTACCTGAGGGATGGAGGGGAGAGGAGCAAAGAAAGGAAAGACAATGATCCCTAAAACTTCGCATTGCACCTCTAGGAGGAGCGTACTTGTTATTTTCCATCTCTCCTGGCTCCCTCCCCTGGGCTGGGGCAAGTGCAGGCCTGCTGTTGAAAGGGACTTTGTCAGAACGTAACACTAGCTTTCTAACACCTGTTTGCATTTTCATAGAGACTAACATAGGAAGGAAATGTTATTCTAAATCAGCACACACATGTTCCTATCTCAGGTTGCATCCTTCCTGGGGGTAGGGAAGTGCTCAGATGTTTTTCGTCTCAATTATTTCACACATTGTGGGCTGTCCTACCTTTCCCATCCGTTACTGTCACCATTCCTTTAGGGACAATAATGGAAAGGCTGTCCTAAGGACCTCATAACTAGTATTCCCATGTCTGAAGACGGAAGATGTTGGTATTAAAGCTTATACACCAGCCCTTTAAATAAGGCTGGAGTTTTATTTTCTGTGATCACATTCGACAGTACTGTAAGAGACTTACTCTGTTATGAGGACCTTGGACTCCACACACACCTGAATGGAATATGTTTAGGGAAATGGAGGCACAAAGCAGAACTTCCACGTGTCCCTGGTCTTAAAGATAAAAAAAGCAGGTATGCAATTCAGCCAGCAGTAAAATAGATCCTTTCAGGGCTGATTTTGTGCTAAAGTAGCTCCTACAGTGTGGTAGATAGAGGCAAAAATGTACAAAAATATATTCTTGAACCAGCATGAAGTTTTGGTCAGTATGAATTTCTAGTACAGGGCCAAAACTAGCACTGGACTGTAAAGGGACAGCAGTGTGCAGCCAGCCAGCAAAGGGGCTGTTGGTTTTCCTTGCAGTAAAAAAACACGCAGTACTGCTGTATGACAGAATCCTGCTACTCATCCACAGAGTAAGCAATGACCACTCAAAACAAGCCATAAGTATCATCAGTCACATGCACCTGGGTTTCTTTCTGCCCCAGCGCACACTTTCAGTGAGAGGGGCAATAATCTTTCTGCTAAGCAAAACCACTGCTGTTTGTGCTCAGGCCAGAAGTGAAGGCGGAGTGAAGTACTTTGGATGGAATGCACTCTGACCTGAACCTCTGCCCCAAAACTAAATAGTCTTGGTCTTTGAATGTTCTTTTTTCCAGCATTGTGTGTCTGTGCACCTTCTGGTTTACATCTCAAAAAATGAACCAAATACCTCCCTCATATCAGATCTCAGAGCTTGTTTCCAGATTTAAGGTGGTTTGAATAAGTTTGCATAAGCAAGCTAAGCTGGCTTGTCTCTGAGGGGTGATTTGGCATATAACTGAGAGGATAACAAGATCATTATCTTGGGGGCAAAAGAAAAAAAGAGAATTAATCTGTAACAATAAATATGGATATTATTTTTTTTATCCACTGATAATAGATACAGCTTTCATAAAACACAAACATGGAGGTATGTAATAACAGAGGACTCATCTGAATTACACCTCAGTCCATGTAGACATCCGGCATGCTATCTACATTATATTTTGAAACAGTAAAGGCTGCACAAATCAATGTAGATACATAGATCCACCCTCCTTCATCAATTAAATCAGTACAGCAAGTTAAAAAAATCACAGAGAAAATTATTTTCATTATACTGTGTCATATTATTTAAAGCAGTAGAAAAAGTCAGGGAGGTCATCTGATCCCCAATATGAAGTTGAGAGCACTCCTAGAAAAGTAAACAAGGACTTTTTTGCCTCAGGGAGCAGATGGTGCAATGCAGGGTCAGATACTGTATTAAGATGAAAACAAGAGACCCCCATTAAATTCCCAACATAGACAAAAAGCAGATGATGGTCTAAAGTACAAAAAAACCAGCACAAAACCAGAAGTAGTTTGAAGTAACAATAGTTTGATACCAAGTCAGAGGAAGTTGAACAGACATGAGTACAAAGCGTTTGTATTTTATTTGAAAATTCAACAAATTCAAAATTAGTGCTATGTTTGCTAATAAATTAAAGATGAACCATGCATTTTATTCAGTTACATTTATAACAATACAAAGTGATCAGGTGTTTTTGACTCTTACAGCAAAGTATCCAGACAGATGCTGAAAAAGACCAAAATTGAAGTCCAGATAAAATAATTTGTCTTTACTGATGAACCTGTAGGGTAATATATGATCTTATGAAAACATCAGCAACGTAATTCTGATCCTTTCTGCATTTAGTCTTCTTAATCAATTACGCATATAAATACAGAATCAGATTTTTTTACAGCCAAGTTCAAAAATTTCAGGTGGCAGATGCTAGTTTATACAGTTTCACTCAGCCCCACATATAAATATTATGATCCAAAATTTCTCCACTTGTCATTTTACTAGCATTAATCATGGAGCTTTTAATTGTAGTTTTATCCAAACTCACTGATGTTCTATACTGAATGTTAGAAAATGCCTTCCCCACGTAGTTTCAGCTGAAGAGAGCACTGAAGCACCACATCTCGATTTGCCATGTTATCACCTGTTTCTAGAATAAGATTTTCCATAAGAGATGTGTCTCTTCGGTGATTTTAGTCAAACCACGGGCTACACAGCTCTGTAAAAACAGTCTCAGTCAACACAGCCCCTTTCACAGGCATGCTGTGGTCTGTCATTTGATGAAATGCCGAGCATGGTGCCACAGAAGACCTGGACTTGCCGCCCAACTTCAGACATTTATGGACCCTGATGTATGTTTAGAGGACCCCTGGTAACAGGCATAAGACCAGTGAGCTCCTCCACACTCAAGCAGCTGAGACCTTGACCCCTGCAGAGGAGGACCCCCTCCCAGAGGCTTCATACAGGGAGTGGGACGTTCCTCCTTTGTCAGCACAGGGCAAAAACCAGCTGGGATAGAGTCAGGTGCCACAAGGCTGCCTCCTGGCAAGGAGGCAGTCCGTTCGGTGACATAACTCCTTTCCTTTTTCAGAGAACTGAAAGGTCTTCATGCACAGAGGTGTAGGCCAGGGGGGACTGGAGAATCAGCTCAGGGAAGAAAGCAAGAAAACAGAAGGAAGAGACCTCATCACAGTCTACATCTTCCTCAAGAGGAGAAGCAAAGGGGCAGACACTGATCTCTTGGTGCACTGTGTGATAGGACCTGAGGGAATGGCCTGAAGTTGTTTCAGGGCAGGTTAGGCTGGATGTTAGAAGAAGGTTCTTCACCCAGAAGGTGGCTCGGCACGGGAACAGCCCCCCAGGGACGTGGTCACAGCACCAGCCTGGCAGAGCTCAAGAAGCATTTGGACAATGCTCTGACTCACATGGTGTAATTCTTGGGGATGTTGCTGTGCAGGGCCAGGAGCTGGACTGGATGATCCTTGTGGGTCCCTTCCAACTCAGCGTATTCTATGATACAATAAAATAATGAATCTTCATGTTGTTATAAGGGTTGGCAGAGGTAAAGACATGTGGTGTACACTTGTCTTGGCTACTCATCAAGTCCCTACTGCAATCACTTCAGAAATGTACTCATGGCCTGGGACATGCAGTAGAGGCACCCTCTTCTGCAGACCTTTGGGGCCAGAGAGAGCAGAATGGGAGACAGAGGCATAGCTGGATGGAGACGGTGAGCCTGAGGATATGGACTGCTGTTGAAGCAGGGGGATCTTCTCCAAGTTGTGAACCTTTTTGATGTGTGCTCTTGGCAGCACCATTTGTGAGTATGCAAGGAGCTAAGTCTGTCTCACTGGCTCCCAGTGAACCAGAGAGTCCTCCAGAGACATTAGGAGGACCTTTTTGCAAGGAGCAGATTGCCCATCCTCTGCAGGGCCACAGTCTCAGGGGACATGACACACTACCTTTATCTCATGCTACCCAGCCTCTGGACCTTGCAAGGTTTTGCTGGGGTGATTACAGTGAAACAAGTCTTAGGTGAGATTATCCACATCACAGGTGGTCCAGACACACAAAATGCAGAACAACCCTCTTCAGAACATCCAGGGCCTGAGGCTTGAAGATGAGAAATTTGCATCACGTGGTAATATTGTACAACACAGGCAAAAGAAGTAATTACTATAATAAGCTACCAGAAATGGTCTTAAGGTCTTGTAGGTAGGTGAAGATACTTGCCAGCCTTTGTCACTGCCAGGGGATGACACAGAATCGCTGCTGGAATTTGCTCAGTATGTATTCGTGATTTCTTGTCCTTTCACGGTCCTTGCTCAGATGGGCCAAACAGTGCTGTCAGGGATTTCTGCAAATAGGTGCCTTCTGGGAACCTGCACTTGTAATATATTCCTCCCAGTGGCTTCAAAAATAGTATTCTGATGTTTGAGTTGAGGAAAAATGAGGAAGAATCCATAGAAATTAGCAACAAATTGGTAATACTGACCAGCCTCTTTAACTCTTGATAATACTACTAACACATAACATTGTATTTCCAGGTAAAGCAAAAAGAATTGTGAATAAGGGAAAATGCAGCTCAGGCCACACAGTGAACATTGGCCTGCTGTGCTTACAGAGGCTGTTAAACAGTAGCTCCTGAATTTTTAAGATACAGTTCTCAGTTTCACTCCAAAGATCTGGTTGAGCTCAAATGCAAAACATAATTTGATGCTTCTTTGAAAGACTGAATAGCAATAATCAAACATGGCATTTACACAGTGCCTGTCTCTTTGCTGTTTTACAGACATTAATCAATCAATTCATGTGTCTCTCCAGGGAATTAAAATCTGCCTTTCAGTAATGAGGGAACTGAGGAAGAGGAACTAAACACCCTCACTAGGCTCGCAAAGATTTGGTCACAGCAGATGTTGTTGGATTCAGAAGGTTTCACCATGCCCATCTGCACCCACACCACAAGCACACACCTTCCCCTCTTGGTGTGACTGCAATACAAATGCTTCCTTCTCTTATGTGCTTGCCAAGACCTGGGGCAGCAGCATCATATTCTCAAGTATGCCAGTGGATGTGGTCATTCTACTGCCAAGGTAATTTATAATATGTACAAAGGCTTCTTCTAAGAGTGTTGGTAAGATATATGGACATAGTAAAGGCCTAATAAAGGCTAAGCCACACTACCAAAATGCAAAGGTTGTCATTTAGAATGGAAAATCCTGTGATTTACAGGTAGTGGCCAAATATTGGATCATTTTATATATTGTTAATAAATCAGAACAAGCAAGGCACAGAACATCTGGTGTAGAAGTTAAAGCTCTTATCAAAGTCCCCCAGGTAGGGACTGCAGGCTTTCTGTGCTGGATAAACCCCAATGCCTGTGTGAGACCCTCCTCCTTGCGTACTGGTGGCATCACACACAGTCTGCCTGTGCAGAGATGGCGTGGGGGTGACATTTGTGGAGAAGGTCCCGTTGCCTGTTGCTGTCACCCTCCTTTCAGGTGCATTTGCTCAGGTGTCTATAGTCTAGTCAGGTGCAAAGAGTCTCTGCAAACAGGGTATGTACAACTCTACAAGTACACAGCAAGCATTTCCTGCCTGGCACACACAAAACATTCCTGTGATTTCATAAACTAAGGACCACCGCGTGTAAGGAATCCAAGGAGCCTTTGTTGCCCCCTGGGTAACATCTAGGGGAATGTACCACTTCTGTGACCCCTTAGAGCAAATCCTTGACATTAAAACACAGCATCTTTTCCACCAGCTCCATCAATACCAAGGACACTCAGCAACCTGGAAACCAGCTCTCACCTTCTTTCCATTAAGAGCTTATTCCTCCCCATATCAGTATCTTTCCTCTTATATACTTGAGATTCCTTGATCCCCTGCCTATAATTTTACCTTTGCTAATCTTATTTCATATTTTAAACACACATTTACGTCGTTTTTTGTCAGGCCAGCAGCTTCACCACCAACCTTACCTGAGTAAATACAGCCCAAAGGAAGCAAAGTTCAGCCTTGAATCCCTTGAACATGAGCAGCCAAGCCCTGGAGGTGGAAAGGGTAGCACAGAGGAAGGTGCAGTACCCTCTGTGGCACTATCACACTCACCACCCCATTTCATACCTTGTTGGAAGACGTTAAGCCTCACACCTTGGACACTCCTAAACACTTTATATTAGACTGTGCACACACTGACTCCCTGGCACTCCAAATGAGGGCTGAGGTTATTAGAAGGGTAAAGAGCAGAAAATTTAATAGAAAATTTTAACACCTGAGCAAGTGAACAATATATTCCTTTACAGGCTATAGCCTTCTGCAGACTCAATGGAAGAAGGAATAAAAAGGGGATTAGTGTCTTAAGAACACAGGCCATTCCTCAGTGCGTGTATCCATGCTTACTAATGCCTTCCCTGTGCCACTCCCTGTGAATGCAATGTGACCTGTTCATGTGAGCAGGTCCTGGCTTCTATGAATGCAATATTTGGTGTTTCACCAGTCACAGTCTGTTTCCTGAGGCAATGACATTTAATCCATGATCTTGAATCACTTTATCTTCTGGTGATCAGAATAAAAAGCTATTTATGCAGAAACACTGCTATTCCCATTTCCATCTAGGTGGCTCCTCTAGCCTTTGGAGAGCTATGGTGACTATGACAATGGTCTCCAGCTGGGGTTTGTAAGGCATCCATTCCCCAGGGAATGGAGTGCCTTGTGTCTGATCTTTCAGCCTTAAGACTATTTAAGCTTTGCAAATAAGGGAACACTTAAAAGCTGTAGTTTCACAATAATGGGAGAAATTTACCAAAAGATCAAATAGCAAACAGATTGTTAAGATGACATTTAATGATGAATATTTTCCTCAGCTTCTGCAGTGCTGCCACTTGCCTGTGATTCTGACTAATCAGTAGCTGTAATGTCCTTTAAGGCAGGCATGTCCTGGAGAGTTTTAGATCTGTGTCTTTTCTGCTTTTATGGCTAATGATGACTACAGGAGCCACTTCTGACAATTACTTTAGGCAATCTTTTTTCCCTAGTGTATACAGAAACACCTTCTCCTCATCCCTTCCTATCCTGTGGTTTAACAGACCCTTACCTCTAATGACCAGCTCTGGGGGTGTTATATGCTAAGAAGGAGCTTAGGTCATTTTTTTATCTTCTTTCCATTAAAGTATTTTAATTAATGTTTCTATTGAATACCTGAACTAGCACTCTGATAGCTCCAAGCTTAAACAGTATTTTCAATTTACTGAGTCTTTTAAGGCACAGTGTTAAAGCTTTACAAGTCATGTATTCAAGAAGTTATAACCAGATAAGAAACATATGTTTTGCTAGCCTGAAAATCAGTTCACTAACAGCACCACAGAAAGAGTAATCACAATCTCTCAGCATCATAGAAAGTCTTATCATGATCTCTTGATCTAATGAATGATAGAACTGGAAAGGATATCAGCTTGTTTGGCTAGTGCTTCTTTACCCCCACCACAGCTTCATATCCCCACAGGAGCACAGTCACATCAGTGCTGCGTATATTCATTAATGTAAATGCTCTACTATTAGTTTTCATCATTTTGAACTAAAGTGCAGCTGCCTGCTTGACCTCACATGTTTCCCCAAAACAGCATTTCAACACCCATTAGAGAAGTTGGTGCATCCTCTAGAGCTCCAGTTTAATGCCTTCAAACCACAGGTTTAGCTGTTCAAGTTTTGTAGTTTAAAATTCATTTTACTCAGTTACGAAACTCTCCAGAATGCCCTCCAGCCAGTTAATAAATGACAGAATATGCTTGTTTTCTTCCAGCCAAATTGAACCAGCGAGGTTATAGAGCAGCACAACCACACCACAGAGAATGAGCAACAAAACAACTCTAAGAGACACAGTACAGGAATATTCCATCATTTTGCAACCATGGAAAGTTCTCACTAGTCTCATTAAAATTAAAATTTTTTGCCTACGTTATGTTGGTTGTGTACAAAGTTTATGTGTTTGTGTGAGAGAAAAAGCAAACCAAAGTGAATTAAAGAATCAGGAAGGGGTTTAGCTATTGCAGCACATCACAGCACAGTTTATCTATTCCCAGCACAAGAGCCACAACCCTTTGAAAGGCAGGGAGTAGAGTGGCTGAGTGGTGGGTTGTAGGTAATACCTACCCTCCAACTCTTGTGTGACACTCCTTTGTCTCCCAGCATCATAAACTGCTTTGCCAAAGTAAGCATAATTGTTTCCACTCCTAGCAGAGTACCTTCAGAGAAAGATGACACTTTGCCTTTGGTGAAGGGAGAAACACCTTGGCACTTGTGCCTGCCTTCCTCGACAAGCTGTTGTGCCATCAACCTAAAAGTCTAAAAAAAAAGGATTTGTTTTCCTGTTAACCTCCCAAAGAACAAGCCTCGTTTCAGAAATAGTCATTTCCTAAAAGCTCATCTGACGTGCTTTCATACCAGTGTAAGGCTCTGTCCCCTCTAGTGGCTGGACCTTGTATCAAAGTGTGTATGTGGGTTTGGGTTTGAGGAGCTGTTCAAGCAAAAGTACCTGCAGGTCTGCAGGTACAAGATCCAGATACAGCTAGCAAAAGATTGGGAGTGAGCAGTAAAATTAAGGATATAGCATGTTTTGCACCCTCTAGAAAACAAAGATGAAATCTTAATGCTGGATGCAAAGACTGAAAAGTGAGCGAGAAAAATAAGGCAGGGCCGTACTGTGGCAAGGAGATGGCTTTCACGGAGATGCTTTGTACAAACGGTAGGGAATTAAGCATTTATGATACATTCAGTTGTGTATTTTTAGAACTGCAGCTTAGACAAATGATGAAGTAGACAATGTATAAGAGCTTCAGTGTCTGATTGACTCTTCTGATAAGCTTTTTGACTTTAAAATAGCCGAGTCCAAAGGTTTGAAAAGTTCCAAGTTACAGTACAATAGAATTCCATTTTTACTGAACATGAGGATTTTGCCACCTCCTGCCACTTCATCTTTCTGTTCTCTGTTATGACAGCCCAGCTCTTCCACAGGTCCTTAACTCATATGGAGAGCCGCCTCTGACAGATGATCAGGCTGAAGGTCTGGCACAGATCCGGATGCACAGGAGCTCATAACAGTTGTGGATGACACAAACTGACAAGGTGGCAGATAACCATGAGGACTTTTTGGTATAGTAGCTTGCATATATATAGTATATAAATTAATAATACATACAAATAATATAAATGAGATTTATGTATACACACAAAAAGATATATGCATGTTTCCTCAGGCAACCTGGATTGTTTGGAGAATTTGAACTATTTATCCAAGATATGCTTCGATGTGACTATTTAGCACATGGCCATGGTCATGCAAGTCATGCCTACAAATGCATGGGCTGCAGTGTGGGTGGCAGTGTGGTAAGTAGGAGTCTCAGCTCAACAGGAATGACTCTGTCAATGCAGAGTCAAAGCAGATTATTATAGCTCTTGAATGGATAAAAAAGAAGAGTGGAAAGCAGCTGAAAGTAAGAATTTTGCTCTGAACGTAATGCTGATGAACTGGATACTGGGCATCCGGACAGTTTTAGAGGTCACATACTCTACATTCATGCATGCACACACCCAAAGTTCAGATATGGAAAGGGTACAGAAAAGAGACATAAAATGGTCTGATGGGGTGGAGGAAGGATCTTACAGCAAGGATTTAGAGATCTCTTCTTGAAGTCTTTGATGGCTTTAAGTTACAGAGAAACAGAAAATCTGAGATAAAACTTAATTGTAGCCTACTGATACCTCCATGGAAATAAAACACTGGATTTTCAAAAGCCTTTAACGTCAGCCGGGAAAGACACATCAAGAACCAGTGTATAGTTAAAGGATGAAGCCAGAAATGCTAAAATTGTAAGGAAGACTTGTTTTTTGCTGATTTTTAGCTGCTGGAGAAATCTATCAAAGCTATCGAAGCCCTTTGCATTTGCTAATATTACTTTGGGTTTTTCAAGAGAGTTTTCCTCTCTTTTACCCTTCCATTCTCTTCCCTCATTCACTGGTGAGAACTAAGCAAGCAGATGGATGGGGGCTTGGCTGCTGCGATCAACCCACCTCACACTCTGGCAGAAGCTGATAGAATATAATTGTAAGGGACTGTGTTGGCACAAGGGTGTTGGCCATCTGAGTCCTTGCAAAGACACTCACAGAATCATAGAATCGTTAGGTTGGAAAAGACCTCTCAGACCAAGGTTGATTGTTAACCTCTCACTGGCAAGTCCACCTCTCAACTATGTCCCTAAGTGCTGTATCTCCACATCTTTTAAATACCTCCATGGAGGGTGACTTAAGTCTGGGCAGTCTGTTCCAATGATTGAGAAAAATCACGTCATAAGGAGGTGCTAAAAACGTCATTGCAACTCAGGCGAGGTCTGGACTCCTGCCCCATGTCAGATCCACCCTGCAGCAGATGAGCAAAGTGAGAAATCCCTGTCATCTTCTATCTCTAAACAAGGTAACCATCTCCTTTAAAGGTAAAAACAGACCTCACAAACATCAACCACATTCTTACAGTGCCCTTGCAACAACCAGTTAATAGTGGTGGCTAATCCTGATTCCATCAGAAATGTAGATAGAACTGTTAGGAAGTTCAGACAAGTTTTCTTCAAGCTATGTAGTGACTAGACACACTTTTAAAAGAAAAAAATATTTTCTGGTAATAAAGCCTAAGCAAGTTAACTTCCTGAAGTACAGTTCTCACCCACTTGGGGCTTTATGGGGTCATACTCATTTCTCTCCAGCCAAGTATAACCTTGGACACTCTGTGGTAGCAAAGAAGAGAGTAGACTCCTTCTATTGGTGCTCAGTGACAAGAGAAGGGAAAATGAACACAAACTGAAGCACAGGAGGTTCCTTTTGAACATGAGGAAACACATTTTTAATGTGAGGGTCACCAAGCACTGGCACAGGGTTGTCCAGGCATCTTGTGGAGTCGTCCTCCACGGAGATACCCAAAAGCCACTTGTACAGGGTCCTGGGCAACTGGTTGTTGATGGCTCTGCTTGAGCAGAGGGGTTGGACCACGTAACCTCCAGAGGTTCACCAACCTCAGCCATTCTGTCATTCTGTGATCTTCAAGAGCAACTAGTGCCCAGAGAGGCCTATGAATGTCACAGTTAGGTCAACAGCCGCTAATTCTTTACCTCCTATCTGGGGTGCCCTTAGCGATGGCAGCCAAAACTATGGCCTGGGAATATGGTGAAACAATGCATGGTCAGATTTCCTGGGTTTGGCTTTATTGGCAACTAAACAGGATTGGTCATACCCTGCTTTTTCTTATATTCCAGGGACTTCACCTCCTTTTAACCCTGCTGCCAGTCTCCCATGTGCAGGACAAGCTCCGTGAAAGCTGTAGAGTGACAGCCTACCAGCTCTTGCTAGCAATTCCATCTGATGCCATGTAAGCACAAGATATTGCAAACAGGAACAGAGGGGACTAATGGTTCATCTCAGCACAGGCTCCCAGGCACTGCCCTCCCAAACAGCCAGCTGTGAAAACCATGGGGTTTTGGGATGAACTCTTTAGAGACACTTATTAAACAGAACAGATTAAAGCAGATATTGTTCTTAGTCCAGCTTTTATTATGTTTACACAATGCTAGGTCAGATGTGGTTGTTAATCACTTTCAATAGCATTAACTTTTTTAACATTGTACTTGTGTTGATACACAAAATAAAATAATTTATTGAAATAAAAGGTCAGCTAAAAAATCATTGTCTCTTCCAAGCCTTCTCTGTTTGAGTTACACAGTTATTCTCTTTACTGTAGGGATAATAAGGATTATATTTCACTGAAGGCTCCAGAATATTATAAATCTCTTTCTTTTGTACCCCAGGAGAGGTTATTTCAGGTTTCGTGGATCCCTAAGGTAGAAGAAGAGAATCATATTTTCAAGCCCGAATGCTCTGCATGTGCAAGCATGTTGTAAATTAAATAGAACAAAGACAGGACAGACTGATACTACCCCACCTCTCATTGGGGTGTCATCTTTCTTCTTTTGTCCTTAAGTGAATCCCCAAACCCATAAATACAGAAGCAAACCAGATTTGCGTATTTGCGATTTGCTTTGAAACTTAAATTTATGACGTATGTGTTGCCTTCGTTTACATTGTCACTTCTGATCTGTCTCAGATCTCCATGAGCTTTCTGCTCCTGAAATGAGGCTAGGTCACTCTAGAAATCATGTGTAGGTTGAATATTTGGTGAACACTGTCATGTCCAATTCTTCAGGAGCACCTGATTTTTACGTGATGTGAGGTTCCTCAAACATGATGTTGCTGTTCAGGGTGCAAAGACAGAGAAGGCATGCCACCCTTGTGTGTGCCACAGGATGAAGAAGTCATTGGAGCAGTGCCATGGCAATTTTGTATCTCAAAATTTTGTATGTTACAGCCCTCATTCCCCAAAAGTTTTATCCTGTATTTTACAGTAGACAAAAAGGGCTTGCAGTGTGATTTTTTTATTGTCTCATGCATAGATCCATATTACACAGGCAGAGAATCCAGGTGTTTTCCAGACCAGAAGATGCACCAGAAGAAGCCAAAACTTGTCACCACCAAAACTTAGGAGTGACAGAGTAATTAAGGCTGGAAGGGCCTCCAGGAGGTCAACAGGTTCAACCTCCTGCTCAAAGCTGGGCTACATTTCTTTGAAGCATGTGTTCAAAGCCAGTGTTTAAATTATATTCTTCATAGAGAATGGGGGCGGTGGTTGAGTCTATCAGCCCTGCATTAGAAACAGATTAAGGTGTCAGACATCACCAGCTCACAGGCGAGAGCAGCCCACACACTCCCTTGGCATCAGCTGCAGCTGTCAAGAATAGCAAACCATGGAGCAGTGGAGGGGATCTGGGCTTGGCCCAAGGTCCCCATGCACTGTGATGCGTGAAGTAATTTGTGACCTGGCTGTCCATCCCTGTTTCCTTTGGTCTGAAGAACAATGATACATGATATGGTCCTTCAGTGTAGTTTCAGATCCGAAGCTAATCGAAATTAATTTGAAGCCTGATATAAAGCTAGTTTCAGGATTGCCCAGAAAAATGGCATGGGTGGAGGATCAAAGTGAACTGTTGACTTTCTTCTTTTGGAAGCAGCTCTTTTCTCCAATAAAAGTTAAATGGCTTTTAGTTCAGAAGCTTCACAAATTTTCTGTGATTCTTGAACACTCAGTAAGGATACAGTAAGTACGGACAGCAGTCAGATCTGGAATGATATGTGAGTTTCAAGGTATTTCTATGACACAGTAATTTCTATTTCTATCATCAGGAACTCAAAATATTATTACTGAATTCCTTCATAGAGAGCTGAAAAGTTCTCTGCCATTGAGGGAGTGAGAATATCCCCATATAAAAAGATGTATATCAATATCAAATTCCAGGCAGTTGTTCAGAATTTTCTTTATCTTATTTACAAGTATAAATTTATTTACACCTCTGATTTACACAAGAGAGATACGCAACACAATATTTACATTTTGGTGTCCAATCTCACAACAAAAGCATTTTCCAAAAAATGCCTAGAACATCCTGCTTTCCAATAGTCTAGTAACAAGAATTACAGAGGTATGTGGAAAACTGAAAAGAAGGAAGCTAAAAAGCTGCAGTAAATACAAAAGCTCATATCCATGAAAGGATCTTATTCAAATTAATGGGAATGAGGGAATAACAGTAATCATTATTTCTGTGAGTAGTTTCTAAAATAATGATAAAAGATACTGTAAGAATAATAATCTGCTCAGAGGAAAGTGGCGTGTTTGTCATGTTCCTTAGTCCCGTTTTTTCCTTTGAAATTTCTGTCCTCGTGCTGTTACCTGTAAAAACAACACTTTGCTGTTGTTTCTGACTGCCTGCTCTTGGCAGTTTCAAGTTTTAATTTTACATCATTCTCAGTGAAACTTTGATGTCCCTCAGCACATATATGTTGAAGAGTGAAAACGTTGAAGAGTGAAAATCTAGCTGTCCATTGCTTGGCAGGACATGGCAACGATGTCCACTTTATTTTCTAGTCAGGAAGAGACACTACACCATCACATTGTTGTTTTGCTTCCCTCCCCAAAATCCCAGTGTTTTCCCAGCCTAACCTGGATAGGAGGAAGTCCAGAAAAAATTTTAAAGGCGAGTCTCCAGCATGACAAAGCAAGTTTGGTTTCTTTAAAACAAATGGATGGAGACAGGGGAAAGGGAATCAAAACTACTTTGAAGTAATGGCAACCTCAGCTGCCGCAATGGGATGCAGAGATATGTGATATACTGTGATTACTGGAGTTTAGAGGCTTCCTTTTCAGGACTACAACATTTTTCACTCCTTTCGGAAACAGTATTACTTTACAGGTGTTATAACTTTTCTTCAGAATTGGACTGGCCAGGGAACTGTAAACCTAAATCATGGCTGCCCTCAGGAAACCTGCCAGACTGTAAACACAATGAAATGAGTGAGATGAAAGTATCTGAGTGAGAAAATTAATTTTAGGCATTCCACTGAAGTCTATTTAGTTTTTACAGTCTGGCCTGGCATCTCGAAGCAACAGCTGGGGAGGACATATTAATTCCCAGTGACTAATGCTTGAAATCTTTACATAGGGGTCCAAGAGAGAAGAGAAAACTTATTCCCTCAAATTTCTCTTATTTTTTCCATGCTGGAAAGTCATGGTATGCTACCATAAGTATAAGGCTTTCCTACTTCTGAAGCTTTTTTGTTCAAACTGCTGAAGTTTCCAGTTAGGAATTTATGTAAAAAAGTATTTCAAAGTGCAGACTGACCACAAGTGTAACCTGTCAGGACATTGAATGTTTTTCAGCATGTTTCCTTCTTTGATACATATATGTGCTTTCAGAGGGCTTTCTCATTTTTAAAGACGTTTCTCTTCTCAGAGGACTTTGCTCACATCTCTAGCCTAGCAGGGGCAGGTAAACACAAGGCAACAATGTGGGAACAATTCAAAATGGTTTTTTTCGTGTTCTTCTCACTGAACCTGAGCAAAGATTCCATATAAGATGCAAAACCCTTGTAAGACACAAAATGCTGTCATTCATCAACTTGTTCATCCCCACCTCTACTCCATCATTTTTCATTTTCACAAACTGCTGCTTGTCATCTGGGCACAATGAATGAAGCCAAAACACTGCAAGAACATTTCCTGTCCAGACTATAAGAGAGTATGAGCCTCAGGTTAGCTCATTCTCACAACATTTCCAGAGAACTTGCCCAGATTTCAGAGCGTGGAAGAGCATCCAAAAAACACCTATTGCTAGCTATGCCAATTGTCACCTGAATTCTTCTAACATCCTTCAGACCATATTTATACCTCTGATACTGGCTTTTTTTCTCCCTATTTCGTATTCATCATGAGACCCTCCTGGATACTTTCCAGGGACTATTTGTTTTCATCTCTCTTATAAAACTTCCTGTGAAGAAGCCCATGGGGTTTTGCAAATACAGCGATACTGAGCAACTGCAAAAGTAGAGGACACCACAGTGATTCCTTTCCCCAGCTACAAAAACCTTCCATTCACCTCCAACATGTCATTAACATTCCCAGTGTTTTTTTTTTTTATACATCTGCCATCAGTTAAAAGGAAGTTTCACTGTCCAGCAGAAATGAGACCAGCAAGTTAACCATCATGTGCCCATTCTCTCTTGCACAACTGGAAGGAGCAAGCTGCTTCTTCTTTGAGGCCTATCAGTCTCATTTAGCTTTACCAGTCTCATTTAGCCACAAAGGTTCTCGAGCAACATTAAGAGCTGCTGTAGACATGCATGTGATGAAGAACCTCGGAACAGTCGTTACTTGCCCTGGAAAACAGACTTCCCAAACATGGGAACAAATTTTGATTTCTGGATAGGTATTGTTTTGTGCTGGTAAACTAGACAGATGAGGCAGCAGACTCCTGTGCTGCCTTCTAGGAATATGCCTGGATAGAAAACTGTGTCTGGGCTAGGTGCAGAGATGAGCTGGTCTTGCACAGGTAGTTCAGGTTGATCACACTTCAGGTACTTGAAGGCAGGGCTGTACTGCACAGTTTTTCAGTCCCCAGCCTCAGGCAGCAGCTCACCTCTTCTTCAATTCAGCAGGTCATGGAAATAGAAAGGCTGCAGTCATGTCATTGCTTCTCACCTAAAATGCGCAGTCAATGGAGCCTTTGGGTGGAAGGTGCTCCAGAACCATTGCCTGGATTACTGAAATTGAGTGGGCCTGTCCTGAGCGTCCTGGGGAGGATCCTAGGTAGGGCTCTTATGAGTCACCAAGGAAAAGGAAGGTATTTTCTAGTGAAAGGGAGTGTGAAACACATTCGCATTGGCGCTGTTTACTGGTGGAGACTGGTGGGAAGGGGAAGAACATACGTAAGAACCGGAAGGAAATGTGGTAGAGGTGTCAGAATTTGCATACGTGGTTCCGGCTGCACCAGCTGCTTTGGTAGGTTGAGTGAAAGAACATAGAGCCTAAAATCCAGAGTCTGTGATGGGCAACTGCTAAGTCTTCCCCATTTTGAATCTGCTCTGGTCCTGGCACTGGTGTATAAATGAATCCCTTTCTGAATATCTGGGTATTTACTGAGTTTGTCTATCCAGCTGTCTCTTGAAAAATGAACGCTGGTGTCATGGGAGATAAAAGGCTCCTAAGCTTTTACTACAGGGTAAGCAGCTGGCAGCAGGTATAAACAAGGCAAATGTCCAAAGGGTCTTTCAGCTTCCATTCCTTTTGGACAACAGTTTCAGTTTTTCTGAAGAGAGATGGTGGAATTCAGATACCTTTTTTTCCCCTTCTTTCCTGTAAAAACTCTGCCTCTCACTCGCTTTCCTAGTGGCCATATTCTTAGGTCTGACAATATGTTTGCTGTGCAGGAGAGCTAACTTGGTGTCCAATATCCATTAATATATTGACCTTGGAGCAAGAACTAATTTCAAATAAAGAATCCTAACTACATAAATAATCATGCACTCCCCTAAAAGTCATAAGTCTCCAAGGTTTACAGGACAATTACAATAAAAAAATTAAAATGTAATGTGTATGCATACAGGCTTACAAGCATACAATATTGAAATATTTACTGTTTTCAAAAACTGATGATGTTTAAAGTCCATATATATAAACATACATTGGGACTTATATACAGTAGTAATAATATTTTATATATATAATATGCTACAGAGATTAAGGAGCAGCAAAATGTTCTGCTTAGAGCTGTGTTACAGAGCAGCAAGAGCAACTCTCTGCAGCTATTCTATATGTGACTTTGTGAGAGAAGTGACTGTGATTACTTCAAAAAAGGTATGTTTTGTGATATTACAGATGGTTACAATTAAGTTGTTAAAACATTCTGCAAAATGTCTTTCAAGAAAATACTGTCTGAAACATTACAGGTACTTTCATAAGTCTATCTACTTCAAGAGTATTTCTGCTGTTAATGGGTCTAAGATAGCTTTTGAGCACTTAAAAGAAGTTTTTAAAATTTTTAAACTTTTCCATCTACATAGGTATATTACAGGTGAAAACTTTGGAATTATGATTTAAATTTTGCAAGTTTCCAACTAATTTTTATGTCACCCTGAAAATGACATGACAAAGTTACTTCTGTGACTGGATCCGTGTCTCATTAGGCAGCCCTGCAGTGGCAACTGAGGTTCCAGCTTTTGTGATTTAGACCCGGATCCTCAGCTTTATTTCAGCACATACCCCCTACATGGCACCAAGAGGAGCTGTGTGAACGATTTCACAGCCTGAGCTTGTTTCCATCCCAGCAGCACAGCTGAGGCAACTTACACTGTATTTTCCATATCAAATAGTCTCCTGGATATAGTAATGAACACTAAGCACTGAGATTATACAGAGGCAAGGACAAGCCAAGGCAATCTCCCACTGGGTTTGAAATATCTTTGCTTCATATCATTTTGTATCTTCATAACAGCCTATGAGACAAGTTTGCTATATTTATCTGCAGATAAAACTAATAAAAGAAAGCTAACAACATGTTCAATTGGTATCTATAACAAATATCAACTTTAATAGGCAAAGTAGAGAGCAAATTTCCCCACAGTAACACTCGCTTCCTATCATAAGGATTCTTGAACTCTTTGAAGAATTAAGTCAGAATGATGAAGTCACTGCTGCAAAGCCCAAGCTCAACATTTATGTCTGTTCCCTAGGACAAATACTTCACATGTCAAAAAAAGAATATGTTTCAAATCAGCTCACTGCACAGTTTGAGCAAATATTCTCTAAAACTGTGTTCTCTATTAATTTGGACTTGTGTGTCACTTGGGGCTCTCTCATAGATAAAAGGTTTCTTTTCCAGTCCTTTGTTGCATGTCTCTGATTTCTAGATAATTGAAACAAGAGAAGCTGAGTGTACTCAGGAGTGATACTTTCTAAGCTGTTCTTGGCTTGCATCCCTGATGCAAGGCTTGCCATTCTGATTTTTTTTAAAAGCATGTGACGAGCTGTTGGACTGATAAACAACTAGCTGAGTGCAATCTGAAAAGATTAAAATTCTAAAAAAAAAAAAAAAGAAAAGCAAACAAGTCTACTCCAAACGCTTCACTGGTACTGAAGAAATAACATTCTGGTTTTATTCAGAAGTACTTCACTATTTCTGTGTTCCCAGAAAAGCAACAGAAAAGTGCCAGGGTGACTTCAGATAAGCTCCAGGGTAAAGAAACTTGCTGCCCCCTCCAGTACTTTGAAGAAAGTGTATCCTTGAAAAGTGTAATTTGTGCAACCACATTTAATTGTCTGCAAGGGCATTCTGATGCAAGTGATTTCAGAGAATAAGGCTAACTTCTGAACTCCACCAGGGAGTTCCATTCTGTGTCCTTGGCCAATTACCCTACAAGTCTTGAAGCCTTCTTTCCCAGTCTATTTAGTGGGGGGAAAAAATTCACAGATCTGACTTCCAGCATTTTCTAAAAATTGACTCATTGCTTTTAGTTGCTTCATAACCATGCCAAAGGTATCAATCAGGCTTAGACCCAGGTTCAAAAGTTGATGTGAGCTCTGTTCCTGCAGATGGTAGTCCATACTTGTGCAATAAACTGCAAAGTACAGTACACCAAGCAAAACGAATAAGCTTGCCATTGTTTGAAACAACAAATCGAAAGCATTAAATCACTAGAGTTTTGATGGGATATTCTAGCCTACTTCATGTAAACCTTTTGGAAGGATCAAAGAAATTTTTTTTAGCCATGTCAATTCTCCCAGTTTGCATGATACTAAGGAAAAGGAGAGTGAACATAAACATTGTGGAGCTTCAGAAAATGCCACATTCATGTAAGGGGTATACGTTTGGGTCTTTTATTTTTCTGTTGAAATTAACATGCTGTGTTCTGACCCAGAGGTCATGAATGGGTCTGGTTCATATGAACGAGAGAAAAACGGGGATTCAGAAAGCAGGGCGTTTGTGAATGTCAAAGCATGTCTTTTCTCATGCAAGTTTTCCCTAATAAACGAATTATCTTCCAGTAATTTTACCCGGAAGATTGATTGAAAAACTTTATGCTCAACACCTCCTGTTCTGGCCCTCCTTTCTGTAGCCACTGCAAATACGAAACACTGATCCTGACGTCTACCCGGGTACACTAACAAGCTTTTGCAGAAGCAGCTTAACCTGCAAACTTAACGCACAAACGGTGCCTGCAGCGCAGTCCCTCCCGGCGCGGTGACACGGGAGGCTTTTGCGGGGCCATCCGTGGGGACTGCCGCTGCCGGCAGGTGAGGCGGTGCCGGAGCGAGCCCCGCGCCGTGCG
>VZRL01000158.1:49586-131345 GCA_013397895.1 Origma solitaria
CCTTCCGGGGACACCGCTCCGCCCGGGGACACCGCTCCTCCCGGGGACACCGCTCCGCCCGGGGACACCGCTCCGCCCGGGGACACCGCTCCGCCGCTGCAGTGTGGGGCATGGAAATGCGGGGCCACCCTGCTTTTCTCACGGAGTCCAGTTAGCTACAGGACAGCTACAAAGATAGCCTGTTGAGCGCCTCTTTTTAAATAAACTCTAGTGTTTTCTACTTGACTTATGTCAGCTCGTACAGGCCCGCTGGAAACACGCTTCCTTCTTCTACCCGTGAAGCCCGCCGAGAAAAAAAAAATCACAGATTCCTACCACTCATAAGTTGAAATTCGCTGAGACAGAAAGAGGCAAAGGGATGCTGTGTGAACAAGTATCCTCTTCTACACAGACATTATCCTGTCATCCTCCCATTCAATTAGCAAGGGAGAGTGAAGCACTAATTCTCCTTTCATCTTTCTAGGTCTAAAGCAGGCTTAATCCTGCCGATGTCACTGTGATTGTACGAATACAAACTTCATGTTAGATCAAAACTCAATGCCACTGAGTCTGTCTTGCAAGACAGTTATGAAAGGATTTTTTGAGATCTTGGTGAGCTCAGGTAAAAATAAGTGGTCTCACTTAGCAAATGTAATCACTGCTGAATGCCAAGAATAACAAAAAGTGTCTGAATTCGCTGCATTGCAATGCTTTTTCTGTTGTGTAAAGCCATTAGTTTAACCCTAGGAGTGTGACATATAGAAAAATGCTTGAAAGACCACACCTTTTAGTGGGGCACTTCAGTTGTCCTCTCTGTCAGAGCTAGATGAATCCTCAGTTCCCACTTTCAGCTGCAAGAATGCAGCTAAAGTCAATGTAAATTGGTTTAATCTCACAAGTGGAAAATAAAGCTTACAAATATTACACACATGCACTACTTTCTACCAGCATTTGAAGGTTTTCTCTACATTAAGTGTCCATCAAAGTTGTTTAGCTTCCTAGTGACCAATAGTCTTAAAACAACAGCCCTGGTTTTGGAAGCATTATTCATTACACATATCCTATTGCACCTTGTAATGATTTCTGTCCATCTTTACTGTGAAACTGTTAACAAAGTAATCTTAAACTCCATTAATATCCTTCCCTACTGAAATACCCTTTTATGACCACAGAGAGTTCCGTTCAGATTTGACTTTCTTCTTCAAAGCCAAATGGAGAATTTTAACAGAAAGATCCAAATCCAAACCTACTGCTCCACAGTGGCCACAAGGCTTCTCAGCTCAGGTGTCCTGGGCTTCCAGCTTCTAGACCTGGCCTGTATTTCATTGTTGCTGCTGACACTGTGCTCCAATGTGCAATGGACACATGCCCTCAGTTACCTGAGGGTTTTGGTTTCCTTAATTTTTATGCACCTCAAAAGCTTTCAATATATTTCTAGGAGGCTACCTTGTTCCAGCTTGTGCATTGGTTGCTTGCTCTAAATTTTGTGGCCATGAAGGAGATGAGATTCATGTGAAAATTCACACTTTGCCTGGCACACTGCCTTGGGCAGATCCAGCTAGCTCCTGCCCTGCACAGAGGAACCAGCAGATGTTCACAGATCCTGCACAAGGGTTCTCTGTATGACACATTTCCCACAATGCTGAGATAAAATATCTCAGCTGTGCCCAGATTTTCTGCAGGAGTAAGGACTAGGCTTGCCTTTGATGGAGTTTTATGTACTGTACATACTGTACATTTTTTGTGAGAAGAAGTATATTTCAGGATTTTGCTTTGATGGCAGATTGTGGGTATTTGTGCATATTGTAGAGTGTGTTTTCAAGGCATTTCCGTTTTAAACTATTCTCTATGTAGTTGAGCCCAAAAGCATGAAGTAGAATTAACACCAATATTAACTGCAGGATTTATTTCATTATGGCTGGCTTTTGAATGCTAATGTTACCTGAACTGTAAGCAGCTGTTACAAGTAAATGTAAATCAAAACCAGGAAACTAAATTATTTATAAAATAAGACCAAATTTTTTCTGCTTTCAGTATATAAAACATGTTTCCCTTCCTTTAAATAGCTGTGTTTAAAGGAAGGGAAAGTAGTTGTATTCAGTTGTATTACTATTACACAGTTATGGCCACATTCTTCTTTCCTCCTTTTGTTATTCTCTTGGTGGTTCTGCTTTATTAGTGAGACAATCTTTTTCCTGCAACTAAGTATTTTTGCATATTGATGACAATGGTGCAGTAAAGAGGCTAAGCTGCGCTGAAATAGATGAGACCTGTTACACCCATTCTGATTTATCTGGCTGCTTTACTAATTTGCCGGCCTGAAATCTTTGGCATAATTTCAGACCATGTCTCTGGCAGAACTGGGCTTTTTTTTTTCCTGGTGTCTGAGTATGTCACTCTAGTTGAAGGCTTTTGCTCTGTTTTCTTTAAAGATGATGTGGCTCAGACTTAAAGTGCCACAAAGTGCATTCTGTATCTTAAATCCCACATTCTTTCCTTTTCCCCCTACATAAAAAAGGAAGCAAAGCAACCTGAGGAGGGAAGGTAGTTTGTATCACTTTCTTGAACTGCACTCATGTCTATCACGCATTCCCACAGAGCTGGAGCTACTTTGGAACACCAGCCCCTGAGTGCAGCAGCAGTTTACAGCTCATGTCCCCTCAAAGCTGCTTGCATGACTTCAGTGTCTCAGGAGTGCAGAGCTGCCATGGAGCCCTGGCCAGCCAGCCCCAGGAGCAAGGCACGAAGCACACTGCCACCGTGACACAATGTCCCGGCCAAGGGCTCTGCCCGCTGCAGCTCTGCTGGGCACGGGAACGCGCAAGTCAGGGTGACAAACCTCCTGCTTTGTGAAGTGAAACGAGTGTCATCCTCCTGGGTAAAGGCTTGATGCGCTGATTTACATTCTTCTCCATGCCTCATGCTGCCCAAGGAAGTGCCCTTTCTGCCCACACTGAGTTGAGCATGTGGTGATGAGTTTCACTACCAAGTAACCTCTGCAGGAGGAAGAAGGAGGGTGGCTTTTTAGACCAACTGGTGATCTGGGAGTCTGGAAGGAAAGGAAGACAAGTCTACAAATACTTGGTACATAGGCAATTTTCTTCACAACCTCTTCATACTTTTGGGACTTGTCTGTCCACTGTGGGAACTCTGATTTTTCTCCATTTGGTAGCAATTGCAAAATGTCAAGCTAATAGGAAAAGATGTCCTTCTTCTGCCTCCATAAAAGAGCAGAAAGATAATCTGCATAAATCATGATGTACTTTCATTTGTTGTTGATGCAAATCTACAATTGTATTATCCTGAGAAATTCCTTATGACATAATATGCCATGAAATGGCTCACTCGAGCTCTGCTTCCAATCAGAAGAAATATACTTTTAACAAATGTATTGGACCTGATAAAATTATTTCTAGATTTGTCTTAGAAAAGTCCTTAATGCATGAAAAAGTCTCACAATACAGTTGTTTTAGCCTACTAAAGGAATTAAATTAGTAAGACTGCAGACAGACCCCATGGAAAAAGATTAGAGAAATTTCTGACCCCATTCAACAAGATCATCAACCCAATACTGTTTTCAAAAAGGAATTTGGAGTCCTTCTTGAACAACAGGGACTCAAGTAACAGTTCCTAGCTGGCCTGAGAAGTTTGCATTCATTCTTGCTGGATTTTTTGGTGGAACAAACACCTGTATCATTTGCCAGTGCTCAGACAATGCATTTACATTTTTAGGTTATGTTTGACCAGGAAAGGATGAGAACCTTCCTTTAACAAAACTCAAAACTAATTAATTCTTCCTCACTGAACTGTTCTTGGTCTTTGGCAATTGCTTGATAGACCATACAAAAGCTACACAACAGAAAGTCATTAATTTTATCACAAAACTCAATTGAAATTGCTTTTGAAAAATCATATGCACAGGTGTCAGGTAACAAAGGTATTACATCAAATTCAGATTCATTTATTTTGATCCTAAATAGATTTTAAGCAACTCTGTACATGCTTTTGTAAGTGGATAATGTATCCTTCACCTAATTCTTAGATGTATGACAGATGTAGGCAAAAATAAAACATGTTTACTGAGAGTAGGTTTTTAGTGTTATCTTTTAGCACTGTACCCCACCCCCACCACCTTTAGTGATTATTGAAATCTGAGAATGGAACCTTCTTGTATGTCTTGCTTCTTTTTTAAATTCTCATGGATAAGCACAAACAGCCTTACCAGGGTATGTTGCACTGTCATAATGTAGATACTGCCACGAAACTTTCAAAACAAATTAATTAACTTAAACTATTTGGTAACAGAATTATTCATTTTTGAGAGATTCCTGACAGCAAGTATTGATTATTTGGCTCCAGTCCAAACAACTACTTAAGAACATGCTTTGTCAGGGTCACTTTCACTCTTGCAGTTAATTGGGATTACAGTTTATCTTTCATTAAAGCAAAGTGCTTAAGAAAAGAAATCTCCTTAAACCATTTGAGAAGAGAAACAATTCAAATCTCTTTTGACATAAATACTTCCTCAGGAAATGCGTCAGACAGGTTTATAAAAAGATCAAGACGAAAAAATATCTCTCCAGTACAATCACCATGTGTGCTTTATGGGAAAAAAGGAGCCCAAATAAAACTGCCAGACGCAAAGCTGCTTCATCAGCTCACTCAATTTCTAATTTAGAGGGTTATTGCTTCTAATTTAGGGGGTTGTTGTAGAATTAGGATAACAGTCTAGGAAAGTCAAACAAGGAAAATTTGTTTCCTAAAGATGTTATGAGAACAAGAAGGGAAGGCAGAGCCATTTGGTTTTTAGTTTATTGTGGCCTAAATGTGATATTTTCCCTAAATAATTCCTCTTCCCTGCAGGGAGAATATAATCTTTCAAAACTGGAGAAACAATACAAGAAAACATTGTTGCTTTAGACATGCCAAACCCTTCACAAACTTTCACCTTCCAGAAGTAGGAGGTGACAGATCCTGAGGCCAAAGTCAAGGACATGCCAGCTCTGATGGGTAAAGTCACGGTCACATTTTCTTCCCAAGATGATGGTGGAACTTGACAGCACCCATTTTTGGTACACGTTAGTGCAAATCTCGCTGGCTACAAGAATCTTCACTTCAACTATTTCTTCGTGTCAGTTTTCAATTTTGGAGTGGAACAGGGTTCAAATAGTTCCTTAACTAGTTGACACTGTTGAAGGCACTGCTAGAAACAGATTATGATGTATATGCATTATAAATACATTTGGCATGTCTGAGCTTAGGGAGGGAGGAAATGTTGGTTAGAGGTGCCTAAGTGGCAGTGAACTTATGCTTTGTGGAACAGGTACCAAGTCCTGCTGTATTTCCAGACTCAGTCTTGAGTAGACTAAAGGGAGTCCCTCTGTACTTTATTTCCTTATGGAAATTTTCTTCTTTATTTTCTCTGTAAGACCACTGTGTGTCTGTATGCCTTCTTCCAAACAGCAGCAGTCATTTTTCAGTAGACTTATTGGCTGTAGTATCTCAAAGACTTAATCTGTTGATTTTGTCTTTGAAGTTTTGTGGCTAAATATAGCTTAACCCATGTCTTTGGATGGGAAGAGAACAGTAGAAGAGTCCTCATTTCAAAGCCTGTGTCTATTGAAAAACTCAATGCAAGATGAGTGGAAATGAGTAGTAAGAGAGCCTGCAGAATAGGTGACACACTGAAATTATATAACTTTCTCTTTCCATCTCTCATCGCTTTTGGACTAGCCATCTAAGATCCCCTTTATATTTATATATATATATTTTATATATACATGTGTATATATTTATATGTTTTTTTATATATTTATGTTTATATTTGTATGTTTGTTTTATATATATACATATGTGTGTGTCTTTCACTAAAAATTATAAACACTACAGTTTCACAGTTTTAAAAATTTGTGTGTATATAAAAGCAACCCCTGTTTGGCAGCAGGAACAGAAGAGATGCCCATTAACCCTGTGGATCCAAAGGCCTTTGGGAACCGGCCTGCTTGCCCGTGAAGGACAGGTGAGAGAAGCAGGGCTCCAAAAGAATGTGAGGGAAAAAAGACAGGGACACAAGGGAGAGGAAACAGGAGACCAGAAATAGGGGACTCCAGGCTGAAAGCAGCCTTCACACTTAATTAACAGGATCTGCTTTAGGGGGAACAGAAAGACATGCTCCCCCTCCCCCAGCCCTTTGCAATGCAACATCAGAAACTCTAGTACACAGAAAGGACGTAAACCAGCAAAATTTGATGTTTTAAACATTTGCCATTATAAAAAAGGTTAAAAGGCTTTCTGAAAATGACACCGTATGCAAGGCAAGAGGGAGATCAGACAATGTCTGTCCAGAGCCCAGATCTTTGTCTGGTGTTTCTCTGTGGTACCATAGTGCAGCCAGGAATTACCTGCAATAACAGGCTTTGAAGCAGTAGGTATTTTATTCCTTGGGGGAAACAGCTCTGAATCTGAGTCTAGCACAGCAAATAGATCTTTTTCCAGGCCTCCCAGCCAGAGTCAGAACACAGTGTATCCATCCCAAACTGAGACTGTCTTTAGGACAGTTTTTCAGAATCCACTTAGAACACAGCTTTTCTAATAGGTTTTTTTGCCTCTTTTTTGGTAATAACATCTAATCAGCACATGAAGAAGGCAAGTAAAACTGTCTACTGAGTACAAATCACCTCTAAAGATCTGAAGACCACAAGGTATTTTTCAATTTGGGATACTGCCTTACAAAACAAATCCCAAAATGCTAATGCATCAGACATCATGTCAGACACACCACATCATATCATTATGGTGGGAGCCATTGTTAGCAAGCTGAAATCACATATCACACTTTTCAGTTTAAAAGGGGGGAGTATCAAATGAACAGTCAGAAACAAAACTTGTCAGTTTTGCCCAGAAAGCCATTGTTCTTTGCTCACTGAATAAAATTAGGTGATTAGCTTTCAAAGGGATGGGCTCCCACAGTATTAAAAAAATCAAATGCTATCTAGTTCCTTCAATGCCATAAAATCACTGTATGGACTGAAAAGAGGAGTCTGCTACAGCTTCTTTCTGTCACAAGATAATAATATGTTTTCTAACTTCAGGGGCTAGGAATGTGAAGGAACTTCGGCAGTTTCTTTCTCAGGTATGTGCCTCAGCTCAGGCGCTTTTGCAGAATGTCAGTTTCAGTGCTTTTATGATGTCCTGTTGCTTTTATCAAGCAAGGTGTTCATGGTTCTGTGGACCACTTGTGTTCAACAACAGTTGCTACAGTCAGATGGTGGAAAGGTTTATGAGCAGCATTTTGATCAGGAATAACACGTCTGTTTCTCAGGACAGAACCTGAGCTGACAGTATGTCTTACATTATTTCATATATCCCCTCCTTCAAAAAGGTCTTTTTCAAAACTGCTTAGAAGAAAAATTTTGTAATTAACTGGGTGTAAATTAATGTATTCTGAAAAGGTGTGTGTAAGTATTGCATGATGCACATCATATTGGAGACATGGACAGTGGCAAGGACACTGTAATAAGTAATGTGTTCTTCAGTAGTTTAGAAACAATAACTTCTAAACTAGCACTA
This sequence comes from Origma solitaria, assembly GCA_013397895.1. Taxonomy (NCBI): domain Eukaryota; kingdom Metazoa; phylum Chordata; class Aves; order Passeriformes; family Acanthizidae; genus Origma; species Origma solitaria. Next base: position 57,135 of record VZRL01000158.1, read on the forward strand.
ATTCTGTCACCTAATAAAGACTCATCAGGAAAACTTTTTATCAGCTCCACCACATAATTTATTTCAGACCAACAAAACTTTATAACTCCATTGTTTAGGAGTGGTGCAGCACAGCTTTTGTGTATAGGAAGGAGAAGGCTTAGAGTGAATTGGTGGCTAGGAAGGACTTAATGTGTGGTGCAGGAACCTGTGTCACCTCAGGCTGTCCAAAGTCCTTTGCTTTTGTTAGCAAGTTTACACGTGTAAGTACAGTGACAGATGAGTCAGCTGTCTGTTAATCACGCTCAGGAACAGTGACATATCCAGCATTTGTGACATAACTGCAGGCACTGATTTACCTGTGTCATACAGAGCCCCGCAGTCCCAGAACCAATTAGCCTGGAGAAGACATCTGAGACCATCAAACCCAGTCTTTGAACACCGCCACATCCACAAGACCAAGGCACTGAGTGCTACATCCAGTCTTTTTTTAAACTCTCTGGGGACAGTGACAGCACCACTGCCTTGGGCAGCCCGTTCCAGTGTTTAATCACCCCTTCTGTGAAGAAATTCCTCCTTATGCTCAACCTCCCCTGGCACAGGTTGAGGCAGTGTCCTCTCATCCTGTCTCTTGCTACTGGGAGGAGAGTCTGACCCCCGCCTGGCTACAGCCTTTTTGAGGCCGCTGTAGAGAGTGATAAGGTCACCCTTGCGCCTCTTTTTCTCCAGCTCAAACTGCCTGCTCCCTCAGTTGTTCCACATACGACTTACCCTCTAGACTTACCTCCTTTTACTTGCAGCAAAGAGATGTATCTTTTGGCTCAAAAGCAAGGATACAAAATCAGAAATGAGTAATTTTTAGTAATGAACAGAGACTGATTGATACAGCGGTGGCAAAATTTATTATAGTTCAGTACCTGCAGAAGACAAAAAGAATCTGATAACCTGCATGTTCTGTCTGTATTTACAGACTTGAGGGTGAGAAAGAAGTTGCGGCTTTTATCTCTGGTAAATAGATTTACAAGTGCCACAGATATCTCCATGCTTGCATCATACTGTCAAATCTCTACATCTCTGTGATTAAAAGGACTGACTTGTGTATGGTCCAAAATTGCTACTTCTATGTTGAGATTGTGCAAGAGGCACAGGAAAATGTTCTGTGGTTTATGTCATTCCTGATATCAAGCCAAATTGTCTGTTGGTGCCTTCCTAGTAAAAAAGATACTACTCCATGAGGTGTTATTATGCTAATTTTATGACTTAGGAGACAGGACACAAACATAATACAATCTTTGCAAGTTCTCCCAGAATGACTAAAATACAGCAAGAATCAAAACATAACAAGTTTAGAGATTAACAGTTTAACCATCTTTGGGTAAGCTGTGATGCATAACTACAGTCCTTTACCTTCATGAAAACTGTATCCTAACAGTTCCTGTGAAGCAAATGATTTCAGGTACAGTTGTGCAGGGGAATGCAGCTTATTTTCCCTTAAGACCTTCGGAAATTCCATTATGTTTATAGTCACTGGAATAGTTTCCTAAATTCACTTCTGAACTGTGCTTCAATCTGTTTGTTTATTTGATGTCTGGACGAGAGCTTTGACACAAGTATTTGTTTTATTTAGCACCTGCACTGAAACATTAGTTATGTTGCACTGAAGTGTTCCACATGTTTCTCTTATCTCAGACTAGTTAAGCAAGAGCATTCACACATTTCCTTAATCCCAGGCATCATAAATCCTTTACAAGATTTCTGTTTCATTGTTCTTCTCTCAGGGGCTTAGCAAAACCACTCAGCATGCACAATCCTTCTCTCCCAAGAGCCTGCATGGCTTATAATAAACCTCATTTTTGTCTTGTTCTGGAGGGTTTAGTAGTGTTGCAGATTATAAAGTCAGTGAGATGTGGTAGAGAAGAGTTGAAGTGTTCTCCCAAATGGGAGCAAGGACTGATAGCAGTCTCTTGGCCAAGAGCCCATACTGCAGTATTATTACATACAGAAGTAGCTTTCTACATTTTTGAAGACTGGAACTCAGCTGCATCAGTTGAAACTGTCACCAACAGCAAGAAGTTTAATTAGTTTCATACCAGCAGCTAACATTAATAAAACAATGTTTCTTCAACAAAATAAGAACTCTGGCCAAACTTTCTTATTTCTTATGTGAGCAAGCCTTCAGGTGTGACTGTGTAAATTTAGAGTTCTACCTGCTTAGCATGTCTATAAGATTCCTTTAACTGGGTTTTAACAGTGAAATATGCCAACAGAAAAATGTAAAAGTGACTAGTCAGCAAGACTTTTATTCAGTAGTGTGCTTCTCTGTGTAAGTAAATACATTTAGAAGGAACTCCATGAGTAAGAGGATTGTCCTGATGTCCTCTCATTATTGACTGAGAAAGCAGCTTTTCAGTGTTCCAGCCTGCCATAGATTCCTGTAATAGTATTTAGGTACTTCTGTGCATTGATAACCATGTAACTTTTTCAGGCTGAGGTACATAAGCTTGTCCAGTAGAAAAATAACCTAGATTTCTTTCATAAAGATTTGCTTGTTAGGGGCCTATAACTGGAAGGGATGGGGTATTCTTCAGGATTTCCCAGAGATTGCTAACACTTTTCTCCCTTTTGATCTGGCAAAACCTTTAAACCAAAACCCTGCTGATAAAGTGTGAGCTTTGATGAAGTCAGTGAGACTTCACATAGTAATTTCATTATAGGCAGGCACTTGATTTACTGGTCTAGGCAACCACTCATCCATGCTCAGGCTCCTATAGTGTGATCATATTAATCATTTTATGGATCAAATCGTTTTACCTTTGTAAACTACACTAGCACAAGAGCTCATACCACTTAACGACACTCCACTTTCAGAAAATGCTTTTGTGAAGGTGTTAAAAAAAGTGAAAGCTCAGTTCGTCCAAGAGCTGTGACACCTTACTGCTCCATTGTACTAGCTGGTCATGCCTTGCTCTATGCCTGTGTCTAAGCATTTAGAAATTCAGCTTACTTCACATTTAAGGTGTGTTGCTCTCTCTTTTTATGAAGTATCTCCTATGAGTCATCTTACATCTAGCAGCCTTTTTTTTTTTTTTTATGCAGCAAATAAACTAGCTCCAAACCACACCCCCTTCCAATGCAGTGATGCCAATGCTTAGCAGTACAATAAAGCAGCTGTTCAATTTCTGAAGCACACACGGATGGTATCTTTGGCTAAGTGGAAAGGAAAATTTCTTAAAGCCTTGAATAGTTCTACTTATTAAAGACAGTTTAATAGTTTTGCAAAACTTCTGTGGCAGTCTGTGACCAATATCTAGGATGCTAGTTCTGTGCTGAAACTTCTTCAGTACAAGTTTCAGGAAGCGCAGGTATGTCCTGTTGGTCTCCATGTCTTAGGAACAGCAAGAGTTGTCTTGAAAGCGAACCTTTTGAGGTTAACTAGACCAAGCACCTATGGTGTAACATCAGTGCAGACTGATAGTAATACTCAACAATAGTTACTCTCATATTTTACAATGAGATGGGTAGTCCATGCACACAGACTCTATAGAAATAATAAAGCACAACATAGAATGTAAAGCAAATTATTTTACACAATAATTATTTTTACGCCAATTTCCACCTAAACCATTCCAGCATATAACCTTTCCTGCTATGCAAAGATTAATAGAGTGTCCATCTATGCCACCTGATTCTTTTGAATATGGCTTGTTGCATCCGAGGATGATGAAAGATGACTCAGAGAAAAGTGGAGAATTTTTGAGTCTCTCTTGAAACACTTGGGTTTTCTGTCCAGTTCTATATTTTCAAGGCAAGGAAATTCAACAGACAAAATCACCTAATTAAGGCTTAAGTTAACCTTCTTCTTACTTTGTTCTGTCTCTATGAGTGCATTGGTCTATTGAGAGTTGACTTTGCTCATCCGGTGTGCTGACATTGCTGGGAAACCATTTACAGATGCAAAGAACACAGGGTTAGTCTCTTGTCTTTCTTTTTAGTTTTTTAGTTTGACATTGACAGTGGGGAGCTGACAGATAATGCAGAACAGTAATTCTCTCAAAGTAGATCTTCAGATAATGGCATAAGGGTGGAGGTTGGACACACCCTTCATTTTTCCCCTTCTCTGTATATTGTTAAAAAATAACCAACATTTGCAACACAGACTGGGAGTTTAAAAGGTATTTGTCATAATAAACACAGATGTGGCAGGGCTTTTTCACCCTTATGCTCTGCCTGCAGGAACTTGCATAGGATTTGCAAATGATAGAGGTTTTTTTCTTCCTTTAAACTTGAAAACAGAGGCAGATACCCATGTGTCACTTGGCTTATTTAACTATTTCAGAGCTTTACTGCATATTGAGGGTATGGAAGAGAGATTTCTGCTGTATGGGGTCTTAGGCAAAATCTGAGTTGGAGAAGTCTGGAGAGTATATATGCCAGTAAATCACAGGCAACCAGCAAGGAAGAAAACTTTTGGTCCACAAGCTTGCTGTTCAGTTTTGGCACTTTAAAAAGCATAGTCGTGGTATTCAGTCTGTGCCAGCAATGCTGAAGTTTAAAGCAATAGCAATCTGCCTTAGCTGATCAGTGTGGCATGTATGTACTTCTTAGCTAGCACTAACTTCCAGAAGTTCTTTTTCTAGTACCTGTCCCATTGGGTTGAATGCTTTTGCTTCACTGGTGCTTACAAAGTGTGGGGAATATCTGAGTGTTTAAAAATCTCTTGTGTTTTTCTTTAACTAGCACCTTCTGCTTCTCCTTCTGGCGTATTTCCAGCAATTTCTACAAGAACCTTGTTTTCCTAAGCTGCATCTGTTTTTTGTGATGTTCTGATCTGCAAGACAACTTTACAGAAGCAGCCATTTTCTGATGAGTATAGAAAGACACACAGGGAACAGGAGAATGAGATAATGGTGACTGTGATGCGCCAGAGAGACTTCCCTTCTAGTCCTTGGGAGCAGTCTCATCTTCACAGAATTTTGCTCTCATGGTTACTATTGTGCTGTGTGTTATTTTGCTCATGAAGTTATCCACCCCATAAAACCAATTTAATGGAATGGTGAACTTCACAGAGTGCTGGTCTGTTATGTACAATAATGTTACTACCCTCTCTGTGTCTTCATCTTGCTCCCCATTAATTTCACAGGATGCCATCCTCTGGAACAGGGGAAGAAGAAATACCTTTGTTTCTGAAGAAATGGGGTTCTGTTGATTATTATTTTTCAAGGCTTGCTCTCTTTCAGCTTCTGTATTTAAGACATGGCACATGTTCCTTTTGTTACCCTTTCTTCTATCCTTATTTAGTTAAAACAGCTCAGAAACCTATTAATTTGATAGCTCTAAAACAATCTAAACATATAATCTAAAGTCAACTTCACATAGTTAGCGGTAGTTGTTTTTAAGTGCAAAGCACTTTTATTTTGAAACTTTCTAACAGCTATGAAATAATGCTGTCTGCATACAAGAGATATGGTAACAAATTAAACTAACATGGCAGATTCCGTACAAAAAAAAGAAGAGTTGATTTCAGTGTAGATTGGGAATGGAGTATTCCATGAAACAGGTTGCTATGGGACAATATGGATGCCAAAAATTTAAACAAGTTTGAAAAACAGATGGACAAACATGTGTATGAGAAATCTATCAAGGTATGTAAAATACAAAGGTACTACCTCTGACTCAGAAATTACTTTAACAATTCACAGGAGACTGAATAATTATTTGGGGGAAATATCACAACATGTTTGTTCTTATAACTCATTCCTTTCCCAGAATCTATGTTTGGCCATTATCAGATGCTATGGTAGGTGGATATTTTTATTTGATCAAAGATTGCTACTCCTATGTGTGTGTTCAGCTGCAAATGCCCAGGAGCTGGGACAGCTGCAAGTGTTCATCATTATCAGCAGTCTCAGTCTTCATTAGTTTATGAGTATCTGTCTTCAGTATCAACAGAAAACTGTCACAGTTTCTCACTGCCATCTGGCTGGAGCTCTTGCTCTCATTTGGTAGCCAGCAATATGTTTCTAAGGTAAGAATCAAATATATTTCAGGTTTGTGGACTTGAAGGTCTCTGTAAAACATTTCCTATTGAACTGATGTTGTAAATCTGTAAATCACCAAATTTCAAGCTTTCTCCCCCAAAGAACACAAAGGACTGCTGCAGTCCTGCATGATAATCCATGACTAGATCATTCCCCACTAAAATGAGACTGTCACCGTAGAAGCATTGCTCCTTAGGTCATTAGCAATTCAATGCCTTTGTGCAGCTGACACAGGTGGACATTTCTAACCACTCAAGCAAACTAGGCTGGTCTAGTTCCCTTTTATAAAATTTCAATCATTTCCAGGAAACTCACAGCAACATCCCAGATCTAGTTACAGGACAAAGGGCATAGGTGCAGAAACCAGATTCTACATTTCATTTTCATTGTTAGTCTGACAGAAATCTCAGTCTTTCAGAGCAGGACATCATTGTGGCTGCAGAAGAATTGCGCTGCAGCAAAATTCTCACCAGATTTGACAAGAGTTGTATTTGAGTTTGTTCTCTGAATGTGGAAGATCATAATTCCCACACTAACAGTGTGGCTTTGATTTTGTTACTTGGACATCTGAAGTACCGTAGGTGTCTATATTAAAAGAAAATACACAGAAAAACCCAAACGGTTTCCTGTAGTCTGAGAATAAGGACTTGCAGTCTTGGCAAAACGGACCTTTTACACTCTGTTCTAATCTCCTTGCAATCCTCTCAAATTTTTTTATGTGTATCAGCATACCAGTGCTGTGCAAAGACAAACTGTCTGGTTCTCCTTCACAGGAACTGAGGATGGGGTCAGAAAACATGAGGATGATCAAGTTAAAATTATGGCTTGTTCTTCACTTTTTGCTGGTGTACTCTGCTAGGGCTGAAGCGTTACTGGCATGCCTCTTCTGAGTAGTTAAAGCACTGACTGTAACCTGGGTAAGAAATATGCCCATATCAGCCTGCCTGTAAAATTCTTCCCAGGTGACCCACACGCAGCTAAGCAGTCTCTACCATGGGCTTAGCAACCTGAGTCAGGAGAGCGCCTACACAACAGAGATGGGGCCTGAATCCTACATCTTGTGTGCTTAGGTTTGGTCTCCTGTGTGGCTGACTCTCCTGTTGTCTGCACGTCTGGTGCTATTTTTCTTCTTTACTCCTCCATCTCTTGAATGCAGGCACGTGGTGTTTAAGTAAGCTCACAACTGCCTTTGCAGAAAAGACCTCTTGCTGGAAGAATTAGAACTTTTCAAGAGAACTACTGTATATGCAACACAAACCCTTACAATGAGACGGATTTGAAAACATTCTAATATTTCATCAGAGAGGTCTAAAATGTAAAGTTACTTCCATTACTAGAATCACAATATTAAATGCTAAGCACAAGAACATGAGGAATCACAGAGTCTACATTAATGTAATCAACACTTCTTTGTTAACAAATGGTTTTGGATGTGCATAGGATTTCTTCAGGTAATTTTGTTCTAAGTTAACATCCTAATGTTTGTTAGAAATGGGTTTGACAGACTTTTTTCTACCTAAATACTTTGATATCTTAATATTTTTATTGGTGCACAAGTGTTTTGTATACATTACTTGGTATACAAAGGAAATATTGAGGCTTTTTGTTACTGTTTATTTCTTACTTTTGAAAAATGGCCTTTTTCTTGCTTGGAGTTGGTTTTGGAAACTTTATATGGTCTAGAACTAGAAGTTACAGAGGGGTAAGAATGAAGGTACTGCATTTTATGGATATCTTCACTCAACAGGCTGTCTTGGTAGGTGGCAGAAAATAACAAAAAGAAGCATAGACGACTCATAGGGCTGGTTTAGCTTCATTTTATGCCAGAAAAGTTGTGAGAATCTCACATGCAACATCTTATTCAAACAGGTGTCTCCTCTACTATTTCCCTGATCTTTGCACTTTATCATTGAAACCATGCCATGGGGTATGCATTCACAACATGTGAAATATAATGTGCTACCTCACTCTCATCTTGGAAAAATTACTGTTATCAGATGTTGACAGCTTGCAGATCTTTATATTATAAGTAAGTTTCAGCAATAATTGGGGTAATGTTAATCTGTTTAACTTCTGAAGAACTCTTCGGGAGAGACCATTTTTTCCCCAGAGTTTTAATCATATGTCTGCATTACCATGTGAAAGCTGCAGTACTTGAACTGGAGGACCAGGATTATTGAATGCACGCTCTGTCTGGAAACTATTCTTTCTAGCTTTCCATTGTCTATAATGGCCATATGTTAAGTCTGATCCATTGCACTTAATTCTTTGTTTTGAAAAAGCTCTGCAGTGAAGTGGTTGAGTCACCATCCCTGGAGGTATGGACTAGTTTGATCTCCATCCTCAAGGAGACAGTAGTCTTGCTGCTGTGGTCAGGAGAGGCAAGTGGTTGTGAGTGCAAACCACCAGGAGCAGGGCTGAGACTGCACATTTCACATGAGCTTTCTCATGGTGTTCCACATGGTCACAGGGAGCCATGGTGCATGTCTGATGGGGCTTTTGCCCTAAGCCCGGACACCCCCAAATCTTTCTGCTGCCATTACAGCCAGTAATGCATCCTTGTGCATGGCCTGATGCGGGAGCCCTTTGAGCCCTGCTGACGCAGGCGGCCAGCTCCAGTGACAGATCTCCAGATAGCGCGTCGCTGCAAATGAGCAGGTGCTGCCTAAGCCAAGGACACATAAAAGGAAAGAAAGTTTATCCTGTCAGAAGCCCTCTCATTAATCATCTTCAAATGTCATACAGATCAGATGTATTTCTCCCCATTAACAAGCTTATACAAGCAGGCTTGTTTGGCTGTAGCTGGCACTGAGTGTAAGCCACTAGGAACCCTCTGTAGAGTGTTTAATTTTTTAAGTTTTCTCCTTTCCAAGGGTGTTGAAAGGTCCCATTTGCGGCTAACACTGCCTGCATTGTTCACCCTCCAGAAAGCTCTGCGTCTGTCAGCCTCTGGAGAGCTTGTTTTGTTCCTCCCTCCTCCACCCTGCCCTCTGTGGTCACCTGCAGTGGAGGACAGCAAACAGCAGCCTAAGCTCGCCTACCTTCCTTTCTTACCTCCACAAAGTAACTTGTCGCAGCGCTGAGAAAGGTTTCTATTTAAAAACAAAGAGCTGTGACCGCAGAACTGTGACTAATATTGGAATTTAGCAAGAAGTCAGCTCTTGTTTCAAGAGGTTGTGTTGCAAGTTTGGGAACTTTTGCTACTAAAGCTCTTGATGAATGACTCCAGGAAGAGGGGTTAGTTTTTCTGATTTCTTCTTCTCTTTCAGTGCCTGTTTTGCGCAGATGATAATGAGGAGTGTCAGGCAAGCATGTAGAAAACTCTTTTCTCTCTCTTGACAGAGAAAAGCTATCATTATGTCAGTCTGACACTGAGAACCTGCTGGACTTGGACAATAAATAGATTTATGGAGATAAGCATTTTTAAAAAAAGGAGAAAGCATTATAAATCACTTTGCTTTTTCAAGTCTGAGTTGTTCAGAACAACTTATAGGTGTCTGTTTTTCATCCTACTGCATTCATTTTTTTCTGCCTCCACCATTTACAGTTTAATTCACCTTGAAATATATTTTAAATTAAAAGTTTTAGAAGAATCTTTGGTATTCTTTTTGGTTTTGAATTCTTATATTCACCAAAACACTGACAGTATAAAAACAACTTACAGACTCTGGATTCAGGTAGAAGTGTCTGCCCAGATCCAAATCAGATATAGCCAAAGAGGAGTCCTCAGGTTCTTAGTACCAACACATCTCCTTTGTTTTCTCTGCTGCTACCTCTGAGTTTGATGAGCTGCATAGCACTCTCCCATAGAAGCTGAAATGCAACCATATATCCTTCCCAGTTTTTCTGGGAAATAACTACCTTTCTCTTATTTTGGAGCTGAATTTTTTGCTGGTTTCTATTACACGGAGCAGTGTTTTTTTAATTTTATTTCCCCCACACACACCCTGAAACTTACAATCTCCTTTTCTATCCTTTGCCTGCAAACAAAGGGGAAGTTGTGAGTACTGCACTTTAGACTGAGCTGTTTAGTTTTGTCCAATGGATTGTGTAATGACCAGAGCAGCTACTGAAGACAAGAATTGTAACAAACTCTCTCTTTTCTTATTCAGGCTCTGGTCTGCTTGCATCCTAGGAAGATACAAGGATGTTTTTCCCTGGGGGAAATCTTTGTCTGCCTGTCCTTCCCTCTGCTCTGCTCCTCTGTATTAGCCAAGGCAAAATTGCTGCAGGGTGGAAAGACACTTTCAGCCTTTCCTGTTCTGCTCTTTTGCACATTGTTTTGGCTGGCATGTCCTTGCTCTGTTTTGCTTACAGATGTGCTGATTCTCTGGAAATCGTGTTGAAGGCATCAAGCTACACTAGGAGATCAGCTTTCCTCTGTTTCAAAGCCTTGTGTACTCCAATCTTGTTAATGATGACAGACGCACCCTTTCAAGCAGGCCTAGTGTCCACACTTCAGTTGCTAATCATGAAAGAGGATCTTGTACAAGAATTTACCAAATTAACACTTATTTCATCTGGTTCACAATTCCCAGATTGACTTTGTTGGAGTTCTGGTTTCAGCATTAAAACGAAATCAAAAATGCTCAGTCTGCAGTGCATCTCAAAATGTACTTAGCAGAAAGTGAGGATGATTGCTTCACCACTCCCACGATTCAGCTCAGTGTTTATTATTGTAGCAGGCTGCTCAAAGACACAGCCCCTGCTGCGCTGAAATGGCCAACATCCTGCTGCCCTCGGAGCCAGGGTGGCCAACTCTGGGACTTAGGGCAGTGATAGAGAGAGGCTGGCAGCACAAACCTAGCCCCAGTGTGTGCGGGGCATGCATGTTGGCTTTCTCAGCAAACTCACTTCTCCTGTTAGCTTTTATACCAGATAAACTTTATAAACCCCATCTCAGCCGTACTAACATGCTATTCCACATATTTTTTCCTGGATGAGAGGTAATTCCTCTAGTTAAAGGACTATCGACCCTCAGAAATTAGATCAACTCTGATCTGATTTTCCCTTACCTTCTCTTCTTAGCTGTGGTAGAATGATTGCTGACTATTCTCTGTCTTTGTTACAGACATTAGGATTTCATTTTAAAAGCATTCATTTAACGAATAAATTAACTTCTACTGTTCTGAAAAAGCATCATTACTTGCTTTATACCTTGGACATTTAGAGCAGCTCAGTAAGTACGACCATAAAATCCAAAGTCACTCAGACACCAGTTCTGTTGTGATGATCACTTTTACATTTGCCTGTTTATTCTCACTAATCATGACAGAAGATGCCACCCAATACTGCCCAGATCAAGAAGTGATTATGCAAGATTTACAAGTGCTAAAGCTGACTGTTTCTGACACAAAAATATACACCTATTGCATAAAAAAAGACCTGCTTTCACAGGAATCCAAATGCTGTAAGTTTGAAGAAGCAAAAGAGGAAAATATACATCTGGACCATACATACTGCTTCCTCAGAAGTCACATCTCAGTAGAATCAACACTAATACCAGCTATATGAAAAGACTGAGGTTAGTATTTACAACCTTAAGAGATATTTAATTTGTGGCTGGGCGCCATCTTCTTTTGCCGTGGAAAACCCACAAATCAAAGGATATTTAAGTATGTTAGCACAAATTAAATGGTTGAAGATTTCATAAGAGACAGTGCATGTCCTTGTTACTGTGCTCATCTCCTACTCATTTTGCATATCTGCCCTACCATGGATTTCAGTGTTCTTGTACTTTTCTAATGGTTTTAGAAAGAAGATTCTCCACAGGCACAGAAAGTTTTACTCAGTGTACTTCATCTAAGGCAATGCAGACAATGAAAGAATTCTACTGCCTTCAGGGCACTTTAAATAAAGGACTATGTGGTCCCAAAAAAAAATCCCAGGCCTTGCTGAGCTCAGGTTGTGTGTAAAAAATCAGTTAGTATTTTTTTTTACATAATTCTTATTGCTGATTCAGATCACAATTTCAGGACATACAACAATGCAATGTTGATGTACTTGTTGATGCAGGTTGTTATTTCAGGATATAAAGCAATATTGACTAAGCATTTCACATAATGTCTATGTATTCACACATGTCAGGCTTTTTACTGCTCTCATGGAACACATTTGAGGTTCCCTAGGAAATGTCTGTTAGAGTTTCGAAAGTGTGTGGGCAAAATGTGATTATTAATTTTTTACAATACTGCAGAAACTGCAGAAAAATTTTCAATACTGTAAAACTACTTGCTTACCATATGCTACATATTCTCACTTGAGCAAAAATCCCAGGTTAGACAACTTCTTGTAGAAATACTGTGTTTTTTGGAAACAGAGTTGTAGTGATGCCTTGCCCTGATGCACAACCAATCACACAACCATGCATCAGTGAATTCTGTGAGACAGTAACTGCTCAGAAAGGAAATGGCACCATGTCAGGCTGCCAGCATCCAAACAGCACCATGCCACTGGTGCTTGGGTTACCAGCAGGGAATGGTAAAGTTTTAAACTCCATGGTGGTGTTTAAAGCTTGCACATTTCTCTGTCACACCAAAACACTGCAGTTGAGTCTCCTTCTGTGTTGCTGACATGGTGTTGAAGCTTGCTGCCACAGCCTTGGTTTACATTTATCTTCAAAACACAGGGTTGCTGTTGTGATGCCAGCAAATCATCTTTTGACACTGCAAATGGAAGTTTTGTGGGTTTATGTCTGGAAAATACACCAGATATGGTGCCATTCACATCAAGGAAATTTCTCATTGGGCTCCCCACTAGACACACTCTCAGTGCATACCCTAGCTAAAGCATTGTATCTTTGACTGTAGTGATTTACACCCACCTTCCCCTAGAGTATATAATTCTCTCTCTCTAAAATGTTTGTCTTGTTAATACCAATGTAAGCCTGGATGATAATTTATTTGAGTCATAGAAATAATTCATTTAGACCTTAATGTGATTTTTCTATCAAGCCATGAAATCTGATTTTTTTTCCCGTCACCATGTCCAACTGATTGAATGTGTTTTCTGTCTTCGTGATTTACACTGTACCTAATTGCAGCATGAACAGGTTAGTTTCTCAGAAATAACTAACAGGTGTACAATTATGTGCACTCACATTACTCCCATCCGGGTGATTTCACACTCCATATCCAAATGCAGCAGCTTATTTTTCTTTTTTTGGCAAGTGGTTGAAAACTAACTCAAGGTGGAATGTGCCCTGCTGGAAATCAAACTGCAAGCATGATTCTTCACTGTGGTCTTAAGACAATGTTTGCTTCATGTTGTAAAGCACCATGAAAAGTTGTCATTCAGGTGGCTTCATCCCATAAACTATATTATAAAGACAAAATCATTGCTTATGCAATTATTTGGAATCATATCAGTAATGATCCTTCAGACAATTTTCTATATTCTCTAGCAGAACACAGTGCACAAGATGCTAATGATTCAACATTCAGAGAATCATGAATAAGAGTCAATAATATTTTCATAGATTTTATAGAACATCTTAATTTTGTAGGTGGTTTTCAATTGCTGTTGCTGCTACACAAATTACGTTTTGTATATTAAATATTAAAATGAAAGATATCTGTTTACTTTTACACTTAACAAAATCAGGTCCCTAAATTGAAACAATTTTCCAAACAGCTTATTCCTGAAGTCTTTCTCCTAGGTCTTTGTCTTTGCAGAGCTGTAGGATAGGCCACTATGTGCTTGAGTACCAAGTAACAGAGGCCGTTCAACCTCTGAAGCAAACGAAGGTGAAATGACGAGACCTGCAGTGACTGAAAAACTAATCATTTTAGGCAAAGGGTTTGCTTATGTTTTTGCTGTTTGTGACATATCTTTGGTTATCTATTTTCTTTAAAGCTAGGAGACTCATCTGTATCTCTTGATGCTGTACACTCCCTAGAACAGCAACTAGAAGCTTTCTTGCCATCTTGTATTTTCCTTAATCATGTTAGCATCATAACCTTTTGCAATGCCTTTAAGATGAAATCTTCTATGTGCATTTGCCTAGCATTGAAGACAATTTTATCATGTGGAAAAGCTATTTATTCTGTGTTGGCCTAAACAGAAGTGTACACCATGGGTTCTGAGCATTAAAATCTCCCTTACTTCTGGTATGTCCCTGATTTCTCTTCTGCTGGAAACTTAGCTTCAAAACTGATATGTACCGATATGAGAAACATAAAATTATTGTAAGTTAAAACTGTGCCTGAAACACATTACAAAAAGATACTCTGTGGCCAGTATAACTTCAGAAACTGTTAGGATTTATGCAACTTATATTTTTTTATTAAACAGATTTCCAAGTGACTTTGAGACAAAGGAGCTATCACAGGTACATGAAGTAAATTAAGGGAGGTTAAGAATCTGCAGGAGAGAGATACAACTGGGTCTTCAGCTTGTCCATTGTGGGATCAATCAGCATTTATAACTCACTGGCTGTATGTGACATGGGCAAGGAAGCCAAAATAGAACAAAATGTACAAATGAAGTGATTTTAAAAAGTCAGAGAAACTGAGGGCAAAGACCCCTTTCCAAAAGCAAGAATGTGTAGCATTCTTTATAAAGCCTACAATTCCTGTACATAATGAATAATTCTGCACACTTCATTCTTCCAGGCTTCATTGAGAGCAAAGAGGAGCCAAAATACTGGGACACCTTCAAGAAGAAGCTCAAATTGTGTGGCTGCCCTCCAGAAGTTTTCCCCTGGTTGTTTTCAGCAATAATTGGTGATAATAGGCCTTGCAAAAAGGCCAAGCACATGATGCATCTGTTCAGTGTTTGGCACATCATTCAGGAAGAGTTTTCGGAACAAGATGCTCTAGTACGTTCCCTGCAATGAGTTTCCCCCTTTGAGTGCTGCAGGTCTCCTGTAGAGGACAAATCCCTCCGGACTGCTGATGTGCTTTACACATTCCCTGAGGGAGGGTGGGCTTGGCAGTGCTCCGCCCAGGGCTGACTTAGGCAAGCTGGCCAGGTGGGCTGTGTTGGGGCAGCCCTACCTGAAAGGAGGCATTACAGGGCAGCTGGATAGTCACCACAATGAAACAACCTAATTTTTCATTCAGGTGAGGAATCTGGTAACCTACTCTCTCCATGAAACTCCTCATTTTCTTCAAGACAGTCACACACCTTTATGTGCACCAGCAAGTACCAAATTCCTTTCCCCTTTCTTCCCTCAGGTCTTCACTCAGCAGTAATGCGAAGCTGAATTTTCAGTGTGTGACAGTCTGGGTACCAAGGTATAGGAAGGGTTGTTTTTCCTTTTGTTATCCTGGTATTCTCTAGAGTCTGGTCAGATTTCACTCAGGGCCATGTATCTATAGGACGGAGACTTAAATTACTTTCAGCCAGTCATAAAGAGACAAGAAATTTTCATCTTTCAAAGAGGGTAGCATGGGGAACTGTAACTCGTTAATGCACCTTGTGAGACACATCTGGAACAGTTTATAATATCCTAGCTCCCATGTTGTGTGCTGGTGGCTAACAGAACCTTCAGTACAGTGGTAAGTGCATGCCTGCCAGACTTTCTTGCAAGCTGGTGTACCAAGAGTTGAAGTGACTAAAAAACATCCACTGTAACAATATGGAACAATAATGAACGTGATCAACAGTCCTGAGTGAAGACAAAAATCTGCAGGGAAAGTGGAAAAGGTTTGTGTAGCTAGTTGTCCTGCGTGTATCTACAATTCAGGGCTGAAAAGAGAGTCATCTCATTTTGGAGAGCTCTTGGCAAGAGAACCAGAGGGTGACATGGGCATGGGGTAAAATACACATAAACAAATTAATGTAAGGCCCAGAACTTGGTCACTGAAAAAGCAAAAGCATGGGCAAGCTGCTCAGGTTAGAATGCAAGTTTATGAAGCTGGTGAGTGCATAAAGCCCTCAGAAGGTATCCCTAGGACTATGTTCACACTCTCAATCTCCAACAAGAACAGTGGCAAGAGAAATGCAAACAAAGTTAAAGACAGTAGGTTTAGATCAGATATTAGGAAGAAATTCTTTACTGTGAGGGTGGTGAGGTACTGGAACAGGTTGCCCAGAGAAGCTGTGGATGCCCCATCTCTGGCAGTATTCAAGGCCAGGTTGCTCTGAGCAACTTGGTCTGGTAGGAGGTGTCCCTGCTGTGGCAGGGGGGTTGCAACTAGACAGTCTTAAAGGTCCCTTCCAACCCAAGCCATTCTATGATACTATAATTCTGTGAAACTTCAGTGGACCACAGTTCTATGCAAGTAGTTGCCAATGCCAGCAATCAATGAAGAGAACTCAGAAATGTCCTAATGCAGATAAGTCCCCCTGAGGAGAAGGAGGAAGTAGGTGGCTTTTATCCCTCGCAAACCTGTCTTCTCAGGTTGTGCAAGAACACCCTTCTACCAGCGGAATTTCTCCCTGGACAAACTTTGCAGAGAATGGACTGTCACCCTGAAATAGGATGAGCCATATATTAAGTTAAACTTGGGAACTGCTAGGCAAGCACCAGAAGCATAGATGTTGCTCTGAAACAAGTTACAGACACTGTAAGGTAAGCAGGAAATTTTAGGCTCTACAACAATGTGTTTTTCAGTCGTGGACTGTTTAAACTGGATATGCCTGTTAATGAGAGATTGTGACATTTGTTATAGTATGGGAACAAAGTACCCACAGTCGTTTTTACAAGTTGTAGATTCATGGAGTCTCTGTGGAGGAGAAGTAGACCTGTATAATTGTGCACAACACAATACAGCTCTCAATGGGGTACAGACCTGTGTTGAGAAGGTCCAACTGTCACATCATTTTCTGCCACAGGAGATTTCTGACTTTCATAAATAGAAACAAGAAGAAGGGGGAGATATGTGTTATCCTATTGTAGCCCTCATAGTTACATTAGAGGAACTAGAATTACAGGAGATGAACAAATGCATTTCTCATCAAAGGACAAATGCTAAAGGAGAAGGCAAACACCAAATACTTTTAATTTTTTCTTTTTTCAGTCAGGCATATGTCCATCCATGCTTGTTCAACCACTTATTTGGGAAGCAATATTTACCCAGGCTGCCATTTGGGTAACCCATGGTATCCAGAGGATTTTGATGTTAAGGTGGGTAGACTCTGTATTGCTATGAAAGGTTGGCAGAAGTGATGCTTTGGTCTGATAAGAAAAAAGTGGTAAATAAGGAAAAGCATAGGCTTAAGCTTTTTTTTGTTGTTGTTGTTGAAAGATATTTTGCTGCTAAATTAAGGTGGATACTGGGTGTCATAGAACCAGATAGCTGGGGGAGTGGTCATGGGTAAGGTACATCACAGACTGAGGGGCTGCCAATATATGAGGGAGGAGCAGTATGATATTTTCAGGTACCAGAGTATTAGGGAAGCCATTTCATACAAATGCTTCTTCTAACCTGTAAGAAAAAATGGTGAAAGGGCTTAAAGCAGAGAAAAACACATGAGTTAGCTTCTGATTCAGAGTGTTGTTAAGTTGCTACTGTCACAGCTAGATTGTTTTCAGGACTCTGACCATACTTGGTTGCAGCTTACCCAGATTTGTTTATTACACACGGCAGTCTGCAAGGCAAATACATCACAAGGTTGTTTCCGTGAGCAAAATTAGTGCCACTGGTCACAGTACCACCAGATTTGGGTCAGGGAGTGATAGTGTGCTGCTGATAAGTGTACAGGGCTGTGATGTGTGAGCTCAGTATTTTTTTGCTCTCCGGAGCTAAGCCTTCCCTTGCAGCAGCCGCTGCAGGCTGGGGGCAAAGAGCAGGGCTGCGGCAGGACTGTCCAAACACTCATAGGTACCTACAGGGCTATTCCCCCTGGAGACTGTGGTGAAGGATCTCACAGAGGGAGGCTGTGTTTCTCTGAATCTCTCACTTAAACTGCTTTTCCTTCCAACTCCACAAATTGCAAATCCTGCCTCATTAAGGGGTCACCGAGGTGCAGTAGCGACCACAAGGTACTCGTGATACTTGGAGTAGGCTTCACATTGCTGCAACTGTTTCCATGGCTGGGGGAGCCTTCAGACCAGGTGTATTTATCAAATTCACTCTCTCTAAATTTATTCTGGGATAGCCTTTCAACTCATTCTACATACTAAAATGAAATCCAAAAAAAGCACTGATTATTATTTTTTTAGGCAGAAAATGGTATGAAAAATATTCTGGTTTCAGAAAAATAGGAGGTTTATATATAATACAGTCAGTAAAATATCCTGTCACAAGTGAGAAAGCCGATATATGAATACATCCAAGGAACCGAAATTGAGTTAAGGAGAGCTTGGCAATAAGTATAATCACTCATCTTTTAATTTCTTGAGTCTTGAATAGTACAAATTTTGTACTTTACTTTGAACTTTAACACATCTTCTTCCACCAGCTTTCTGACTGTCTTTTCTCAGGAGCAAACATAAAATGTCCATATATGTTGAGGTTTTTTATGGATATCAAAGACCGTAGGGTGAATAAGTAGTATAGAAAGGCAGAGTGTCCAGCAGGGGGAAGTTGACCGGTGGTAGATGGAACAGATCCACCAAATGGTTATTTGCAAAGAGGAGGTCATTACTAATGCCAATAGCAAGAATGGCTTGCAAAGACAGCACTGTCTTACTCAGCCCAGAAAGGAGCTTTGGCTCTGAAAAGACAGAAGCGCAGAACACATGGCATAACCCTGTTTGCATGACCTGATGTCTGTTCAGGGAGAGGGGACTTGCTTGTGATTGAAACGGAACAAGAAAGACAGACGTCCCCTTTTGGTCATACCATGCCTTCCTCCACGGTCTCATGAAAGCTCTAGGACTTGGGGTATCGCAGAAACAAAAGCTGAACCTGTGTCTAAGCCTTCTCCAAGACCCAAGGACTCCCACCATCCACCACATGTGCAAACATCCATGCTTGAACATACAAGATGTTGAGAAAAGGCTTTAACCCAAACTTCAGAGCTTCCTCATACTTTGAAGGGTGTTCATGGGCAAAACCAATTTTCCCTCTGCCTGCAGAGTGTGAGCACTACAGAGAGGAGACATGAGTCTCTGCTAACCTGGGTTTCAAGGAAATCTTCCTGAGTGATTACTGGCCAATCCTTGGAAGACTTGTACCTATTCATATTCCCTCCAGGAAGGAATTGCAACAGCCTAGGTCTCATGACAAGGCATGAGGCTTCAGAACATAATGTGGACACTGTGTGGTACTAGTTACAGGCAGGAATTCATACAGGAAGTCTGTGGGATACAGAAGTCTGTTGATTTGATGTAGTTCATAAGTGCCACTTTCTTCTTCCATTATGGATGTAACCCTATTTCTTAGCCTGGCTGTTGGTAAAATGAGGATACAACTTACCTATGACATGTGGCAGTAATAAGCCTCAAATAAATGATGCATTCAGTGCTTTGCATTCCTTGAAAGGAATGTGTTGTACAAACACAAAATATTTCATTCAAACTTTATGTAAAGGTTGCATTTATAAATGCTGTACAAGTCGGTAACAAATGATTAACAGATGTTATTACCATATTACTGAGATTAATGTATTTTAGATGGTTATAAACTATCTGTGGAGTTGCTGGACTTTTTAAGGGTCTGGAGAAGTAGATTAACCATGGATTAAAATATCACTCATGTGTTAAACTCATTTATAACTTCACCCTTAGTAAAAAATGTGTGAGGGTCTTCATTCACAGAGAAAAAAGCAATGGTGGATCAAGCCTATCATTTCACTGTTACATGTAAGATGAGGGGGAGCATTACTGTTTGCTTTTAAAAGCTTCATTTTGTTGCTACAAAAGAACTCATGTAATGGAAATTATACAGTTTTAAGCCCCTCTGCTCTTATTCTAAGAAAGACTAACTTCCCCTATGTGGATTAGGCTCTTTTCAGTCTTTTCCCACATGAAGTCATTTTGTTATATCATTCTCCTTAAAAATTGATACAGAGCAAAAATCAAGTAGGCATAAAAATACAAAACCTAAACCTCAAATTATTAAGCTCATCCAGGGATCTAACACTAGTGAAACTAGTAAATAATATGTTAGAAAACAGCCTTTGTATCCAGTTACTCCATTTAATCTCAGTCTTTTTCGGAAGTACTGCTCTAATTCAACAATTCTGACTTAAACACTTAAAATTTTACAGCTTTTAAGTAGTCCCATGAGAATGACTACTCCAGCTTTTTATGTTGTTCAGCATTCAGCTTTATCTTCCTGTCCTCTGTTTTTCTATCACTTTTTTAATTTATGGGTTTTTAGAAGTGTTGTTAGGTGCTTTGTGTTATTTACTAGCCACTGCATCAGACCATGAAAGGGTGTACTGCAGAAAAGTTGCCTACTCTGGTGCAAATCCAGAATAAGTCAGTAAAGTTACAGGTGGTGTGACACAACAGCCTAGAAAATAGCTTCAGGGTCTGACTGCAAAATAACTTTTTATGCCCCTCTTCTGCCTGGTCCTGTTCAAGGGGGTGTGAATTGTTTCATCATTAATCATTATCCCTGTAATCAACCCAAGGGGATATGCTCAGTCTGTGGTTTAAATCAAATTATCTGCCATTTTGCCTGGACTTAAGGGTTGTGAAGGGTGCACCTGGTACCTCTTCTAGCATGCCAACATTTATAACATCTCTGCGCTCCTCTACTTACTAGCCACTGACTCTCTAAGCACAGGAAGAAACTGGTCCCTGATGTGTGTGTTTCAGGTGTAAAGTCATGGATATTTGAGAAAGAAATGAAGGATTATAATGAGCACAGGCAGTGTAAAATGGCCTGCACTAACCACCAGCTATCCACACAGTTTTATTGAAAACTCCTCCCATTCTCCTGTAGGTGGTGTGTCAGACACCACTAAATGACAACAGCTGGTAAATAAGGACTTGTATATAGCCTGTGGTAAACCAATTTATCTAGCTCCATTGATCTTCTCTTCAACTTAAATTTGTAAACTGTAGTAAACTCCGGTGCGGGGTAGTAAAGCATAACAGAGAGCTGTGGACAATCCTGACAGACCCACAGCTGCAGCATGGGACAGACCTTCTGAGTGCCATTGGTACACGGAGTCCTGTTTGGGTCTGTAAGGATCATGGAATTAAAAGCTTGGCTTTGTTACTTTGTTTGACTCTTTCTTTTCCAACAATGAGACTGCTTTTTTGGGGTTTTTTGCAAACTTAATTCCTACATGTTTTCTGCTCCTGGCCTATTGTTTACCTCCCCTTACATATGTGTTTTATTTCATGCTTCTATTAATCGAGGTCTTCCCCCCTTCCCCATTGCATGCCTGGTGTTTCAGAAGTAAGAAAAGAAACTGTATCAAATCAATAAATTCCAAGCTGAGAGGCCAGCTCTATCTAAGCCCTTAGACCCACTGGGCATTGGCTTGCTGAGTGTAACCTGAAATCTTAAAACACTTTCTAGACGAACATTAAGGTACAAATGAGGGCTGGTTTGTCTCTCAAGTCAACACTTAAAATGAAAAAGTTGATGATGTTTTCATTGAGGTGGAAAGAGTGACAGACAGCCTCTTGACAGTGGATTACCAGGAGAGAGAAAACAGAGCTAAAGTTCTGTTTTCACTTTCCACTGCAGAGTGAAGGAGGGAGGTCGGGGGGCTGGGGAGGAGATTGGAAGTGGGGAACTGCATTTTTCCTTGTGTTTTTTTGTTAGGATCGGTTACACATATATCACCATGGCTAAATTAAAAGGCCTGTATTCTGCTGATGGATGGGCAGTAGGTTTTGCATGGAACCACAGGAACTCTCAGGATAACATTGGCAATACCTGGAGCAAAGGGAAATTGATAGTATAAGCTGACTGCTAAGCTTCCCTTCCAGTAACAGACTGCAGCCCAATCCATGCAAACGCTTTCTGTACTCATCTTTCTACAGCAAGACATTGTAGACATCTTTTGAAGGCCCAGTCCTCAACAAAGTACTTAAAGACAGGGGAGCAGAAATTCACATGGACCTCCCATGCAAAAGCTAGAAATGGGAAAAAATTAAGTCATGTATCACAAGAAAAAAAAGCAGAACTAATAATGAGGTATAGATGAGCCCTCTGACGTGTACTTCACTTGCCAGTAGGAGTAATTCCAACAACAAATTGGTCTTTCCCAGGCAAAGGCAGCAAACACAAGCCATGACAGAATACATCCACAATTACAGCATGCTTAAATGAAAGCAAGAGGAAGTTTTCTGGAAACTCACATCCTTGGCATGATGGGGTCCTACTCCTCACCCTGTTGGGTCCAGGCTGTCATCCTTAACTGGAAATTGTAATATCTTGTCATCTCACTGCTGCGTCCCTTGTCTCAGGATCAAGCTATCCCTCTGTCCTTCCAGGTGTCTGTATTTCCCTTGGTCTGAGGTAGTAGGCTATTCCCATAAGTAGAGGCCTCTGACCCCAGCATTTCCAGGAGGAACAACTTTATTGTCTCTGATGATAAAAGTGTTTCTGAATGCTGGGCCAGTCTGTGTGAACACAGGGGACCTGGGGGACAAGAAAAAGCAGGTACCCCTTCAGTGACCTTCAGCTCTCTTCCTCCCTGCCTGTCTTTGCCCTTATACCTCTGGACAGCAGTAACAGGAGTGGGAATGCTGGATGTCTGCCCGGTCAACACATTGGTTTTCAAAGAGAAAATTTACTGTTACTTTCTGAAAATCAAGCTACTCTTTAAGGTCCTTCAAATTACGCTCATCCACAATTTGCTCTATCTCCTGAAAAAAATACCGACAAACCATCAAAATAAAACTACCCATAACGTCTGAAAAATCTTGACCAGGTCCATCTCTGCAATGTCATGGCCAGAATAAACACTGCAAAAAATCCACCACACACATGTTTAACAATGCCTTCCCTTCACCACACACACTCATGCAAAACTTTTTTAAAAATAAAATCAGAAATAAACAAAGGTAAAGATGATTGAAAAAATGACACATATAGTGAATGTGAACCCAGATGGAAAAGCTTGACGTGTTATAAAATACATTTCATATCTAAGGAAAGAAAAAGATAGAAGTAGAGACACTTCTATAGTAAGTGTGACCCTAGACTGGAAGGCTCAAAGTGTGGCAGAACTGAATGACATCCCTGCACTGCTTGGCATCAGAATGTCTTGCATGTGTTGTTGCTCTCATTAAAATGCAGGCAAAAATCAGACTCTGAAGCCAGCATGTAGCAAAAATGAGCACCAGAATAGGCGTCTACCTACAACCAAGTAGCAATACGGGGGAGACAGGGCTAGAGGATTTGAAAGAGATCAGATCCATGGCCCAATGTGCAGCAGGGACACCAGGGAGCGATCGTGAAGATGGGACAGCACTGGTGAGTGAATGAGACTGGACTTTGAAAGGAAAATACTAATACTAGTCAGAGACACAGTAAGTTTGAAAAGCAAGTTAGTGAAGGAGGTATTTTTCTTTGGGTTCGTTGGGGGTTTTTTGCTTATGTTGGTTTGTAGCTAAAGTAGTTGTTCAATCTGATCATTTGAATTTCGTCATTGGTGGAATTCACTGACTTGTCAGTTAATGTAAAATACTGCTATGTGATTATTTGAATATAAATAACTGCCAGGACATCCAAAATATTATTCTTTTTTATATGCAAAAGTGCAACCAGCTATTGACAAAGAAAGAGGCAGAATAGAAAACGAAGATGAAAGTTCAGTAAAAGAAAGATTAAGAAAAATAAAAATGCAAAAATCATATCGAATGTCAAGTGTAAGGGCATCCACATGTATCTGTGCGACTTTTTCCAGACATTTTCTGTTTCATTGCATTTTCCTGGTGGAAAAGATAGAAATCTAAAGAACAGAGGAGCCCATCTTAGGCTCGTGACAAGGGAGCTGACTAAGAGTAAAAGATATTTGGACTTATGGGTAACTCAGGGAGAACATTTTTCCTGTTGGAAGTTGTATCATCTGAGGCTGTTTTACATCTGCAAGGCATCAATTACAATGTGGTCAGAATACTTTCCTGAGGCAATTTGGTAAGCAGTCATGAGCATTACAGAAGAGGTGTTTCTGGCCATGAGAATTTTGGGGTCTCTTTCCTTCTTGTTGAGGAGCAACATCACTAGAAAATGTATATGCAACTTCACCAAGTCAGACCAAGGCTGGGAACCTGTGATTGACAGCATCTGGGAGAAAAATTAATTCATTTTGAAAGGCATTATTTGCTCATTATGTTAACCTCTTACAGGAAGTACGTCCACAGGCCCCTTAAAGATGATTTTGCTTCTGCAAACTGCTTGTAGTGAGATGTTTTCCCCAAGGACTGTGCTGTCCACTCTCACATTCGACATGCCATGCCATGGTACCACGTCTACCATGAACTGAAGCAAAACAAAGGAGTGCCTCATCAGGTGTCTTAGTATCAGGACCACTCTTCTTTGTATCTGTGATTCCCATCACTAGGTAAGGTTGTCTTTGTGATGGCTTTAATCACAAAAACGAACATTCAAGGCTGAGAAAAGACTTCTTGTTGCTCTCTTCTTTATATCTCTCAGTATCAGTTTTATACCTTCATAGCTAGAGAAAACAGGTACCAGTGTCGAGGATCTTTGGTATATAACTTTGGCCCATGATCTTCAGTAGCCAATGGTTATTAAACTCAGATCCCAGGTCCTGAATGTATTTTCTACATTGCTTTTCAGGAGGGCAAAAAGCCACTCTGACCATTTCAGAGTAAAGTTTCTCAGAAATTAAGAAAGTGAAGGAAGCAAAAGTGTCAGCAGTACAAGCAGAGCTCTTCCATACCAAAACAACGGTATATTTCTGAAAGCCCTGAAGTCTAATTATGGTTATAAATGGTGGAATACCCCTTGTCTTCCAGCAGAAGTGGTGTGAGGACCTTGCATCCTCAAAATAGAGCAGTGTCGTCCCTGATTACAGGTGCATGAGGAGAAAGCAGTTCTTAGGAACCATACATTTGTGACTGTTGTACTTCCCAGGCCCCGTATACACCCATAGCAAAGGCAAATACATGCATGCATGCAGATATGTGTTTGCAAAACATTTCAGTATTCAGAGGTGTGCAAGGGCCCAAGAAGGCAGAACAGAAAGAGTTGCCCATGTACTAGGAAGGACGATGTAGCAAGCTTCAAATGCAAAATGAATACTAAAGATATCTCATTAATTATAATCTTATAACAAGAAAAAAAGACTTTCCAGCTGCAAGGAAAAGCAGGCAACTGGGTCTCTAGGCAGCAAGCAACAAATGTAGGCTGGGTTGGGACCAGAAAAGGAGATTCAGTTTGCTTTCCTACTGGTGGTTCTCCCCATCAGTTGCTGAAAGATACAAAGAACAGCTATACCAACAAAGAAACAGCTGTAAGATTAGGTAGGCTCAGTCCATGACTGCACGAGCACAACAATACAATACTGTGGTCCATCTGCTCCACTTACAAGGATTCACTCTATGAGCTTTTTCCTGCTCCTGAGCTGTGTGCCTGACCACAGGGCAACTGCAGCCCAGGCTCCTTCCTAGCCTAGAAAGTGGTGGAGATACAAAGCCAGAGGAAACCGTTGCCCCATAAAAAGAATAAATTTCTCTCAGGTCACATCACATTATATCCTACAAGGTTACGATAAGAATATTTGTAGTATGGTAGGAAAAAAGTCAATTTAGCCATATTTCCTTGTGTCATGGAGGTCAGCATAGGAGGCCTACAGAAGACCAAAAGGAAAAAAACTTCAACATACAGTGATAATATCCAGCATGATCTTCCAGGTTCCAGATATCTGCAATTCACAGGCTTCAGAGCCAGAGGTAGCATATTCATATTAAATAATCTTTGTTAAATCTTAATTCATGAATTTATCTAATTTCATTTAAGCAAGCATGCATATGACACACAAGCGTGTACATGAACTTTCCTTTAGGTTAGAAGAATCTGCCATTTTTATACGGGCTGATCCTGTGTTTGCTCTTGGAAAAGCTGAAATGCATTTTACTCTGGCTCAGTTTCATGAACACTGATGCAAATATTAGTATTCACAAGGATACTTACAAAATTAAATTTTGTATTTCCGTATTACTCGAAGTGTGAATATTTGGTAAGTTGTTATGTTTATATAGAAATATTCAATTAAATATTCTGGCATTGACAGATGTCCTGAATGCTTTTATGTACAGCCATTTCAGATATTGCCCAAACCATAATAAACTATTATAAGTTTGGAAATACAAAAAAAAAAAAAAGCTAACTTTTGGAAGAAGAACTCATAAACAAATCTTTGTACCTTTTGGGGAAACAGGTACAGATGTATTATTAAGAAAGAGACACAGCAGGAGTTGTACAGCTGGAACTAAGTTGCTATGAATAATTTTGTTAAAGTACACTGTCAACAATATTCATACTGTGTCCAAATTGTGCTAAGTTTTTACACACTATTAAGAAGATAAGATCACATACCTATCGCAGTGTTTGGAACTCACTCAGAGCCAAGAAGTCTGGCTGAACTCTGTTGCAGTCAGTGCCTCAGCTCTTAACTGATCAGTGTTGGACAATGTGCCCCTCTGCATAGTGTGGCTCTCCCAAAGGCTTCCTAAAGACACTTTTCCCTACCCCAATGTCACAGTGTGGCTAGGGCTGAGCTGTGGTATGAGACAGAATTCTGTGAAGGGAAAGGGATTAAACCCCAAATGCAGTGAGCTACTAATGAATATTTTAAGGTTAAATAGTCTCTTTCTAGGCAAATTCTCATTTGGCAGAGGCACAGAGGAAAGAATTAACACTTTGTAGTGTCCATACAGACTTCAGTGTGTCTGTTTGTGTGTGGCTAGATTCTGCTCAGATACTCTTCTCTGTCTTCACCTGCTCAGGGGTAGAGAAATTTACAGATGAGATCATGAATGCAAATGAATGCATGAAGTATGATGCTAGCCCTCACAACTTAAAGACAACTGTATGCAAATCTGCATGAGCAGATATTTAAATTCTCACAGGATATAATTATAAAATAATATACACAGAACCAATCCTAAACTCAGGTATATGTGCTTGCTGTTGCTTACCTAGCTCTTAGGCCATAAAAATTTATGAGTTTTTTAAATGTAAGCTATTATTTATTTTAATGTTTTCCTTTTAATTTTGTTTGGATTTTCCTGGTGGCATTCTATATTAAAAAATTAGTTAGGGTCAGGCCAATTATTTTTAATTCAGAGGAATTGCCTCCTTAGAGCATTCAGTCATATGATTTCGTTTTAGATAGTCCTGCAAGGAGTGTGACGTTGAACTCAATGAAGCTATGGGTCCCTTCTAACTTGAGACAGTCAGAGATTCAATGAAAATTATATAAAATTATTTTTCCCCGAAAACATAATTTGAAATTAGATCATCAGAGTTGCCATTCCAGAAACATATAATTTGAAAGAACATTTGTTGTCTATCAATCAAGCTCTGGACCAAATCCAGAGGATGGATTTTAAGGATATCTTTAAACTGTAAACTCTGAGTTTTAGCTCATATTTCTTCAGACAACCAGGTCTGTGACACTAAAACTATTGTCTGTTTCTATTTGTCCTGTTCACCACTAACAACGTTTCAAACATCAGCAATTTCAATTTAGTCTAACAGAGAAGATGAAGTCTCCCATGTCACCAAGTTTTTCTCAGCCTGTAGACAACAGCATCCAGACAGTACGAAGGACACCTGCAGTGATCCTTTATGGGGTGCTGGAGGACTGGAGATGGACAGAGCCATCACAGAGGCTTCATGCACCAGCAGGGACCACTGGCCAGAGCTATTGTCCAGCCCTGACACAAGCCAGCACCCAGGGGACGAGCCCGCTGGGCCACAGAGCAGCTCCCGGTGGCTCGCTCTGAAGAAGACGAGCTGCGAGGCAGGCACGGCTGCCCGCTGGCACTCAGGGTGGGTGGCCCTGCACACCCTTTGGCCACAGAAGGTGTCACAGCACAGCCGCAGCAGTCACAGCCTTCCCCGGCTCCAGCCGCTCGCAGCAGCGCTCTGCTGCGGATGCTGTTCGCTGCCCACAGGTGGCAGTGAGCCTTCACTGTTCGCCGGAGAGAGCCCAAATCTGCCTCTGAGCCTTGTGGGCATCGGCCCGAGGTGCTCGGGTCCGGCTTTCGGGGGGCTCCTCAGCCGAGCGCTGTCTGTGCCTTTCGCCCCCCTCTCCGAGTGCTGCAACAAAATCTGTGTGACGAGGGAGGGTCTGCAGCCGGCCAGAATGAGCAAGATCTGCCGAAAAATTCACTCAATTCTGTCATGTCAGACACTGCCAGTACAGTTGGAAAAGAAGCACTTCAAAGGGGAATATGTTTCAGAGATGGTGATAGTTTTGTTATCTGTTTCTCCCTGAACACAGGTCTGGTGTGAAAAGACAGAGCAAGGGAGGGAAAAAGAAAAGGAACTGAGCAGATCAGAGGAGATCAGAAAATTATTCATGCTATTCAGAGTAATAAACTTTGCTGTCAACAAACACAGCTTCCCTAGGATTTTTCAAAGGATAAAACAACTATTGTTTACATTTAAGCTCTCATCTTTCCCATGTCCTTTATCACAACAAAGCTATTTAAGTTCCCTCTGAAACAATAGTATATATTTCTGATGTTCCAAAATATATGCTGAGCACAAGATTTCAAATCTTCACTGATAAATAGATTAGATTAAAGAACAAAAACAATGGTGTTGAGTGGAAAAACAGACAGTAAGTATTGTTTGGCCAACACGTAAGTCGAAGGG
This sequence comes from Origma solitaria, assembly GCA_013397895.1. NCBI lineage: Eukaryota > Metazoa > Chordata > Aves > Passeriformes > Acanthizidae > Origma > Origma solitaria. The sequence goes on from VZRL01000158.1 coordinate 85,807, forward strand.
GTTTGTACATACTGTATAAAATCTGGATGTCTGTCCCTTCATTTTTGTCCTGGAATCAATAACTACATTCATCATGTAGGTTTGGGGGTTTTGGGGGGTTCTCTCTTTTTCTTTCCAAAAATAACAGCAAACTTCAAAGTGACAAATAATACCACCAATCTGGAAAAAAAAAAAAAAAAGTCATTTTTTCTCAAACTGGTTGCAGCCCAAATGTGAATTAACTATGTGAGTTTTACTCTGCTCTCAGACAGCTGTGAACATCTGCCAAGTGACTGCAAACCCACTGCATATGGTGCCACCTGCATCTTGATACGTATCAACAAGCCAAGTTTTGCCATCATGTATGTTTTTGCATATCCACTGAATCCACTGGAGTTGCATGTATGAAACTGAGAGTTTAATCCCAGTGGAGCTCTGTTGCGTTTGCCTGTGACTAAGTTCAGTGGACTTCAGTGGAGTCATAGGATGTGACTGAGATCAGACACACTCTATTGATAAGCACTTTTAATAGTAAATCCTTTTACCAGTCTGGTGCCCTGACTGCAAAGCTCCCCCCCCCAAAAAAAATGGATATTCTGACAAATAGGGAGCTTAATACTAGACATCTACATCTTGGTGGACTGATTTTAAGACAAAATTTTTAACACAACAGAGTCTTCAGCCACTTTCTTGTGAAAAAGCAGTCCTGTGAATCCTCCATTCGATGGCCCTGAGCCAATGTGGAGGCACAGGTCCAGTGGGGAAGACCAGCTCAGGATCTACGTCCAGTGGGAAAGAAGTGTGGAAATGGAACCTCAGAGCCCATTTGTGCCCCACCTCTCCAGGGCAGTGGCCAGACTGGCTTTCTGAAGAACAGTAGGTTCATCATGTTCAGCACCCAGACTAAGCTAATTTATTTTTGGAGGCTCCTGATCTGGCATGGCCCTGATCTCGATGTCTGGGACAAGTAGGAGGTTCATCCCAGAGAGCAGACAGTGCAGGTACAGAAGGTGAATTGTGCATTGTTGTGTCTCACCAGTCCCTGCCACAGGAGAAAGGTTTTGTTCTGAGGCTACCTAGAAAGAGATACTAGGGAGAAAAAGTTTGTGTTCTTCAGGAAAGCAAAACCTCTCTTAAAGAATGCCTATATCACCTTAGGACAGAATTTTAAACTCTGATTGAGATACAGAAAGGGAAAATATAAAAAAGTAATTTGCCAGTTTTATTTTAAAAAATTAGTCCTTGAAGTCTTTGTTATTTTGTATATATTGTGCATTTGTGACTTTGTTTTGGGCAGAGTCATTTTCACAGGATCTGCATGTTGCAATTTTATGCAGGAAGAAAATTCACATACAAAGTGAAGCCAGAACTGTCTGGCACAGAACTCCTAGGGACAGATGGTGCCACCTGCATCCTCGAGTAAGAATAGTCCCAGCCAGGTTCACAGACAATGACCTATTTAAGTGAAAGAGGAGAAAAAATCCATGAGTTCTCTTTCTATCTAAGTACAGAACATTTACAGTGATAAAAAATTGTTGAAATGAAACATTATTGAGACCTGTGTTTTCACTTACTCATAACTCTCAGGGTGCATGGAAGTTCTCACTGCTGTTCAAATCTGTTATTTTTTTCTTGCCACTCAGCTTCTTTTCCAAAGATATGATTGAGCCACCAATTCTGGGTTTATACATAGAGGCCTCCGCTCTGTTCTCCTTCTTCCTCTGACCAAGGTTATTCAGCCTTACAGTTTAGTTTAAGCTGACATTTTTGACAGGCTTATTCTTGCAGTGAATTTGCAGTTCTGTCTCGATACCATATTATCTTGCCACTGAAATGAAAGATGTCACAAATGCAGCTCTGAAGGGAGCACTGAGGATTTAAATGTCATTTGAGCATACACTTCTTTAAGAAGCAGTAATAATAACCAGAGTAAAGATAAATAAAGGAAGGAGAAAAAAGGGTAAGCATGTGAGTTTTTCTTAATATGAAAATTATTCTATTTACAGGAAGAACATTTATTTCATTGATTATCATTGGACTCCATTTTCTCGTAAGAAAATATTTCTGCTGTGTGCATTTAAAATTTCATCTGTCCTTTGTGGAAGGACATCTGAAACCAAAGAGTCTTTCACTTACTGAATAATCAACTGTCCCCAAAACTGTGTGTGTTTGTGTGGGTATACATATACATGTCTATACACCATCATTTATGCCTAGTAAAGAATTTAAACAGTAATACAGGCACTAGCTGATATTGGTTTTGCTTGTATTTTCAGCATTGTTAACTGGCAATCTGATGAGGTCTGATTTGTTTCTAGAGAAGTGAAAAGATAAATGAACTTACGGTTTTAAATCTTATTATAGGTCTTTCCTTTCTAGATTTCTTTTCTCTAATTCGTGAAAGAAGAGTCTCTTCACCTCCACTATCTGCTCAGTGTGCTTGAAACCAGCAGAGGATACAAGGTCTGTTGACTGTTGACAAAAGTGAATGTCCCCTAAATTGTGGCACATCTCAGCTTGGAATAGACTTAATTGGTTGCCTTCTACCAAGAGATAACAGTAAAAGTTTTATCAGTAATATTAATTTATATCAGACTGAATAGAAGTGAACCAGAATAGTTTTTGTGGTGTTGCCATTACATATAAAATTTAAAAATGCTCAAAACAATCAGGCTAAGCAAAGACATGTCACTAAATTTTTATAATCTGAAATGGATTTTTTTTCCATTTGAATTTCAGGATGAAGTTTGGGTCTGCTTTTGACTTAAATGCCCATTTTTTTCCCATTACTGATTAGAATTCTTTGTGGTGGAGAATGTTCAGGTAGGAAAATGAAAACTACTGCCTTCTCAGTGTAGTTAGGAGCCATGGGAATGGATGTTCAAGGAAATGTTTGGGTACACCTTACAGTACCGCAAAACAACACCCGGTCTTGATTTGTTTAAGCTATATTTTTATTAATAAAATGATAGGAACATTGTTTGAAGACTGACTAAAGCCAGAATAGTGGTTTTGTATGACATCTATGCAATTTAGATAGAATTCATATGAGGCAAAGTAATATGGGTATTTATAGGTACTTTTCTGTTGTGCTTGAGGTTGTTAAACTTTTTTATGCTCTTCTCTTTTTAGATTAGGCACCCTGAAATAAGTTTTTTTAAATGTATCTGTAGCATATGTATGTTTTCATGAACTATATTTCTATTTTACTGTGCAAATACAATATGAAGAATATCCTTTTTGCCAGGAAAACGAGATTTGATAAACTCAGCTAAAATGGAATTTAATGAAAATAAATGAATGAGGCTTTTACAGGTTAGTTCACTGAACGGTTTTAAAAGTTTCGAATTAAATGATACATTAAAAATGCCTGCTTTGCCAGCTTTTCTGGCACAAAACAGCTACAACAAAATGTAACTAAATCTCTTTAAACATTTGAGTTATAACAACAAAACCACAAGAGAGATTTTTTAACAAAGACCAGGCTACAGACAAGACTGAACCGTCTGAACACTGACTTCTCCATTTAGAAACCTCAATGAAGTGTTAGTCTCACATGCATAAGTAAAAAATAAGCCGGTAGAAGGAAATAGAGGCTTTAAAACTGCTTCTTCTACTTTAAATCTGGTTTCTCAGACCTCTCCAGATAGACTTTCAAGCAACAAAGTGACCACATGGTCACAGATTCTTATCCTCCTTCAAGGGCCTTGACAAGTTGTTTTCCAGCCTAGTATTACTGAAACCTTAATTTGTCCTAAGGACTAGATATAGGAACTCCACCTTTCAAAGGAGGTTGTTTCTCAGGAGGAAAATACATATATAACCTTATTCATTTCTGCATTGATTTTTTTCTGATCCTGCCGTGTGATACAGAACCTGTCTCAAAGCTGATATGCCAGAAAACTGTAGGTAAAAATGAGATATATTTTCTAAACTCTTCCTGAAACTCTGTTAAGATAGTGCTTTCTTCATAAATTTTAAATTTGCTGCCCGTAATTTTTTTTAATTTAGTGAGAAATTAACTCCTTGCATATCTTCAATGCCAGCACTGAAGATTTCTGTGATGTGTATTACTATTCACCCCTGAAAAAAAGAGAAAAGTTGAGTTTCTTCTGGATTTAGAAGCAAAGAAGCCCAGGTAGGACAAGCCTGCATGGGCCACAGAGCACCCGAACACAGAAGGAGCAGTCAAGCTCTTAATGTGGGAGAATGACACAGCCGAAGGCAGAGATTAAGGATGGCTGGGGTGGCTGGTGATCCTTCCCTCAAGGTGCTCATGTCAGGACTCTCTGCAAGAGACCAAGGCAGCCTGGCTATCGAGTGCTGCATGTGCAGAGGGCTTCCCTTTACACATTGTCATAAGGTTCTTTCATATCTCATCCAACCTCAGGCGATCAATTCATGTGTGTGTGAATGTTTCCTTTCCAGCAAAGAAAGCGTACAAAAATAAGAAGACCACCCCCTGTGGGAAGGCAAACTGAGAAAGCTGTGACTGAGAATGGAAGAGTAAAGAGAGAATTATCATAAGACAGAAGCAGAAAATTAGAGCTGCTTAACCCATCAGCAGGGCTATGAAATCCCCCTGTGCCATGAGGGCACTGCAGGAGCAGAAAAACTGGACCACAGGCAAAATTAGTACAGTCTCCTGAGGTTTCTGATGCTTAAAATAACTGAAAAATCTACAGATTCTTTATCCATTGGGTAACAAAATATTTGCTTGGTGCTGTCTTTGCTGCCTTTGAGCTAGACAGAAGTTTTCTTACTAACTACTATGCAAACTGGGGTACTCAAGAACAGGAGGAAATTAGGTATGTCCCTCAGAAAAAAGGGAAATCTGGTGGAAGAGTAGTTGGTAGACCTTGGTTGGAAGATTTAAGGAAGAGGTAGGTGTTAAATTATCATCAAAATCTTCCAGCATAACTGGAAGAAAAGGCCTACTTCTAAATGGGTGTCTAGAGCCTTTTGCCATTTGACAGTTTTGAAGGTTATTTTTTCCAGAGATGGCGTTGTAAGCTTGCAGAAATTAGTTTCTTTGTGTAGTCATCTCCAAGTTTGGAAAAGTCCTGCAAGATCGTGGTGTCCAACTGTTAACTGAGCACCACTGTATTCAGCACTAAACCACGTCCCCAAGTGCCAGATTCGCAAGCCTTTTGAACACTTTCAGAGATGGTGATTCTACCACTTCCCTAGGCAGCCTATTCCAATGCTTTATTATCGTTCCAGTGAAGAAATTTTTCTCAGTATCTAATCTAGCCCTCCCTTGGTGCAACTTAAGGCCATCTCTTCTCATCCTGTCAAGGATGTTAGCTCCATGGGAGAAGAAATTGACCCTCGTCTGGCTACGATCTCCTTTCAGGCAATTGTAGAGAGTGATAATGTCTGCCCTGAGCCTCCTTTTCTCCAGGCTGAACAACCCTAGCTCCCTCAACTGCTCCTAGTAGGACTTGTGTTCCAGACTCTTCCCCATCTTCATTGCCTTTCTCTGGACACGCTCCAGCAGCTCAGTGTCATTCTTGTCATTAGGGCCCCAAAACTGATCGCAGGATTTGCGGTGCGGCCTCACCAGTGCCGAGTACAGGGGACAATCCCTTCCCTGGCCCTGCTGGCCACACCATGGCTGATCCAGGCCAGGATGCCATTGGCCTTCTTGGCCACCTGGGCACAGCCTGGCTCATGTTCAGCTGCTGTCACAGCACCCCCAGGGCCTTTTCCCCTGGGCAGCTTTCCTGCCACTCTGCCCCAGCCTGTGGCACTGCCCGGGGCTGTTGTGACCCCAGGGCAGGACGAGCCCTGGGCCTTGTTGAACCTCACCCCCTTGGCCTTGGCCCATGGCCCAGCCTGTGCAGAGCCCCCTGCAGAGCCTTCCTGCCCTGCAGCAGATCAGCACTCACACCCAGCTGGGTGTCACCTGCAAACTCACTGAGGGTGTCCTTGTTCTACTCACCCAGATCATCAATGAACGTATAAAACAGAACTGGCCACGATACTGAGACCTGGGGAACACCACTGGTGACAGTTTTTCCAGAAGAATGTTGAGGGAAAGAGTGTCAAAGCCTTTACTAAGTCCAGGTAGACAAAAACCGCAGCCTATCCCTCATCTGCTGGGTGGGTTACACTGTCACAGAAGGAGATCAAGTTGATCAAACAGGACCGGCTTCTCACCAACCTCTGCTGGTCGGGCCTGATCCCCTGATGGAGCTGTACATGTTGTGCGATGGCACTCAGGGTAATCTGCTCCGTGATCTTCCCTAGCACCAAGATCAGGTTTACAGGCCTGTAATCCCATGTATTCTTCTTCCAACCCTTCTTATAGATAGATGCTACATTTGCCAACCTCCAATCCACTGGGACCTCCACATTTCAGCCAGGACTGCTTGTAATCGATGAAGAGTGGCTCAGGGAGCAGTCCCACCAGCTTCCTCAGTCAGCTGCTGCCAGATATGTTCATATTTTTATGATGATTATCAGTACTCTTTGAAATAACACTGAGTCCTGAGGACCAGGATACCACTCTGCCAGGTTGTAGATAGAAAGAGTCTATTGCTGAGCATGAAATAAAGTGCAGCAAATGGGTAACACAGAGGGAGACACTGGACAGCAGTGTACTGTCTAGTACTATCTTTATCAATAATCTGATACAGGTCAGCATGTGTACTGAGTCTGGAAGGGATCGAGCAAATTTTTTTTCAAAGTTCACGTTGGTGGTGTGGCTTAGGTTTGTGACCAAAAGGGTGTTGATGACATACTGGTTTAGCTGTTCTGGAGAGCATTTACACAGCATCAAAGCCTCCTCCGGTTATCACGCTGAGCCCCTAGAACAGATTAGGTGGGAAGAAAATCAGGCAGATGATCTGAACAAGCTGGAAGTATGCTCCATATCATACAACATCGTGCTCAACAGCACAAAGGGAAAAGAGGAGGTGTTGGGAAGGTTAGCCATCTTTTGCTCAGAAGCTCACAGGAGATCTGTCCACGCATGTGAGGTGCATCACTTGTTTTGCTTCCTTTACTTTTTTTCTTCTTTCACTTCTCCTTCACCAAGTTAACAAATTTTGTCTTATTGTGTAAGTCTTCTTCTTTGTACTCTTCCTTTCTTCTTTCCCCATCCCACTGGGGTGATGGAGGGAAGTGACCATGTGTCTGGGGTTAGCCTCCAACAGCATGAGAAGTCAGGTACAGTTTTGTAAATAGAAGTGATTTCTAAGGATAATTTTGAAAGAGTTGTTCATATTCACAGGATGCAACTCAGTTGTGAGAGTCATTATGAAAAAGTGCACAGAGATGTTTGAAATCTAACAAGTAGGTGATGGACGTGGAGGGGAGAGCTTAAATGTAAGAGAATGAGAGATGAAAAGCAATTGTGTGGAGTCTGTAAAGGGCTCTGAAAATACAATATTTTATGTTAAACATCATATAGGAAAGGGAGAGGGTAGAGGGAGGTAAAAGAAGGGTGATTTAATGAAGCCTGTTGGCCGAGAAGAGGGATTTTGCAGGAGGATTTAAAGTTGATATAAGCTGATTTTTCTGTTTCAGCTTCTTTTATTACTATATTCAAAACCTTGTCCAGCTAGTAACAAGAAAATTTCATACTGTTACCAAACAGATGTAACAACACAGATACCCACTGTATACAAGATTTATTTAATTTATCAGGTGCTGGGAGCTGGTACATTCTTTTATTTCAGAAAGTACAGGGTGAGTTGTGCTCATTATTCGCTTTTCATAACTATTGCCACAGATGTCTCTAAGCTCACCCACTGCCTGACTTAGATGTACAGCATCTTCACATTCAGGTGTACAAGCACAGAAACCAACAGAGAGATTTAATAAGCTTTTCAGTTAACAAATGCAAACAGACAGCAACATCTGGGAAAAAGAGCAACAATAAATTTTCATAGTCACTAGAGTGTTGCTTGTTCCATTTAGCCGCATAGATCAACTTCATTACTGATGGCCAGTGTGGTTGAATATAAAATGCCAAGAATGACACAGTCCCCACCAATAAAAAAGTGTTTTTCCTCAGCAAGCCATGCACTTTTAGAAGTCTCAAACTGAATGCCCTTGTTTGTTTTGCTTGTAAAAGTGTGTGCCACCCAAGGTCACTGGAAAAGGTTGCTGCTGATGCTGGAGAGGGGCAGTTTGCACACTGAGCAGCCAGAGACACTGTTCACACTAAATCCTTTCCCACACATGGATGGCACTGTGCTGCAAGCTCTCCAATACCTGTTCCACGTGGCAGATTGTACAATTTAATTTTTTTTATTCACAATTTCTGTCATAAGCACCGCCACATCTGGCTTGTTAATTGTGGGTGGGTGAGGCAGAGGGAGGAAATCTGACTGGTCATAATTGCTTTCTGAAGTGGGCACTCTGGGTGACATGGAAAGGAACAGAGGGGAAATTGGGCATTTGGCTTTTGCCCAGAGTACAAATGCAATATTACAGCTGCTGCAAGCCTGATGGTCCAGCAAGGTATCAGACACAGTGGAACAAATGCTCTCCACAGGACAAGCAGAGGCTAGGAGACTCCCAAGAGCAGACAGGGAGATGAACTTCAGAGTCAACAGGAAGAGAGAACTGCTTCTGATGGACCTGAAGGATGCAGTGCGGGGATGGTTAAATTGTAAGAAGCCATTAAAAACATGGGTTGTAGGAAAATCTCTGGAAAAGGACCTGGAAGCAGACAGCAGGGGGAAAATTGCTCATAAAAATTTATGTCCTTCCCAGCAGATAAGAGCTGCTGAATTTTAAAAGGAAGTTTGCTGTAATTTGAGTTTTAAAATGTTAGTTCCTCTATTTTGGGTTCTGGGAATAATTCACGCTGGAAACAAGCGCTCTTTTGAGATATTCCACATGCCAGCTCCAAAGGCAAGGTACAGGTACTTCCACAGCCTGGCTATGGGCAGCTCAAGATCCTGCAGTGCATCCACTATCTATGCTTCTCTAGAGAGCCAAAAGAGATTGTTCATAAAAAAACCAGTTCTGGCAGGATCAAAATGAGTATATGGGGTGAAGAAAATCAACAGGCCAGACAGGAAGGCACTCAGTTCCAGCTCTCCCTGACATTAGCTGTGTTTTTGACTGGTTGCTGAGGAGTTTTCAAAATATGCTGTTGTGTTGGGTGAAGATGGACAGTGACAGATAGGAGCAGGTCTACCCAAGAAAATTTACACCAAGTTGGTGCTGCTGTTGTAATTCTGTCTTATCTCCTTGACCAAGCATGCTTCCCCATGCTAACTGCTTGCAATTTCAAACGGAGGGAAAGAGTGCTGATGAGACTGAAGTGCCAACATGTCTAGTTTTACGAGACATGTAAATATCTTTTCTATGTATTTATAGACATGTAGATGAGACATGAAAGGTAAACCTTTTTGCCAAATTCTGGTAAAAGCAATACAGGTCCTAGAAGGACAATTGAAACAGGATAGCTCTTCTAGCTTGCAGGAAATAGCTGGAGAGGTTAGTCAATGTACTACAACAGTTACTTGCGTAATTGTTTTCAGAGTTGCTTTAGTACCAACTAGTACAAATGTTTCAGAAGTTTGTCTTTTCTTCAGTTGGAATTGCTCACATACATGTCACTTGTTGCTTTATTTACAGTGATTTTACCATGATGAGCCACTGAAGAGCATCCTGTTTAACTGTGGCAGAAGGGCAACACTAGCAACAAGCAGAAGGGATGGGTATGGTATTCTCTGTAAAAACAACCTTTCCTGATACTGGAGGCAGTTTTATTCCGTACATCAGATATCAGCTTGTAGAAGGTATTGCTGTACACTCTTATTACTAAATTTGAATAGGACAGAACAACAAAGGGCTCACCAAGAAAAATGAAAAGGTTCATACTGTGCTTTTACAAGAAAAGTTAACAGTGTTTCCTGGGTCACTGTTTTGGAAGCAAATAAAAGGGCTTGGGACCCCTTTGTCAACATGACTGCAGTCATGCAGGGGAACAGACTTTATGCCACCAAGCAAGGGGAGAAAAACTTCATTAAGAACCTTTTCACAGTCTTGAGATTATTACCAATTAAAGACCAACAGCAACGTAAAATTACGATGTAGTTTCACATAGGGAGAGCTGATGAAAATACATCCAGGCTGACATCGTAGCCAACACTCAGCTGTGAGTTAATGACAAAATGTCACCCAAAAACCCTGTACAGGATGGAAATTCTGTGTTTGCATCAAAAATGTTTTAAACATTTGTGAAGGCCTGGCACTGCATAGTTGTTTAGGTTTTTTTAACTGCAAGGTTATCTAAGGAGAGACAATCACTGGAAGCCTTTCTTAAGACTCCTTATGCCATGTAACTTGTCAGTGAATGGCTAAGAAGAAATCTGGGTCAAAATCCATGCATAAATGAAATCCTGGGAAAAGAAATACAGTTGATTTAAACAAAAGTGGATTTTGCCTTTTCCTTTCTAATGTTCTTCAGCTGCAATAAGGAACATACATTACAGGGCTGTTCAGAAGTAAAACCAGTGATTGGTCCCCAAACCTCATTTGACAAGTGTCAAAAGAGATAACAAAAAGACAAATGCCTTGAAATGGTTCAATGTATTAGAAAGACAGAGAAGCGTATGCTGCATATCAGTTGCAGGACAACATCCCTTAAGGACACAAACATTGTGTTAGGATGGTCTGGGGGGCACTGTCCACAAAGGTGGTTAAATTCTAGGAAGTCATTAAAACATGGGGTTAGGGACAATTCCCAGAAGAAACCTACTATGCAGGGAAAAGAATTCTGTCTTTCGATGGTGACTGTCTCATGGCTGAGCCCCAGGTCCCCAAATCTATAATCATTATATGACACATTTGTTCATTCTGCACTGTTTGATCCCCTCTCCCGGAATGGATTTCTGACAGAGGTTTAAATGGGCTACAGCTCTCTCTCCAGCATCTCGGTGCCTCCCTCCCAGCCTTCCCTCCAGCCGGCAGCATGCCTGCAGTCCAGACCTCCCTTCTGTGTGGGAGAGCTCTGCTTGCTCCCCGTGACTAGCTGAAGGCAAGGGGAAGCCTTGCACTTTTGCATGCCAAATACCTAATGCTACATGCTAAATGAGACCTATTTTTTATAGGTAGTTCAAAGTCCTGGTATGTGTCACCTAACACAGCCAGCTGCATTGCTCCAATCACTCAGATTCATAGGAAATCTGGGACCTCTCCACCACACCATACCAGGACAACAAAAGCTGTTTTCATAGACTTTGGTAACTTTTATGAGGCTGAAATAATCACAAACATTTTGGGGTGTGCCGCAAACTATCCAATTCTCATTATAATTCCTCCACAGCATTTAAAATGTTACTTTCAGTCTGTCTCATAATGCCTCTTCTAGCAAGTATAAAAAAAACTAAAAACTTCTAATGTCTGTATCTTTATGCATATCTTCTCTGCGTTTGCATGCAGCAAATGTAGAAGGACAAGTACAACCTGCTGCTAATGGAGTAAGACATGAGGATTGCCTTTTTTTGTTTGTTTGTTTTAAACATCACAATGTACTTTACTCATTTTAAGGGGTATGATTTTTGAAAGGAGCCACAGGATGGAAAACAAAGTGACTGTAATTGTACTACCTCCCTGGCTACTTTCACAGTGCCTTTTTTAATGTTATTATGCAGTGGGATAAATTTCCTGGATTCATAATATGAATGCAATTGTAATAACTGAAAAAAAGTTAGTAGTATAAGGTTATAAATCCTAGTTTCATTCATACAAATGGCAAAACTCCCTCAATTAGTGACAGCATGAGAGAAAATTTGGCAAATAGCAGGGATAGTCAAATTACTGCATTTTATAATCAAAGACTTGACACCATTGTGTAAATAACAGATTTTTACATCTTATTGAGTATTTCAGATTATGATGTCACGTACAGAAACCTTCATACGGAGTCTGATGTTGCCTTCCTTTACCAAACATAACAGCTTAATCATAAAACCTAACTGTAAAGGACCACTTTTCCTGTTTGAAAAGAAGAGTTGAGAAAAAATCCGTAAGACACAGAGCATACAATACGTTCTTGCAAGGAAAGATGATATGTGTGATGTCAGCTTACTGAAGAATTATTTGGCAGATGGAGGTGAAACAACAAAACCTGTAAGACCCAGCTCAGACTTCGTATGGCCTTGTGGTTAATTACATTGCAGCTGTCCAGCAGCAGGCCTTGGAACATACCAGCCTCCAGGAATATATAGTATCTTATTTATGCCCAAAAGTTGTGGTTTATTTACATTTGAATGTTTGCAGCAGTTCCTGCTCTGCAGTCAAGAAAAATCTATGCTCAGAATTCCCTGTATTCTCTTATTTCTTCACAGCTCCCTTGATAACCAGACAATATGGTGCAGCTGGACAGAATTTTAAATATGCATTTCTTATGCCATCTGCATGTTTCCTCCCGCAGTCTGCCATCCCCTATCACACCAGGTGGAAAGCAGGGTTCAGCTAACAGGACTGAGAAAACCTTTCCATTTCTTACAACATTTTTCATATTTCCATACAAATGATGCAGTAAAAAAAAAAAAAAAAAAAAAAAAGCTTTTTTNTTTCATATTTCCATACAAAAAATGGAGTAAAAAAAAAAAAAAAAAAAAAAAGAAGCTTTTTTTGTGCTGTCACTAACCACAGAAATGCTTTAGCAAAGGTGAAAAACATGTAAGAGGTGTAGATAATGTCTGAACATATAGAAATGAAAGCCTTTTCTGGAGATTCAAGCTCAGGATACACACAATAAATTGTCTTATCTCTTTTGATCATTTCAGATGGATCAAACAATACAAACACAGAAACTTCAAGGCAAATTACTAATATGTCTCTGTTTCTGTGTAGTTCTTTGTCAGGCCCTACAGAATTGTTTTTCACAAGACCACAGGTGCTCAAGAAGGAGGTTGGGTTCTCTGGGAAAGACACTCTGGTTGTGTCCTTCTTTGGACTGTGCTCAACTCTCCTAAAATAGCCAGTGGCAGGTCTACATGCTTCTCTTCAAGTATTTGTTATCATTGAATAATCTCATACACCAGGAGTGGTTTGGCTACTTTAGTGACTGAACTGGTTTTAACACAGCAGTTCTATAGAAAGTCACTTACACATTTTCTGAGTTAGAGTATTTGTGTCAATTTCCATAAACCCTTAATTATGTTTCCAATTTTTATATGGTATGGATTGTTTCCACTCCTCCCATAGCATAGTGAACAAAAGTGGAGCCAGTATTTGAAAACTGCCTGCAAAACTTCAGCAATCAGCAATATATGTGGATAGATTTCATCTCCAGATACATCATAATTAATACTTATCAAAAATTATATGAGTTTTTTAAACACCCCACTTACACTATTGCAAGGGTGATCATTTATGACCTTGTTTGTCACATGGCACAAGAGATATCAGGCAAGCAAAATGGAAAATGTGTGTATTTGTCCTATAACATGATAGGGTCTTCTCTAAAATTTTAATGTAGTCATGTTCATCCACTTCTTTTTCTTTGACCCACAGAGCCATAAACTGATGGCTCTGATTTTCACTGTCAAGAAAAATACACTGGAAAAGCAAAGCAAAATTGTGATTGCTTCTATAAACCTTGCATAAGAACCCCAGCTTCTGAAAAACGCACCTCCACCAACTCAAAGCACTTCTTCATACCATGAGGATCTGATGTATTCATTCCCCTGTGAGGTCTAGTTTCTTTATAGTGCTCGATCTGTTTTTTCATATAGATAGCAGTGATAGTAAAGTTCGTTTCATAAATTCAGAAGTAATTTCATCAAACTGAAACTGTGGTTCTTGAATGGGAGTTCAGTGTAGTGCATAATCATGTAGGAGATACCATCTCTTTGCTGACTAACATATATTGCAAATAAAATTCGAAGTAACCTACATTATAGTATCTTTTAATGAATAAGTTTTATGAAAAATATTGAGACATAAAATGTACCATAAATATAATCACAGCCCCAAATAAAATTGCTTAATCTGAAGCCAAAAAGACAGTACAGGAGCAAGACATTTTCTCTCCAGTATTTCCATTGCGCTCATTGCACACACACACACACACGTATGCAAACAGAGTGTCAGCTCTGTCTGAGGGGGCAAAGATGCTTAGGGTATGCTTGTATTATGAACTCCCAAGGGAATTCAAATCTGTTTGTTACTTAGTTTTTCTTTTAAAATCAGATTGACAACAGTTCTCAGATGCTCAAAATTGCCTCATCTAGGATGATGGAGCTTCATACTTTGCTTTTGGTCTGTTTATGTTACTGGTAGAATCTTCCATTGTGAACATGGAATGAGACCAATTTATTTCTTTCCTGAAGTTGTGGTACTGAAAAGAATTTCCATTACTAATTTTAAACTTAGACAATTTTTTTTTATTATTTAATAACACTGAAAACTTTAACACAGTGTGTAAACTAGTGAAGAAGAATATATTCATTTGTATTTTCATTACTGTAATTATCTGTAGACATGGATTTCTAATGTTTTCTTTCCATATCTATTCCCACCAGCAGGTCTTTCTGAAAAATATCTCTCCACCAAAAAGGTGCATAAACTGTCACGTAGAAGAGCCCATCAAAAACAGAAGCTCATTTTTTTCCATATACACAGTGCAGATGATCACTTAGTGAAAGCAACAGAATTTGGAAAGAGGTATGTTTTGATATAATTCTGAGATAAGCAAGGACCAGGTGGTAACACTCTCCTACCTTCTCCTGTATTTTGCTGAGCCTTGATGGTTGATAAGTACATTTTCCACTCTGTTCATCCCCCTTGCAGCACTGTATTAATCTTCTCCACATCACTTGCAAATGTGACACAAAAGAGTGCACTTTCCTATATTAAGCCAATGATAATATAAACAAAAATGGAGAAGACAAGGCCTAAACAAAGTTTAAATGAGGGCCAACATTCTGTGGCCCAACAAAGGAGAAGTATTGACTGCATTGATTATTTTTTTGGGGTTCTTGCCTTTTTGTTTTGATTAATTTGCACACAGATCTTGTCATAACTGACCAGATAACCGATTACTTCACCACCAGAACTATTGTCACAGCCTTTCATGTACTTGCAGTTTTGCCACCAATATCAGGCACTTAGTACAGATATTGTCTTTACTCATTTTCTTTAAATGGAGTGACTGGGGCAGTAGTGTTTGTGAAGCAATAGAAAGAGTAGATTCATTCACTTCTTCAGCCTTGGCTGTTTTTGAACCATTCCCAATAGTTACCTCTTTAATTCAAATTTGAAATGTTAGAAGAGATACTCTATAGTCTGTTCCAGCTATAAAATCATATTTTCCTTCTCATTCTGAGTGTCTGCAATTGTTCTCTCATAGTGCTTAACCTTTAAAGTCAGGAGGTCACTTGGAAGCTCTCCAGTCTGAAATGTGAACGTCCATATTTAAAATACAGAAACCCTTTTAAAAGGATGAAGGTATTTTTATTTGAAAGCCCAGTTTATAATGACTGTTGTCCATCAACACAGAACTACTTTCTTGCCAGGGATCTTTATTGTTTCTTTCTTATTACGTGGTATAACAATTCTTTGGTACTCATTTCCTGAAGAAGATTACTTTTCAGTGTCAAACTTCGCCAACAGGTCTTTTTTGGGCCAAAGTCTGCAAATCTGCATTGCAATGAAGCAGGGCGGCTTTCCAGGCATTGCTGACTGCAGAGAAAAATCTGATGTCTGTTCTACTGTTTCTTTCTCTGCGCATTTACTGCTGATCATGAATGTATGCACTCTGGGCTGTACTCATCTAAAATCAAGAGTTTCTTGCAATGAAACACAAAACCAAGAGAAACCTGACTGGTTTCGGGTTTCATTAAAGAATCCAAACTCAGCCCCAATTTGTCTGAAAGCTTGCTAACATTCTCAATGTCTTTGAAATAAAGGGGGTGCACTAATTCCTCAGCTTGGCAGATTCAAGGTGTCATATTGGAACAGGTATTTGATAAAGGAAGGTGCACCAAATAAGCCAGAGTTAAGGTGGCATTTTTTAGATGCACCACTATCAAAACTAGAAGCCCCATTTTCAAAACTAGTTTAACCACTTCCATAAATTTTGCCCTAGAGCTTAGCATGGAAATCTAAGATTAAATAAAAAGTTTAATTTGGATTGATTTTATGGTACGGCTCTCAGGTAAGTGTTTCAGACAAGCTGTGATCACGAAGTGTAAATTTTGATTTTGCAGAAAAAAGGTAGTTCAGTAATTAAGAAAAAACCACATTAAAGACATGTAGAGATATAAAGCATAAAAATTTACTTATTTTGAGTAAAGTGAACATAAATAAGGGTGTGGCCATGCTTGAAAACTCAAAGTCACATGTCACCATGTTTTCCCTATATCCCAGAGAAACAAATGAAGTATTTCTTTAAAGTATTGCACAGAACTATGTTAAATATCTCTGAAAGTGTATGTGACAGTCTGAATCATTCTGAACCTCGAGAAAAAGCGAGAAATACCTAGGTATGAATGCTAAACATTTGTAATACAGTGGCCAAACTTCCTTTGACCCCACAAATATTTACTTAATTATGAAAAGTGGAACAGATCTAACCATATAATCGTATTGCAGGTTGGGATCTATGCCACTTCCTCTCTGTAGATCATTTCAGTTGTGGTTTTCACCATCTAGTACAACTTCTCATTTTAGTGTCACATATTAAAAGTAATATTGTGGATCAAGGGGGATAATAGCATTGTGAAAGAGACCTTGGATTTTCTAGATTTGGGTTGTAGTGTGCGGTTGTGCATCACTGCAGGGGACTAGATCTAATGTTACAGTTGATCCCCTCCATATCCATATCCTTTTATTCATCCTAAATCAAGCAATAGTCTGATCATTAGCAAGTCCATGGATGGAAAGAAAATTGACTCTTGCATACTTTTGTAAGACTCCAGAATGAGTCATTCTTCTTGAGGGTCTCCATTCAAAATTCTTTCCTAAGACTGAGAAACAGCTTATCACAAAAATTTTATCAAAACCTGATAAATTCCAATGAAAACTCTCAGCTCAAAGACTATTCAATTTTTTTTAATAATTTCTCAGTGAAATTCTGAATTTTTTCTCAGTTTCCCTTATAAAATTACCTACAGGAGCGCTGTTGTGTGGTCCAAAACTGCACTATCCAAACAAGAAACTCAGACATAAACTAGGACATTTTCAGACAAAGATTGCTGGAGAAATTGTCTCAAATCCAGGTGTACAGTGGGAGACATGGCTGCAAAGCATTGAGTCAGGGCTGTGAGGGTAATCCATATTGCACAATAGCTACATTAAATGATTTCCCTCTGCTTGAGCATGTTATTGACACAGATGTCATATATTTTTCCCCTGTGTTTGATATTTTTATTTCTTTCTGAAAGAGTATGCAAGAAATTAACAGGACTTGTCATCTGTACAGTTGTTCATGAGGTTTTCTGTTTCAAAAACTGATACATTTGTGATAATTATAACATCTTTTATAAAGTACTAATAATTACCTCCTTCAAACAGTCAGTTCTTTGTTTACTTTTAGTGCCACCAAAACCATAATTTCCTTATTATTGTAATATGCTTGAAATCTTTCCTTGGCACCAGATTATAGCCAAATCTTCAAACTGGATTATTTTCATTCTAATTTGAAGGATTTTTTTTAACTCAACAGCCCACTTTGCTTAATGTCGGGCAAGGGATGAAGGGTTGAGAACTCCTGAGTCCCACTGGGAGACTCATGAATGGTCAATATGAAACTCTTGCATGTTGTTCAGAAGACCTGAGATATTATTTGTAGAAATATGTCATCTGACTCACATGCAAAAAGAATAAGTATTTTCCTGTCCATATATTAGTACATCTAATGCAATACCAGAGCTGTCTTCAAAATCTTTCCACACCACCTGCAAAAAATTAAAGAAAATAGATAGAAAAACCCTTAAACAGACTAATATCTTAGTCAGTGAAGTTATACATTTAACAGTCCACTGTTGTAGAAATGTCTCCACCGTCTTCTTCATGCAGTAGTAGACCACAGCACCAGCATTATTCTGTGATGAGTTTTGCACAACCTAATGTGCATGTAGCATTGCGCAAAGTTGCATTAGTGTTTTGCATTCATGGTGACATTGCAAGACTTGAACAAAATAGGGTAAGTATCAACATAATGGAGAAGCAAGTGACTTCAAATCAAGGCTGCCTGTGAAATGAAAGATGTCATGCACACTTTTGTTGTTCAGAGCAAGGGCAAGACAAATGTCTTCTGGAACACATGGCTCCTGGAAAGTTAATGGAAATAGCTTGTTTTTTCATATTTCAGAAGGTCTGCCATATCAGACTGTTCAAACCAATGTTCCCAAGAGAGATTTCTTTTATGTGAGGAATCAATCATTCCTATCCCTGACTTACTTCAAAACTGCATCTCCACAACCACTCAGTTCTTCTCTGGCGCTTGACTTTTTACTTCGGATACAGCAAATATTGCCTATCAAGGAAAATCTTTGCACTCCTGACTCCTCTTCCTTTCAGCATGACTTCTGTCACTTGGAAGCAGTAAGGTAGCTGTAATTAGGTGTCCCTTTTGTTTAGTGCCCTCCTTCACAGGGAAAAATATGGTTCTGACTTTTACAAGTATTACAGTGAGTTTATCTAACTCCGGTTCGTCCATGACTAATAAAGTTGTCTTATGAGTTGGTCTGCCAAAGCCTCAGGACCGGACAGAGGGTAACCTGCAAGAGAGATTTTCTTCTTGCAATGGCTCATGGGTTCCCATCTGTTTATAAACCTCTTACACTGCTCAGCAACTTAGCACATGGTGAACGTGCTTCACCAAACTTATCATGTCACCTCACAGCCTCTTGTTAACATATGGTCTCCTAAATGTAGATATTCATCTGCTTGACTTCCCTTAAAGCTACTAGTATAAAAGAAAAAGAAACCCTAAATACGAAACAGATGTCAAAGTGCACCTTGGGATGGATGTGTTACAGAGACAAAACATCATCAGACTCCTCAAAATCACATTCTAGAGTTGCTTTATTATCACCTGGTCATGTGGCATGCACCTGTGCTCTCATGGTTTTGCAACTGGCTTCAACACAAGAGCTCACCAGGTCCAGAAATAGCTTGGGTTTTTTTAACATCCCTTGTGTGGGGTTTTTTTTTTTTTTTGCTGTGCTGGAGTTTTATGACTCTCAGGGCTTCTGTGTGCTCTTATTACAGTGGAAGAGAGAATCAGGATCAATTTTTACCCCACATTGTGCACACATAAAGTAAAATTAAAAAGGTGAAAATGTATGAATGCAGTAGCAAAGCAGAAAAGAGAAGAAATGTCAAAATCAGGCTGATATCCACAGGGAGTGAGACGGTTTGCTAAAAATTGTAACTAAATGACATTAACTTCTTGAGTTCAAAATACCAACACAGAACACTCTTGCTCCTTGGAATGTAGAATATCTCCACTTGAGTGTCTCCATTCTGAGCTTCAGAGTCTCCAGAAAAATGAATACTGGCCTCTACCAATCTGCTTCCCCTGGGCCACTGAGTGCTCAGCATCTGTTTTTCTACTCTGTGTCCCAGGCAAGCCAGAGAGGCATCTGACCACTGTCTTTGGGGAGACCTGACCTGGCAGGCAAGTTCAAAACATATCTAAATCTCACTGATAGCACAGCAACCAAATCAGTCTTCTCTTCCTTTATATGTTGATACCAGCAGTAACTGCTGCCCAGTCTGCAGGGCACATCCTCTGGGAATAGATGTGCTGTGGCTGGACTGGATCTCCGTGAGGAATGTGGAAGGTTGCAGCATCCCTGTGCCAGACTTCTTTTGCTGGGTAACACGGCTGCCCTGTGGAAAGGAAGGCAGGAGGCTGGATATGGGGAAGAGCAAGGCAGTGGGAACATGACAGGAATCAAAGGGCCAGGTCTCTCCTCACAGTGGTGTCAAGCTTAGATCCCAGGATAAAACTGGTTAGAAAGCAGGACCACCCAAGGGAATGCTCTGCATTGGCTTCACGTGGTTTGAATCCACCTGACTCTAGGCTGAAGTTAATTGTTTTTCCCTTGGGACAGCTGAAATACTACATTCCTCATCATCCTCACCAGGACTCTGTGGAAATCCACCAAGCCTGGTATATTTCCGTTAAGTTTTTGAGCTAGTGGAGCTGAGAGTCTTTACCACCTCTTTGGTAACCTGACAGGACTGGAGCTCTCCACCAGTTACTAGTGGAGAGTTCTTTGCATCACACTGGGCACTGCTTGATATCCTTTTGACTGTGATAGTTACTCATCCAAAATACAGTAGCACGGATTCCAGACTTTACCACATTATAGGCATGCAGCAGCATAAGTCTCCTACTGCTTAATCTGATGACTATTCAATGGCCAAAGAATTAGCATCGTTTTTAAACTAGTTTCTAATAGTTAAGCTTTTTTTCTAACTGTTAGTTTTTAAATCTTTTCTTACTCTAACAAAACCCTTAAATTCTGTTCCCTGTACTCAACCCTAACAGGGATACACAAAAAACTCTACTTGCAAGGTCCAACTCGTGCTGTGTTTATGACTTCTTGTAATGTAGCAACACCAAGTGTGAGCCAGCTTCCTTCAGTGAGAGTTGCTGTGCACTAAATTAAATGTCAGCTCAATGCATCTTTACAGCAGCAGCAAGGAGCCAAATACAGCACTTCATAAAGAACTAGGACTTATTGAAGTGGGGAAGCTTATCCATACAGAATTAGAACGTGGGAGTGCTAATTTCTATTTGATTAAAATAGAGGTGTGTGTGATTTTAAAACAGGTCAGGATCACTGACCTTAGAAAACTAGGTCATGTGTTCTGCCTCCAGTCTCAGCAGATCTGGAGGAGTGGGCTCTGCAGGCTAACCACTGTGTGCCCTATCCGTCAGGCAGGAGCTCTACACAGAATTCAGGATAATTTATCTGAAAGAGTATAGCAAGACAGTTCCCTGCTTTACTATATGATTTACCTTTCATACCTGCAGGTTGAAGACATTTCAGTTTGTTTTGTCTTTGGTGGAAACCTTCAGTAAAGAAACAATTTTGATCTTCCTTGAAGCAGGTATTTAAGCTAATGCCAGCTGCCCAGGCAATGCTACACACTGATGGACAAGGGGTATTGCTACATACTGGATTAGTCCTACCTAAACATCTAATACTTTCAAGTTTGCAATTTTTTTCTTTTCAATGCATCAGTTTACTGTATTTTCAATGTATCTTCATTATTTGTGCTATCATTGCAATTCTTCAAAATCTAATCTCTTTATATGTATGCATATCATATTCCTTAAGAGCCATAGGGTTTTTTAATTAAGGGGTTTTCCCCCTGAAATTTGATATTAAGACTTTAAATTAAGAAAGCACCTCATTAGATCCAGGTATTTTTTATAGTAGTACAGGGCAGACAGAGAGAATGAGTACCTTAATTCTCTTACATAAATTTTTTCCTCAAATTTTGGAATGTGGCTCCAAAACTACTATGCACACCCTATTTAAAGTTCAGGAAGACTGAGGTATAAAATACCTCTCCAGAAGCAGATTTAAGCTGAAAATTAATTTACCATCAAGTTAAAAAGTTGTCTGATTCATCAGGCTCCCATTAGCAACCTCTAAGAATTCTGCAAAAGAAAAAGACCTCATTTATTGGTTTACTTTCAAGGTGCAATCCCAGTCTCACCTATGTACAAAAAGATAAATCTTTTGGATATAAGCTAAGGGACATTTCTACAGGCATTCAAGAAGAACAATTTGAAGACACTCCAAAACCAGCAGTTTAAAGTGCTCCATAAAAATTGAAGAAAAACACTGAAGTCTAACTTTTTATTTCCCCCCTATAACATATTCTTTCCTTGCAACATATTTTCCCTATAACATGCTCTTTTTCCATAGAGTGAATAGAATCCCCTTTAATCCTGGTTCACGAGAACTTTGACAGAGTTGAATCCCTTCCTCAACTGCCTTTAACTTTTTTTGTTAGTGGTCAAGGGTGAGATAGGGAGGGAGAGTGTGCCTGTGGATGTGTTAAAAATGGGGAGAGGGAGTGGAGAGATTCCCATCAGAAATGCCTGTAATCAGTGGTAGGTCAAAGAGGCTGTGCTGAATTGCTGCTTTGGATTAGGTTTAGGTTGGGGATCAGGTTCAAGGCTGAATTGAGGTTAAGAGTTTTAGGTTACTGTGCTGAAATTTTGAGACACCCTTGTGAAATTATAGCCCCCAACAACAGCAGTCAAATGATATCCCAGGGAGTAGGTTGAAGTCTCACTCTAACTCCAGTAAGAATATTGGGCTGTACATAAAATTTGTATTTTGGACACACTTCAGTGGGATTATTAATTTAGGGCTTTATCTGACAGTTCTAAGGTTTGAATCATGTGAAGTTTATAATTATAGTCAGAATTTACCTGCATGGTTGGGGTAGGAGACGAGAAAGTCACTTTTTGTTGTACTAGCTTGCTGCTTCCCATCCCAGGCTGAGGGGTGAGGGTAGGCTGGTGTGTTTTTTGGATTATTATTTGTGGCTGAAAGATGGGTTATTATGTTTAGATTAAAAATGGAAAAGGATACAGTGAATTACAAATGTAGCAGTCAAGGGAGGAAGCAATTTTAAAGAGTCAAGAGATCCAAACCTGCCTCACCAAAGAAATATTTGCTTCCTTTTTTTAAGTGTAACTAAACCTTTCCCCTTGAGGGAATTCAGTTAGTTAGCAAGCCAAAATCTGGCTTCGTTATTTACCGGCTGACCCTTATAAGAGAACACTGTCTGCAATCTCTTCTTCGGCTTTTACAAGAGAGGAGACGGATGAGATGGCACAGCAGAGAGACATTTCTAGAATAATCTTCAACAAGAAGCCCATCACCTATTTCTTTCCGTAACATGTCTGTCTTCTTTACTACAAAACATTGAAGAGTCACTAGTCTAGCGTTACAGAGTTTCAGCATCCTTTGCAAGCATACAACTCTCATGGGTTGTTTTGGTGATGAGGACTGCTTGTTGACACCTGTAATTCTCTCATAGAAGTATTTTTATGCCCATGCTTTACGTCCCTTTTAGATCTCTGTCACTACATAGGGAATATTTACTGTGACTGAGATATATGAAAATACTGCAATAAAGATGAACATTCAAGTGAGATTAGGATTTGAACTGCCCTAAGCACTGTCATTATAAATGTTTTAACACAAAGACATGGGTCATAATTTCTTTTTAATGATTCTACATCTTGGAAGAAATCTGTCACCCTGCATGGGAAGGAACAGCTTGATCATCTTCTTCCGATGTAGTTTTAAGACACAGTGATACTTGCAGACCAAGGGCATGATGCTGTTCCTGGTGTGACTCTCCAGTGAATAGTGGTTGACATACGCTCTTCAGAATTGAAATCAGAGTCAGCTGCATCATGGCTGTTGGTGTCACGGCAAATCTCCACTAGCTTCAGGGAAAGCAGAGTGGGCAGCTTGCTGTGGACATGTGGGACATGTCACCTTTACCATTCTCGAAGGGGCAAATGCCTGAACAACAGAAGGACCACAGAATCACAGAATATTCAGAGTTTGAAGGGACCCGCAAGGATCATGCTTGATGAGCAGCCCATATGTGAATCAAACCCATGACCTTGATGTTATTAACCCCATGCTCTGATCAACTGAGTTAATGGAGAGATGATCCCATAATATGGCTGTTCCCAAGAGGATGAGAGACCCTTAGGTCATTCTCCAGCCTCTACAACTAGGTAGAAAGGTAAAAGGCAAAAATTGTATAAGATAAGGTCTAGGAGAACTTCTATTTCCCCTATGGCCTCACTGTGTTAGGAGGACCCAAAGGCTTAAGCAGACCCATGTCTCTTCTTCTAAGGTAAGGTTTGCATTTTGTGCTGACATATGGCCAGGGCTGGATTCCAGTTTTTTCCCATCACAACTGCATGTGGCTGCTAATAAAAACTAATGGAAACCTTACTGTAACACAAATTTAAATCTCAGTCACACCCATCTGCTCTAATGCAACATTTTTAAAAAGCAACAAAATGGTTTTCCTATAACGATTGCAAAGTAACGTGTAATATTTAAATAATGACAAAAGAACTAAGGAAGGATGGATGCCATTTTCATGACCGTGTGAAGAGATCTATATTAAATATTTGTTCAGCATCAACACGTAGTAAATATCTCTTCTTGCAGAGAGCACTTGTAAGCTGTTTCATTGAACTAAAGTTATTGTAAAAATTGAATGTTCTTAGGGTTTGGTTATTTCCACACATTCTTTGCTGGAAACCTAAACTAAAATAGGAGTTTGGCACATGATAACAAAATTTTATCACTCTTATTTATTGTAACTACAATACACATGTAGCCAGAGTGTTTTCATTACTTCAGACATCTGCCTGTTGACATACAATTTACATTACAGAGAATTTACCCACTAAAAACTCATTTGGTTGGTTGTATAAAAAGTTTATGTAAAGTTAGCATTCCCAAACAGCATTGACATTATGTGAAGCATTTCCCACAGTTATTTCAGTCATAACAGCACAAACTCAACTTCTGCAATGAGTACTTTTTCTTACAAACTAATTCCACTTTACACTGAGTTCCAACATTCAGCTTTTTATTTTCCCTTCCACATTCAGCTTTTTATTTTCCCGCCCCAACTCGCACACAGACTGTGATGCTACAGAAGTGCTGTTGCTTACTGCTTCGCTTCTGAATTTTTCTATACATGGTGGTCAGATCTGTCAGCAGGTGACAAAGACCAAATTCACTAAAAGAAAGAGAATTCCTACCAGTTTTTCAGCTGACTCACCAACAAGAAAGGACATTTTATTTATGAAGTCTGTCTTATCCTATTCAACTTCTAGTTAGAGGTTTAATCTAAAAATCAGTTCAGTGATTCTTCCTGCCTAATAAAAGAACAGGCCCATTACATTTTAGCAGTTGTCAGTGATAGTCACTCAAATTTCTGTGAATGTCACTATATTGTCATTTTTTAAAAAAATTCAAAGTCTAACATTTTGCAATTTAAGTAGAATATGCTTGAGTCTAATTCTTTTCCTGAGGATCAGAAGACTTCTGTTAGGGCTGAATGGAGTGCCTTTCCTGCCCATCCTTGACCCAATCTATCGTAGTGGAATCATTCTTGCTTATTACAGTGAGAACCGCACTTGACTTCAAACAGCATCTGTTCCAATTAAAACCTAGGTTTTCTTACCAGGGAGGGGAAAAAAAAGAAAAAAAAAAAGCCAAACCACACCACCTACAGCCATAAATTTAAAAAAAAAAAAAAGCCTGTAAACCACAAAGCCAAACCCCAACTGAGACCTTCTCTTGCATTTTTCCACGAATTATGTGGTTATAATTCATTTTCCCCACAATTATTTTTCATATATACTAATTTTATCTATATTTTTTCTTTACATCCTAGAATAATATTCTTACTATATTTTTAAAAATGTGAAGTAGCAGAACTTTGCTCCACCAGCTTTGAACTAATTTTGAACAAAACTTAGACTCTGCACTTATGCACCCCTAGCTTTTATCCACACCTGGAGATATAAATTTCCTTTTTTGTATTCTGAATGGACTACCACTCTGGAAATGCCTACTTCAGTGTCTCTATCCTTTGCTAGCTCACTGGTAACAGTCCCAGTCAGGTAAGTGCTCTTCGCCTGTATAATGTTTTACTTTCCTGATGGTCTCAAGTTTAATTGGAGTTATTTTCCCTGGTTGTAAGTAATGTCATGAATATTAACTAACAAGGGAATCTGTACTATTGTGGTATAAACATTAATGAATAGATTATTACCCTACTAAGAAGAATAATTCACAACTCAGGCCACTCATGGTCTTCCTATTTTCCAGTGCCAAACATCCTTTAAGCAGCACTGAAGCCCATTTGTGCTCCACAGCATCTAAAATCTCGATTAAAGTTCATCACTGCTACAGTAGGCAGAGGAAGGTACCAGATCTGTATCTCTGTCCCCTTTTCTTCAGTTCCTGTGCTTCTCTTGGCTCCATGAAGAACAGTAGCATAAGTCTGTGTGACGGGAGAATAGTCACACCAGGTCTTTAACTTTCTCTGGATGATAGGTCATTTCATGAGATGAAGCACTGGGACATATTTGCTCAAATACCCCAGTTTGAACTACAGGACATAACCCAAAAAAATGTCAAGTGACCTCTTAAGAAATCACAAGGGCTTTGGTATTTCAGTGCCTGCAGCAAAGCAGTAACCAACCATTCCCTGTTCTGGTATGGGAGGATGACTCCTCATCACTCTCCTCCCCTGAAAGGATGATCTATTGAACTCACGGGAAAGGCAGCTTTTCAAGGTGATGCTTTTGAACATGTTGGTAGATCTAAGAGCCATCCAGAGCACAGTCTGTTCTGGGCTCAGACTGGGCTGCTCAGAGCTTCACAAACCAGGGCTTGAAGCCCCCAAGACTCGAGACAGCTCAAACTTCCTGCACTCCAGCTCCACTGCTGGTCTCTCCTTGTGGGGTAAAGGCTTCTCCCTATCTCTAGGCTGAGATTCTTGTGCTTCAGCCTGTGCTGCTGCCTCTCACCCTCAACCCACACACCACTGTGAACTGCTCAACTGTATTTATCTTCTTTTTTCCTTTCCATCAGTTCTGGTTATGGTCTTGTGTACCCCCTAAAACCACCCCTCTTTCCAGCTAAACTATTGACATCCTCTCTCTGGTGACAGCCCAAAATCAAATGCAGTGGCCTTAAAGTTCTGATATGTGCTACGCAGAATGGGCAGTGCTGTTCTTCCTTGGCTCTTAGGGACGTGTCCTGCTCACTACACAAAGTGCTGCTGGCCTTCCTTGTTGCTCAGCGATGCAGCTGACACGGCTCAGCTCACTGCCTGCCAGGACCCACCACCACACCCCAGAGGAGCTCCCTGGCCCCACCAGCCCCAGAGTGCAGCCCTGAAGATCTGTATCTTCCAAGAACATGGTTTAGTCTCTACACATTCTGGATTTCATGAGGCTCTATCACGCCCTTCCTCCCAAATTTCCTCACACAAACACACAAAGTATGTTAACCACTGTAAATCTGACATGCACACTTTATCCTCTCCTTAGCATCATCGCTGGTAACAATGTTGAACAGCAGTGACTCATCTCAGGAGAGGCCCTGCAGTATCCTTCCCATTACCCATCTCTGGACAGAGCACAACCCCTTGAGCACAAACCTTAGACCCTAGGGATCCAACCAGTTTTCACATGTGTTCCCACTCAGGGTGTAACGTCCCAGTTTGGACAGAAGGACACTGTGAAAGACATTACTGTAAGCTTTATCAAAGTGAGCAAGGAAAATTACATCCATTGCTCTTTTTTCATTCACAAATCCAGTCAATTTATCCTAGAAGGAAATCTGTTTAATTAAGCATGATTCTCCCCTTGGTAAATCTATTCTGACTTCCCAATCACCTTCTCCCTCTTCAGACCACTGCCGTATTTTTTTATTTTCATGCCCGTATTGAATTTGAGTCTGATATAGGCAAGGCAGGGCTTGTACAAATATTTTGCTAATGTTCAGAGCTATGGAAAAGCCTCCAACCACTCACTCATAGAGCCTGCAGTAGTCTGAAAGTTCTTAGATGTAGAAATCATATTTTTATACCAATCTTTACTACAAAAAGTACAATTTAACCCATTTTGATCAAAGATCTGACACTGGTGCAACAGAGACACTCAATGGTAGTACAAGCTGTGTTGGATTTCTAGTGTGCACAGGATTTAATTCATGTGTGCCTGAAGGCAAAAAATGAAGAACTATCCCAAAATAAATTTCTCAATTAAAAAAATTGCTCACAGTGTTTATTTCGGTCACATGAGATAAGCAAATTGTTTGCTTTAATTTTATGCTCTGCATCAGAATGTTAAATTATACTAAATTATGGTGGAATACCTATGTTTCCTTCCTATAGTCACAGCAGTCACCCATTGAGGGCATAGGCTAAGCAACATGACTTCTACAAATAGAGGAAAAAATAACTTAAAGTGTTAAGGTGTACATTTATGATGTGAGTTTTTCATGAACCCACAATAACTTAAATTACTATTAATTTTATGTGATGTTTGATTTGCTGAATATGAAGGAACCTCAGCACT
Source organism: Origma solitaria (assembly GCA_013397895.1). NCBI lineage: Eukaryota > Metazoa > Chordata > Aves > Passeriformes > Acanthizidae > Origma > Origma solitaria. Next base: position 113,885 of record VZRL01000158.1, read on the forward strand.
TGTTGTCTCTCCTATGCTGGACAGTACATGCTGTTTTCTGCATGTCAGCAATGTAAAAATTTCTAATCAGATTGCATCTGATAGCATGGCTTTCTGAGTATTCTATTCATCAACTTGTTTTAAATCTCTTTCAAACCCTGTTTGTATGGTTGCATTCATAACCCAAAACATCCCAGCTACGACAAGCAAGATCATGTGGATTTACTTTAATCTGAGATACTCACCACAGCATAAACTGGAGATTTAGATTCAGTTTGGCTCCTCAACATTCAGGATCCAGTTGGAGTTATAGCTTACATGCAGGACACTGCAAAACAGTACCTATACTTTAATAGCAAACATAATACCTTCATATTTCTTTAAATCCTTTTCATTAAGTAAAATGTTTCATGCCAAGCTTTCTCCAGGGTCAAATTTCAGACATCCCATTTCCAGCTCCTGTACAGAAAGGCTCTTGGTGGCTAACAAACAAAATACCTTAACACACTGCTGTAGCTGCACCCCACGAACTGGCCTTGCACTGCAGCACAATAATATTATGTATCTGAACAAGCCTTCAATCTACAGGCGCCAAGAAACAAATGTTTCAAGAGTGGCGAACATCATCAAGTTACAAGCATTGTATGGTCTAACAAGAAACCTGCAGCAATGCTCAACTCGAACAAAGGAGGGCTGTGTCTGGGTGGAAATCACCACAAACCTGGGTATAAGAAAATTTTAAACCAGTCTTTCCCTGTGTCATCATCACATCTCATTCTCCCTTGCCGTCTCGCCCTCTCCCTCTTACACACACGCACAGAGACCCAGAGCCCACAGCTCCCCTCCCTCACCACCTGAACACAGCCACAAGTAATGACAGAAGCATATGAGGAAGCCAGTTGACTTCTTGACCCCCAAGTCATTTTGTAGATGTCACAAGGATGCCAAATGTGAAGCAGAAGGCTGTCAAAGATGAGCTGGGACTAAAAGCAAGACTATGAGCTGTAATACAAAGCAGAAGGAGCCTCTGGGGAGCAATCTGTCTTCCTAAGAAGTCTTGTGAACTGCTTTTTAGTATCAGGTGCATCATCTTGAGAAACCATTTTACATTCCAAGTAAAATTAGTTTAATGTTCCCACATAAAAAGGACCACAGCCAGGTGGAGGATCAGAATAGGAGTACACAGTGTGGAACTAAAAAGTTTTGCATGCTTCTGGGGGGAAAAAACCTCTATGTGGAAATTTATTACAGATATATTTCATATGTAAATCACAGCCACTTATTAAAGTGGGTATGAAAGTGGGTGATTCTATGAGTGCTAAATACCTCTACATGTTATCCTTTTGGACAGGAATGTTCATTCCCACCACAGAATTTTTACAGGCAGTGGAACGCAGGTACTTGGACTCTTACACTACTGATGTTCCTAGAGTAAGGACAAGTTTTGGAGTTTTCTTCTTTCCAGTGAAGTTAGCTGAAGAAAGATCAGGTCCCTGCTCACTTATCCTTTCTGTGAATAAAACATCCATGATGTCTACTATATTAAGGATATTATAAACTAGAGGAAACAGTAAGCCAGAAATAACTAAAATTAGGAAAACAGATTTCTAAATTGATAACTCTGGCCAAAACAAAGTGTGCTACATTTCTGACTAATCAAGTTGTTTTGTAACACAGTTACAACCCTGAATCCATTTGAATACCTGATGCATTAGTTACGCATTTTCGATCACCCTTTTGTTATTCTGTTATCTCTAGAATTATTGTTAGATGTTAATACACCACCAAATTATCAGACCTTGTTTGAGTAACCTTAAGAGAAAAACTGAGAGAAGTGCAGAGTATAAATGTATGTTAAAAAATGTACATAGTAATAACAATGAATTTATTTTAACCCAGCAATTACATTTACAGCTTTGAGACATAATAAGCCATGTCAAGATGGGGCTTTTCTGCTCATTTGGTCATGATGAGTGGTTACCACATGTTGCTTACCCTTGCACCATGTCCAAACTCACAAGTGCTGTAAGTTTCAAAGTTATGTTACAAGCCATGTGTTTTAGCTCTGTTACAGTGGAAATGCTGTTAGAGCCTTGTTAAGTGTGGTATGTCATGGGCTACAGTGCTAGAGAGCATTTAGGAGGCATGTCCAGTCAGTTGAATCAATGTGAAAAGTGCAACATGGATTAAACATAACTTTTTCTCTGCCAGCTTAAGTAAATGCTTAGGATCTTCTGGTTAACCTGTTTGACTGAAGGATAATACTTTCAGGTCAAGTCATTCTGCAGAAAACCATCTTCCTTGCTCCTGTCTGTTGCTAACATACAGGGCTATTATAAATGATTCCATTATTATTCCTGTGTGAGAGAGGGGGATTTATTTATCTGGCATTTATCAATGCAGCAGGATAAAGAATAGCCTAGCTAAGAGCAGCAGGAGGCCCCAGAACGTATTTACTTGATTCTGTTTTTTGAAACCATAATCTATTACATCTCATGGTTCAGATCATTGGCAATACCTGATGAAAGTTTAATCCAGAATTTGTAAGACTATAGTATATGTCAGGGGCAGAAATGGGAAGAAGGTATGAGCACGTAGAATACAGATTTATTTCTTTTATGCTTCATCATTGTAATACAAAACAAGTCCACCAAAAACATTCAGCCCATTCAATAACAGGGCTATACTTGCATGCAAAAGCATGTCATCATTAAATATTACGTTGGGAAAGTTCTTTAAAGTGAGAAACACATTTATGTAGCCTTGCTTGTGAGAGAATCCAACCAAGCCTACTATGGAATGTTTATTTCACTGTAACAGAGCCCAGGCTAATCGGGTTCTTCTGAAATATTTCCCCAATGTGCATGCCTTGTAAGTTAGCATGGAGCAATGACCCCTCTTTCCAAGCAGAGTAATTATTCTGAAATTCGGACATTCTGGACAAAACAGAGAGGGCAGAATGGTAGAGTGGGTAAACTCTTAACAGCAGGTTCAGGAGCAAGGTGTTGAACCTTACTCATGTTCTGTGTCAAAAGCTGATCACAGCTGACTCATGTGTGTTACTGATGGGTTATTTGGATTAAAAACTCAAAGATTTGAATGTGACCACACCACTCTCCTGTGTGATCTTTGCTTCAGCAAGGCTTTATCTGCACTAGTCTGCTGGTCCATGCAAGTTCAGACAGAAAAATCTTCTTTAAAAAGAACAAATGCCAGATGATGCACTGGGAACACTGTAATCCTGCATGTATGTATAGGCTGGGGGACTAGGGACTGCAGAGTCCCCTGCAGAAAGGAATCTAGGGATTTGAGTGGATGGTAAATTCAATGTGAGTCAATAATGTGCCCTGGCAGCTGAAAGAGGCAACTGTATCCTGGGGTGCACCAAGCACAGCACAGGTTACTGTTTGGAAGTGTTTGTTCCAGCCTGATATGGCCTCATCTCAAGGACAGTGTGAGTTTGGGTCTCCACAGTTTAAGAAGGGTATAAAAATACTGGAAAGTTTCCAAAGGAGAGCAGCAAAGAGGGTGCAACGACTAGAGGGCATGACTTACAGCAAGTGACTGAGGATACTTAGTTGTTTAGCTTAGAAAAGAGGAGACTGAGAGGAGACTTCATTGCTGTCTACAATATCCTCATGAAGGGGAGAAGAGATGGAGGTATTGATCTCTTTGTTCCAGTGTCTGGTAATAGGACATGAAGTAATGTCTTAAAGTTGCACCAGGGGAAGTCTACATCAGATACATATTTAAAAAAATCTTCAGGAGAGTGTGGTCAAGCACAGGAACAAGCTCCCCAAGGAAGTGGGGTACTTCCAGCTAGAAGTTAAAGATCACAGTCGCATAAAAAAACCCATAGAAACGGGGTGGGGGAGATGGGTTGAGGAAAGGGAGAGAGAGAGAGAGAGAGCGAGAGAGGAAGGGAGAGGGAGCTTTTCCTCTGAGTAAAGCAGGTTCTAACTTGTCATAGTTACCCATGACTACAGCTTTTGACAGCATACTGACTTTCATATTAGCCTGCATTGCAAGTGCACTGGCAGAGCTGCTTTCAAAAGGAACTTTTTAATACCTCCAGTATAAACACTATTGAATAAAAGCAGTATCTGGGCTTTGTCTCTGGGATACCTACATACATAAACACCACAATCTGTTAAAAAATCTGAATAAATACTTGTTGCTGGGAGAATAACCTAAGATAACTGCCATTTTGCAGTATGAGTTCACTTTCTAAGCACAGACAACATATTTTTAAATCCTAGTCAAAGTGCTGTAAAAAGAATGCATGCCACAAGCTTCTTTATCTGTAGTGTTAATACATATGTATAATATTCAGAATGTCTGAGCAAGAGGATTGTTAATGTAGATGGAGCTGCATTAGCAAGAGCACTGGTGGTCAGGGTTTTCACAGAAACATAGAATCATAGAATCATAAAATCATTGAATTATAAAATCACAGCATCATAGAAGAGCCTGGGCTGGAAGGAGGCTTAAAAACCATCTAGTTACAACTCCCATGCTGTGGAGAGGGACACCTTTCATTAGACCAGCTTGCTCAGAGCTCCATCCATCCTGGCCCCAAACACTTCCAGGGATAGGACATCAACAAATGGTACCTTTTTTTCCCTCTCTTTTTCAGGGAAAACTGAGCTGCCATGGGCTGTCCACAGGTCTGGCCAAATCATCACACAAGGGGTGGGGAAAGTTGTGAAGTTGATAACCAAGCTTAAAGCCCCAGGTCCAAGAAGCTGTATATTGCAACACTTTGTGGTTGCACCTTTAATGCTGGCATCACCCTGTGCATCAGGAACTAAAACCCCTATAGACTTGTCATAAAGGGGTTAAAATTCAACGCATGCCTGATGCTGGAATGTTCCATCTGCTTCCACATTTTGTGCACACTGCTGGTGAACTTAGCCCTGCTGACTCACACATACTAGGGGTTTTTGCTCAGTAGCAGTCCTAAGCAGCCCTACAGGATCAAAAGCAAAACCAAGAAGAGAGGGGGTAAATAAGGCAGGCAGAGTACAGAGGAAGCCTTCTAAAGGGGTCTCAGGCCAGTTGTGTGTGCTCTAGCAGGAGCATTGCTGTGGCTGTTGTTGCCGGGCAAGATGTTCGAGGGTGGGTAAGGTGGATAATCTGTGATGCCAACTAATTGGAAAACCAAGATGCAGGTATTCAGAATCCAAAAGTCAAGAGCTAGAGAGAATTTGGGAGGCTGGAAAGTCATGTCTGTCCCCTCCCTCATTCTAACAACTGCTAAAAAGAAGCAAAGATAAAATGAAAGATGATGGCTACAGGCTAAAAACATACCAGTGATTTATCCCTTGATGTAAATGCACTGAATTTACTGTAATTTAAAAAAAAAAAAAAGAAAAAAGGGAAACAAAAAAAACTAATAAGCATGAAATGTTTTTACACCTCAGGAGTGTATTTGTGCTCAATTGTATAAACTGTGTTGTAACAGAATATTGTACTAGCACATTTTAGAACAGATTATTGCAATAATAGATGCTCTTTCCCAAATTTACTGTCTTTCATTTAGTCACCAACTAATCCATTGTGTCTCATCAGAAGGATTATCAAACTGTATTTTAAATGAGGTTGGTAAAACTCTGATGCCTTTTAGACAGATTTGCATGCTTACAGAAATCAGCTTTAAGGTATCACTGCCTCCAAAAGCAACCTTGTCTGTGTGGTTTCTTAAACAGTGAGATAGAACACTTGGCAGCACATCTAGATCTCATCTCCAGTTTTAAAAACTCATTTCTGTTCACTGCTCTACCTGCATATACAAGAGCAGGTGATACCCTGGTCACAAACACATAGGTGTGTTTTTAAGCATGCAATTACTGAATTTGGAGCAGACATGTGGATAAATTCAAGATGACATTGGAAATAGAGACATTCAAGATAGACCATGTGCATTCAGATAAAACTTTCCTTTCCCACTGTAGAAAGGAAATATCACCAAGAATTTTAAATGCAAAATTATAGTCTCCCTTCCCTTGAAGTGATTTTGAGTTCTTACGTTCCATTATTTTTATCCTCCATTGTTATTTTTCTATGTGAAAATATGGAACTGTATAGAAAGCTTATGAGTCCATCTCTGATTATTTATAATCATTACATCATCTTTTATTGAACTTCAATCTAAGAATTATATCAATAATAATTGAAAAGTCAAGAGCTGTCCATTAAATATAAGGGGTTTTAACTTAAAACTTAAGTAGTTAACACTGAACCGTTCAGGTTTGCAGCATTTCAGAAAGCAAAATTACTTAGAAATAGTATCAATTTAAGGATCCTAGCACTATCCATGCATTCATAAAATTCGGGTCCACCTTCTTTCAGACTGATGTGCAAGTCTTCTAGTGGGAATACGTGTAAGTTACTCCTAGAAAGAAAGATTTTTTTAGAATCCCAGAATCACGGAATCATAGAATGGTTATAATTCAAACCCCACCACCATGGCCCGGGATGCCATCCACTAGATCAGGTTTCTCAGGGCCCCATCCAACCTGGCCTTGAACACTTTCAGGGATGCACGTATACAACCTCTCTGGGCAACCTGTTCCAGTGCCTCACCATCTTCTGAGCAAAGAGTTTCTTCCTAGCATCTGATCTAAACATCTTTCAGTTTAAAACCATTGCCCCTTGTCCTGTCACTATCTGCCCATATAAAAACTCCCTCTTCCTCCTTTTCATAATCCCTCTTAAGGTTCTGAAAGGCTTCAAAAACGTCTCCCCAAAGCTGTTGTTCTCGAGGCTAAAAAATGCCTCAGTCTCTCAGTCTGTCTTTATAGAAGTGGTTCTGGAGTCCTTTGATTATATCTGTGACCTCCCTGGACTGCTCCAACAGGTCCCTTTCTTGCACTGGGGACCCCAGAGCTGTATATGGTGCTCCAGGTGGGGCCTCACAAAGACAGAACCGAGGGGCAGAATCCCCTCCCTTCACCTGCTGGCCACCCCTCTTTTGAGGCAGTTGTGAACTTTTATTTCTGGGCTGTGAGCACATACTTTTGTCCCATGTGCAGTTTGGTTTTTATGTGCCTCAGCTCATCTGAGAGGATTCTGTTCCAAGATCTTCCCTGGCACACAGCTGAGGCTCACTGGACTGTAGATCCCTCGATATTTCTTTCTTCCTTTTCTTTTAAGAACTCGAAGTGATGTTTCTCTTTTTTTAGTCACCAGTCACTTCACTTGTCTGCCATGATTTTTCAAATATGATGGAGAGTGGCTTGGCAACAACATCAGGGTCCTAGTTACCCCAGGACCCTGGAGTGCATCTCCTCAGATTCCACAGACCTGTGGCTATTCAGCTTCACCATGTGATCCTGAAGGCAGCTCTTCACAATCTGCTTCTTCCTTAACACTGAGCACAGCACCCCCACCCCTCCTTCCCAGCCTCTTCTGAAAAGCTTGTAGCCCTCAATTGCAGAGCTCCAGTCATGTAACTCATCCCACCGTGCTTCTGTGATAGCAATTAGGTCACAGTTTTCTAATGGCACTGAGGTATCCATCCCCTCTTGCTTGTTGCCTGTGCTGCATGAATTGGTGTAGAGGCACTTCAGCTGAGCTATCCACCACTTCGTCTTCTGGGAAGAGCCCTCTCTAATTCCTTTGGGATGATTTACAGTTATTTGCCTGCTGTTCCCTTAAGTGCTGTTACTTAAAGCTCCTTACTGACACCCAGCAGAGCATCTCCTCTCCCTGCTGAATCGAAAGCCCTGCTAACAAGTCCTGCCAGCTTGTCAGGTGCACCCCATCTGCTGTCAACATGCCTGGTCTCCCAAAGGCATATCGCAGATGATGGAACCCAAAGACCTGAGAATGGCACCAGTCTCACCTCTGGTGCCAGTCCTACTCCCTAGCCACTCCATCTCACCCTACCTGATCCCAGTCCCTTCTGTGAGGACAAAAGGCAACATTAAATGTGCTCCTGATTCTTTCAATCTTTCCAAGGGACATGAAGTCCCTTTTGATATTTCCAAATATCTTTGTTGCAGCACCGTTTAATCCTACATGAAAGAGTAGAAGCAGATGATGGTCCTCAGCTTTTATCAGTCTTGGTAGCCTCTTTGTGACATCCCAAACATGAGGCACTGATAGGGATAAAACCTCTCTAGAGAGGTGGTCTGGATGACAAAAGGCTTCTTCTGTGCCTCTCAGTAAGGAGTCACAAATAACTAACACCCTCCCATGATTTTTGGTGGTGCTTGTTCTAACACAGGTGTGTGATTGTACTAATCTAGTAGAATTCTCCTCTTCTTGATCTTGAATACTGTAGTGAATGAGTAAAAAGTAAGGAATGTTTCTCCATTGGCTCTTAGAAGGTTAAGCTTTGAAAGTTTGCATTTTAAACTGCCTCTGCCAAAAACCTTAGAAAGGGCTTTATTTTAGATAATGAGGCACCCTGTTTGCAAGTCACTAAAAGATTTTGTCGTTGATACATCAGGTGAGCAAGCAGCAACCATTTGATACATCAGCCATGCAGCAATCAAATTTTTGACACATCAGGAAAATTTTGGTTACATACTAACAAGCCAGACAACGACCTTCAAGTGAGCAAAGACAAAATTTACCACAGATGTGCTGCAGCTATGAAGTGGGAATGATATTGTCACTCTGAAAACACTCTATAAGCAAGTGCACACAAAGTGTCGGAGTCCTTGCTGTCTGTGCTGTTCTGCGCTGTCCTGGCTGTTCCTGCGAGGCTGTTCGTGCCCCACCCTGCTGGTCCTGCTGCCGTGGCTCTGCTCCGTCATTGGCATCTCTCGGAGGGACTTCATTGGGGACAGACCTGTTACAGCCCATGAAGGTTTTACTCATCGCACTCTGTAAGCCAGCACTGGACCTGTGGTGGTGGTATCCCCTTTCCTGTGCTTCTCATAATTATTCTTGGCATTTTGCTGCTTTTCTATTTTTCTCTCATTCTTTCCTCTTTTATGAAAAAATACAGTTACACTTTGGATCCCAACATTTAACCTCGTTTGTGTTTTAATCTCACTTTTGGGTATGTTTAGAACCTAATTCCGCAATTGTGGATCGAGGCAAAACTTGCTTCTCTTCACCTTAAGCAGACTGGAGCTACCTATCACAGATTCTTCTCTTTCCACATCCAGAGCATCATAATTGTAGGGATACGTTGGTAGCCCAGGGAAGACACCTCCTCCTGCTCCAAACAGAGACAAGAGTTAATCCTCCCTAGTCTTGTGTATTAGCCAAGCACAGCAGCGTGGGGTTGGGTGTTAACCTACGCTCAGCTTCCAAGGACTTAAGGCAGGACTGCTGCCCTGCCTGTTTGAGAACATAGTACCAGGCATCAATCTCCTGCTCAGATTCAGGTAAGAATAATGTTTACTCTTCCCATCAAGCAAGATTTCTTGCTTCCCTGATCTTCGTTAAAGAATGCCCTGGTTCATGTATTGCACTCAATTAATAGAAAGTATTTTGGGCAGCAGAGCTTCACAAAGAGCAGGAGCTGCTTCTCCTGGGGCAGACAGTTATAGACAGGACACGTTACATTCTCAGAAAACTGAAGCACAGCAAAATTTTTAACGGGGATACTATAAAATTTTGGTAATTAGGAATTTTATCACTAGACAAGATTGGACAGAAGGAACTTCAGCTTTGTCAAATTTTAGGGAGGGGGTTGTTGTTGGGGGTTTTGGTTTTTTTTGTTTGGTATCATCTTGTTTGTTTTCTTAAATTTACAGGAGTAGGGCTGAATTATTTTCTTCACCTGAAAGCTTTGGGAGAGTCTTTGGTTACAGTGCTATTTATCTCTTGTTATTACCCTAAAAGCTTTTTCAATATAACTGTAAATTTCACTACAACTCAGTGCCTCTAATTGGTAGGGTTTGTGCATTGGGTTGTATTTTTTTTTCAAGAACAAGTATCATATAATCAATGTTACCTCTGTAAACTACTAAGTACAACAGTTAATAAATTTTTTTTAAAAAGTGGATAAATCCAGAGTTGTGACTAGAGAAAGACTGGGAGGGTAAAAATACAGTTACCTGGGAGCAAGAACATAATCCAACCCACCTGGGGTCTTGGGAAGAACAGAACCAATATGTATCTGTCAAGTCCAGACAGCTGGTGAAATACGGTGCTTCCCAGTTTCTTACTGCTTCTTTAAGAAAAGTGGACTCTTTTTCTTTATGAAAAAAACCCATTCAAATTCAAACCAAGTCTTCATCATATTATGGCAGAAATTATAGTAAAGAAATGTAGAGTTATTATGCTTAGAGAAGTGCTTAAAGCCAAGATCCTGGATTAAAATAGCCTCAAACACAGCAGAAGTTTAGGACCACATGTATAGCCATCCAGACCCAAATCATTCTTCTGGCCACCACTGCTAAGGCAGACTGAAACAAAACCCCATCTAACAACCTTCTATCCTAATTCTGGTTCTGAATTTATTGGCTTTGATTTGTCATTACTGAAATGTTGCTGCAAATGACTGTGCCAAATCCTTACTTCTATCTTTCTTCCTCTTTTCTGTTTAATAAATCGCTATAACATTTTATTTACTCTAACAATAATTTCTCTACGTGCAAGAAATATATTTGGGGTTCACTTCTTTAAATCACAAAAAAAGGCAAAAACTGAGTTACAATTTTACATAAATATATTTAAAGAATAAGCTATCATGCTTTATGTCTGAATCATTATTTAAACAAAGAATCCATTTTCAGAAATGACCATGGCAACTGGGGAAAACCAACAAGTGTGGATAAAAAGTCATGTTGTACATGTTGTTTGTTATTTACATCCAGGGTTTTTTTAATATTTAGTCTATTTTTTTAAAAGCAGATAGTGAATAAATCTTCCAAATTGCTGTTTATTTTAGGAAATAGTAATTCTTCTGTTATGAAAATCAGTTTTTCTTCTGAGGAATTGGAGCTGGTATGAATCCAGGCTGTGTTTAGTCTTTCCAAAGTCCTTCCCTATTCCTTATGCTTAGTGCTTAAGCAACTGCTCTGGAAGCACTGAAGGTGACCTGAGTGAAGCTGTCTCCATCAGTGCTGACTGGATGCAGAAGCAGGGACACTGGCTGCTTGCACAGGTGAATGCTGCTGTCAGCTCACTGTGTAGGGTGAGCAATAAACAACAATAAGAGGAAAACAGGAGCTTCTCACACTGCTCCTGTTAGGCCTGGAAGCACATCTCCTCATGTCCTTAATGCATTCAACTGAAATGTTTGTGATTCTTAGGCAGGTACAAAAGCATTTGCTGGATCAGGTCCTTAAAGGCTCGACATGTGTTCCCTATCTGTTTTCATGTAGTCTGAAGATAATATAATTTTCCAGTTTCTATGCTAACCCTTTTGTAGCTAAAACTGATAATAATACCAGGTTCCCTTGCCGGGCTTTCTAGTCCCTTAAGCTTTTGTTTAGTAACATTTTGGCTGATCAATTGGATACAAAAGCCTTTCTTTTCTGTTTAAATTCCCATTCCAATAAATAAGGCTTTTGGGCTTAAGTCTACATAACTCTCTTTTGAAAGTCTGAGCCAGAGAGTCAAGAATTTTTAAAAAAACCACCTCAAACCATATTTTCTACTCCATGGATGTTTTTAATGTTGTGATCTCAAAAGAATATATTGGGATTAGAACCAAAGAGATGGGAGCAGATGTTGCAATTTTCATAAAAGAGCTTTCTTGGAAAATAAAGTAACTTTTTTTAACCTTAAAGACCCGCAGACTTTACTTAACTAATAATTTTCATTTAAAAGTCTTAGTGAAACGCTAGGGCACTGCAGCTCTATCCCTAACTAATTTCACTAATTTTAGTGCGCAAATTTTTAAGTTTCATGAGATTCCTTCATATGATACAGCCTAATCAATAAATCCCAAATCAGTTTTAGTGTTTCTTTATGTTAAGTTGTATTTCTGTATTTTTGTCTCTAGGCTGTTAGCCTGTGTTTGCATATTTGCATTGTATCTTTTCACTCCAAGGCAGATTTAAGAGTTGTTACCCTAGACTCATAGTAATTGCAAGAAAATCCAGTTCCATCTGTTTCTGCCAACATATGGAAATTGAATGAGAATACCAACATAAAACGGCACTTGCTCAATATCGAGTGTGTGCCAGCTATTGTGTTTGTTACAGAAACTTGTGGTCAAGCAGGCTGAGGGAAGCCTGTCTGGTAAGAAATCCGTGTGCAGATCTTGTTCGTGCCAGTCTGTCAGTTGTCAGTTGCTAGATTTTGGCTTAATACAGCTATTTCCATCACTTACAGATAACATGCTGCTGAATGAGGTAGGGCTCACCCTGCACTGTTTAACAGGACGAAATATTTTCACTACATTAAAAGACAGATAAAGTTTCCTTGGAAAAATAAGCATTAAATCTGGAGAGAGATAAAGAATATGCAGCATGTAACCTCTGGGCTACAAGGGGAAGATTACTGTTCTATCCACTCTTAAATAACAACTCTTGAATATTTTTTATTCCTGATCAAGTCATCATATACCCTTGAGAAATTACAGTGCTTGCACTACACTACCACTATTCAGTTTTGCAACATGTTAGACAAATGTAAATATGTTTAAAACATACATGAGAAGAAAGAAATGAGTTGTCTCCCAAGAGCCCAGACTTCCACTGTTATGGATCAAACCAAAACAAAATTCTCTGCCAAAAAGCATATTCACCTGAGAACCAGTCCTTTTCAGGTTCTGCCTTCTGGGTGATTGCCCATTAGACAGCTTTCAAGTCCTCTGGGTTTTGCTGGGCAGAAATGTTAGAAATGTTGGGGGTGGGGTGGGGGCAGTTCCTGCACAAGCTATCCTAGAGTTTTTTAAGTCCAAGGACTTTGGAATAAAAAAAGTGTGATCAGGAAAAATTACGCAGCCCCGAAGGAGGTGCACTGACAATCTCAAACAATCAAAAGAGGATAGTTTAAGTAGCTGCTTCTCTGTAAGAGGACTCCACCTTGTTTCCCACAAGATAGAGGCTGATCATGTGTGCACATACTTCAAACCTATTTCAAACACAAGCAAAGTGAGTTTATTTAGACTAGCATGAGCTATGTGGGTAATTTTCAAGCATTTAATTCAGTTTTCTTTGAGTCCATTCTTTTTCCCTGCCTTTGCAGCAGTACTAGGAGTTTTATCCCTAGCCTTGACAACTAGAAGGCTGGCCAGGGAGTTTGCTGTCAGGTGAAATTTACAACATACTTACTTATGCATGTCAGTTTTTCTAAGACACTTAATGAAGTGGTTCAGGAAAAGTCATGATAATAATGTGAGAAAGACGAAAGAGGCTGTCTTACAAAAGATATTATTTTCTTTGTCATCATGTAGATTTGTATATCATCTCCCATCAGTTAAGCAGCAGAGCTGTTAGGTTTGTCTAACCTGGACCTCTGAGAGAGCAGAGCAGAGCAGAGCAGGGGTGCATGTTGCAGCAGCCCGGTGAGTGGCTTGGAGGAAGTGTCCCCTCAGGGACCACTGAGGTGGCTCTGCCAGCTCTGTGTTGGTGGCACTTCTGCGCCCCCTGCATTGTGATGCCATTCATGCATTCAGTAATCTGAGGACAGGGTCCTTCCTAAGCTATTTCCATTTTCCTCCCCCACTTTTCTTCCCTACTCTCTTAATTGTGATAAAAAGCCTGTGGCTATAAGAACACTTAACTGTAATACAATTTCATGGCTCAAGTTACATGTTAAGTAACTTAAGTAAAGTAACCTGTTTGTGAAAGACTAGACAAGCTCTTTGTAGGAAGGTAAATAATACTTAAAGTCCAGACCATAATCATCTTCCTTCTCTGCTCTGTGATTTAATTTAATACCAATGATAAAGTGCTTTATTTTTAACAATTCATGTGGCGTTTGGCTGACAGAAGTGTGTATTCATTGCTAGGAACTCAGAAATTAGACAAACCTAGCATACTGGATTGTATATCACAGCATAAAGCTGCTTTTAAAATGTTACTGCCTTCACAAAGAGGAAAAAAAGGGTTGGAAGACTAAAGTCAAGAAAAATTCAGTATCACATTATCTGGGTTTCATCTCCTCCCAACTTCTCACCCTCTTTTCCTTCTCAAATATGGAGGTACAGCAAAGGAACAATAAAGGATCTTTTTCTCAGAAATCCATTGCCTCTTTGATAATTTTAGATTCAAGGTTTTACTGTTGCACAAGATCCAAAGCTCCAAGCCTCTTCACTATCTCCCCACAAGTGTTAGTCACTCTCCAGAAGAAAGAGGCATTTTCCTGGCCTCAGTGGGCTTAAAGATGAGAAATGTAAACATTAAAAAATATTAAAAAACTGTGGGAGAAGAGAAGGAATGCACTCCAGGAGAGAAGTAAAATTATGGTAATGAATTCTGAGCCTCTCAGTTGGTCTGAGCTGTTTTTCTTTTTTTGTAGTCATATTTAAAAGGGACAAATTATATCCTTCTTTTCCTATACTCCACACAAAAGTCAGCCCTCCTTCTTGCCTTGGGGTGGTGTCAAGCTTCACGCTTGCACACCCACTTCCTCGCCCTGTCCTCCTAGGGCTTGCTGTCCCTTCCTTACTTTCCGTATGAATGAAGCAGTTAAAAAAGGTGTTGATGGACAAGCAGAAGACGTGGGCCTCCCTCCACGAGAGGCTGAAACAAGCAGCTTTGCAGTCGTTCCTGCTGGCGCATCTCACGTTTCGCCGCAGAGCTTCCATTCGCCCCCGCAAAGCAGCGCCAGCTCGCACCAGCACCTGTCCTGTGCCCTGCCTGCCACCGCGGTGCTGCCAGCACCACAGGCAAGGCCATCCAGCAGCAGGCATGGCATCTGTGACCAATAACACATGAGGCTCTGAGAGCTGTGCGTTTCCCAGCCGCTGGCCAAAGCAGTTGCTTCTCCTCTGCAGTATCCTTGATACAGCCAAATATGTGTAGGATTGGGCACACAGGGGGATTTTGTTGTATGTGATGTTTTCCTTTGCAAAAGCAACCTGTGCTATAGCTGGGGAAACAGGTAAGAGCACAAGAACGAGAGGCTGAGAAGCAAAAAGAAGAATGCTGACACTTAGTAGCTTCATAATATTTAACTTTTTGTTGTGTTGCCTTTTCAGATTTAGCCTGCATGACCTAGCAGCTGTTTCACTTGGCTCAGGGCATTTATGACTTTATTTTGGACAAATCTTTAACAGTTTCATTTGATTTTTCCCAACTCAGCTTTGTGCCTCAAAATTTGTTTTAAATTTTACGGTCATTTTTTTCCCCCTTTCCTACCCTTCTTACAGCTGTAGGCTCTGGAACCCAGCAACTGTGGTATTCCTCTCCTTGGCCAGCAGCCTGTTTTATAACGTAAAGACAAAGGAAAGGAGTGCTTTGGAGAGGAAAAGAAACATAAAACAAGAAAAGAAGGAAGAAAGAATGAAAGATGTGGGAGAGTTCTTTCACTGGATCTTCTCAGAACAAGCTAAAACCTAACTATACTTATAACTATATAAATACTGAAGTACACAGTAGACTAAAAGTATTCAATAAACATTTACTGTGAATGGAGGCATTAGGAATGGCTTAGGCCCTGCCTGAATTCCCATGAAATTTATAAATATTTCTTTCATTTGTTCTCCATTTACAATTAGTTGCGGTCAAGCTGATCAAAGACAGAAGAGGCCTGTTGCATGTGAACCAGCATCCCTCACAATGACATTCACAAAGCAGAATGAAATATGAAATATCAGGTTTCCACGGATGTATGAACTTGTAAAAAATCTGAAAAAATAGGAGGTTTTTCACACTGAGTAATGTGAAACATTTGGTGCGGATTGTAGGCCTCTGAAGAGGAAAACTGAGAGCCAAAATCCATCAGGCAATAAAACAGAAGCAGGCAAAAGTTAAAACAACAGCCATTCACTACAATCTATTGATTTAGATATCATGATTGTCTCTGCTATAGCAGTGGTGGATGCTAGCAGGAGCTTCCACTTAAATCATCATCAGGAACAAACCCCAGCGCTACAGACTTGAGAGCAGGCTGGAGTAACATTTGCTTCAGAAACACATTTTGTCTGTGCCCTTCTCTTGAAAAAAGGGGAGGGAAGCCTTGCCACAGCTTGTTCACACTACTATCTAAGCATTTCCAGCCAAACAGGTGCTAAGGTTAATTAAGTAGCCTGAAGCTTCCAGTTTTCAAACGAACTTTAAGTAAATAAATAACCCCAAGTGGATCCAGGAGGATAGACTTGCACAAAGCCTCTGAGCCACGTGTTACAGCACTCGAGGTTCCTAGTTTTATCTCTTTTGCAGACCTGCACTTTTCAGAGAGCAAGGCCCATCAGCCTTTGTGACTAATACAGTGTGCTTTAATTGCTTCCTATGTCTTTCACAGCTGTCAGTCCCTAATGGGGTCAGGGTCGGCAGGGGAGGGGCACTTGGGGGCTTTGTATCCCTTCGTCTCCTGAAGCACTCGCAGGCTGGAGAGGGGCTTCACCCCAGACGGCATCTGGGAAACCTGTGGCTCTCACTGAAATGAGATGTGTGCCCACTCTACCCCAGAAATGTTTCACCCCATTCAGAATCAACCTTTTTGGCTCCTGGAAAAGGTACAGACAAGTGGAAACAGTGTCCTTAGTGATATCCCTGACCCATGAGGGTCTAATTGTTTCTCAAGTTGTGCAAAATTTGTTTTTGATATTAACTAGCGTCAAGCAACAGGGAAGAATGTAAAAATAGATTATTTCACATTGTTTTGGGAAAGACTTAGGAGGATTAAAGGTTAACAGGAGCCTTCTAGCACAAACAGAGCACACACTTCATGCTGTTTATGGTACAAACCCCACTATGTTTCAGTCTGTACCAGAAAATGTCTAGAGAGAAGTAGCTAGGGCAAACAACAGGAGGCATAAACATGCTGGGGATGTCCTGTCCAAGGAAAGACCTTCACAGAAAACATGTAAGTTGAGCATTTCCAAAAAGGGACTGCACAAGAAGACATTCAGGAATACAAAGTCTTCCATTTTTTTCCTCTCAAAATGAAAATTGCATCCCTTCTCCAGTATGATGTAAAAGCAGGTCAGAGAGTGTACGGTCTTGCAGTTCAAGTACTGCCAGCCTACACATACAGAAGGTGTGTTGGGGTCCCAGAAGTTCTAAGTTATTACAAAAAGTGTAAGCATTTTGTTAAACTGATACACGGGTTTTTCATGCTCAAACATCCTCACAGCACCCACAAGAACTAGATCAGTTTCACGGGAAAGCTGAGAGTCTAGTTTAATCACATATTTCCAAGGGTCTGAGACTTTGAGAAAGTCCAGTGCCAGATGACAATAAAACCCTTAGAGAGAAGAACACTGGATAGTGAACACGAGAAACTCAGTGACAAACTCACTGGAGAGATTAAGGAGATTAAAGAGGGCCTTCTCCAAATCTCGGCAGTAAAGATAAAAGACTCTGCTACTGAACGCAGACGTTCCCCGGCTATGAGGAGCAGGTACACCCCTTGACGTGAGCTATGGTATTTCCTGTATGAAAGTGGAGAAGACATG
>VZRL01000168.1:0-17093 GCA_013397895.1 Origma solitaria
ACTAAATATATTGATATTACTGCTACTACTTCTACTTTGACCAATGAAAAGGAGAGAGAAAGGAATAAAACCCAAGAGAAACCAGCGGTTCCCAATACTCACTCACCACCCACTGTCCAATGCCCCGCCCCTCCCCCAGCAGCGATCGGAGGCTCCTGGCCAAACCCCTCCCAGTTTCGATTCTTGGAGAAGGTTCTGTGGTCCGGAATATCCCTCTGGCCAGTTTGGGTCAGCTCTCCTGGCCATGCTCCCCCTCGCTGGCAGAGCATGGGACACTGAAAAGTCCTTGTACTTTTGGAGTGAGTATGACTGGGCTCCAACTCAGTGTGTTACCAGCGTTGTTCTCTGAATCCCAAACACAGCGCTAGACCAGTTTCTGGGGGAAAATTCTCTTTGTCCCAGTCAAAACCAAGACATCCAGCAGCCCCTGAAGCTCCTTCCCTGCAAGCCCTGACCGCTGCAGTCCCCACCTCCCTTAGTCACCCTTCAGCTCACCCCACCACTTCTTGANCTGCTGCTGCTGATCGGTGCCGCTGATGCTGCCCCGTGCTGCTGCCCTGTGCCCGGAGCCGCTGCTGCTGCTGCTGCTGCTGCCCGGAGCCACTGTGCTGTGCCGGTGCTCAGGTCTGCCCCTGCTCCGCAGCCCTGGTGCCGCCTCCCAGCCCAACAGTTTCGATTCCCCGTTGCACAAACAGGAACGGTGGCTTTCGGTATTGGAAACAGCAGCCTCAGAGGGACAGGAAAACATGCATGGGTGGGGTGAGGGGACCATGGCTGTGGGGCAGAGACATGCAGAGATAGTTACAGGCCCAGGGCCATCAGGCTGTAGCCATGGGGATGTGGCTATGGGGGGTACCTGGCAATAGCAGTATGGCCATGGTGGGAGGATGCAGGTGAGGGAGGTGCTGTTTTCCCTTCTTGTGGGGTCATGTCCCCCAGGGGCACACCGGCATGGATGCAGCCGCTTGGCTTCCATGTCCACATGACGGGCAGGGCTTTTCCTCCTCTTCCCCGGCTTGGAGAGGTGGGGACCATCTTCATCTCTGCCTGAGCCAGTTGGTGGCTTCACAGAGATCCTGGTGCCCCTGGCACCATGGCAAAGCCCTCTACACCTTCTCATTCCCTCTCCTGTCCTCACAGAGCTCCGACTCCCCAGACCCGACCTCTCTGTCCTGCCTGGGCACGAGGTGACTGCGGGAGCTGATGTGATGTTCCGCTGCACCACCACACACCCCAGCAGCGCCTGTTACCTGTACCTGGAGGGCCAGGACCGAGCCCAACTGTTCTCAAGGGAACAAGGTGACTACAACCTCTCCCATGTGCAGGAAGGTGACAGTGGCCGCTACAGCTGCCAGTGCTACACCCTGAATGCTTCGAGGGAATGGTCAGCTGTCAGCAAGGCCCTGGACTTGGTGGTGAGAGGTGAGACATCCCCCAGCCGCATCCTGCTCTACTCTTCCTCCCTGCAATCTGTCACATCCTGGGGCAACTAGAAAAGAGGATTTAGGGCAGGAAAGCAGCTGTAAGAGGGGTCCAAGCAGAGAGTTCCAGCTTCCTTCAGCTGTGTTTGAACCTGGCCAACTCCTCAGAGACCCTACAGCTGACCTACAGACCCCATAGACACGGGAGGGCTAGGCTGACAGATGGCATTAAGAGTCAGAGGACACCTCTCCCTGCACCAGCCCAGAAAGCACCCTGGGCTGCATCCCCAGCAGCATGGGCAGCACGGCAGGGAGGGGATTCAGCCACTGCTGGAGAGCAGCTCTCCCTGCTGGGACATCCTCCCCATCCTGTGCATGACCTCGGGCTGTGGCAGGGCTGGAGCTGGGCACTGACAGCCTGTGGAGAGCAGCCAAGCTATCCGTCAGACCAGCTGGTGGGGCAAAGCCACCACCACTTTGGAGGGAAAAAGGGAAGAAAAGGGAGAAAGGAAGGGAAGCCACATTTCTCACCGAACTTCAACCCCTGCTGTGCACTCTCCATCCCTTTGTTTTCTAACACCTTGAATTCTCATTACATGTTGCAGGGAACACCTCTGACCTCAAGAAGGGAAACTGTATAGCTTGCAAAAACAGAGTTTGCAATAGCCTCACTGTGCCAGTGAAAAACAAGTGTAATTTTCTTCCAAATAAAATTTTATTTAAAAAAATTTAAAATGTCTTTCTCTAGGAGATGCTTGCAAATGGCAACAGCACAAATACTGTTATGTTACTTTGCTTGTAGTGGAATCTTTGTGTCCTTTTGAGTAGCTGCCCTCGACAGATGTCACCCACAAGTCTTACTGTTCAAGGATTATTAATTTCTTCTTTAGGCTTCCTTCTCCATACATCATTGTCTCTACTTACCTATGTCTTTGCTCTCACATATTCACATTTTGTCCCCAGAAATTACCTGCTTCAGGAAATAATGCTTCATAGATCCTAATCCTCAAGATAAGGTAAAGTTTGACAACACCAGCTGAATGTGAGAGGAACTGATGTAAAAGGCAGGGAGTAGCACTGCCCTGAGCAGTTGATCCCATTTATCAGATCCATGAGCTCTTTGTCTTTGCAGAAATCCTTCCCCTCAAATGGAGACCAGAGGTGCTGTTACCTCAGGTCATCATCACTTCTGATAGGTTTGGCTCTTGGATGCTTGGGCTGTCTCTGCAGAGACAAGTTAAGGCTCAGAGACCGATCCAGTTTCCGAGTCTCTGCTTCCAGAACAGCAGCTTTGGGCTCCTTGAGCACAGCTGCAAAGGAGCAGGACAGCTCCTGGTGAAGGTCTGACAGCTCCTGCCGGGTCCTTGCACAGCTCTCAGTGTAGTCCTGCCAGTGCTGTCGCTCTTGGGCCAGCTGTGACTGCAGCAGGGACACCTGAAAGAGGCACAAGGACCAGCTCAGACAAGCCCGTGCTGGCAGGAGCATCTGCAGCCCCGCGGTAGCGGCTGTCGGGGCAGACACAGCCTCCAAGTCCAGCCCTCACCAACACTCTGCCCTTGGGGAAGGGGAAAGGAGCAGGCTCCCAGAATGACCCCAAACAGAGCTCAGATGATACACAAGTCCAGTTCATGGCTGGCAAAGCCTTCCCACGTACAACCCTCAGCCATCACAGGTCTAGTAGAGACACTTCTGACAGGACTTAGGAACCCAAGAGAGATTTACAAAGCACACACTGGGGCCACTGACCCCTTTCTCCACAGGCTGTGCCTCAGCTGCTTCCCCCGGGCATTGGAGAACTCTTCTACTTGGGCTCCTGGACAGCCAGCCCACGAACAGGGAGCAAACTCTCTCTCTGCCAGACTTCAGAGCATTCCACACAGGACCAGAGCACAATGTGGGCAACAAACCCCAGTGGAATAAGAAGCCTCTGGCATTGCCTCAGATCCCTGGATCTCTGCTAATATGCAAGATCCACTGTAGCAGAGTCAAGGGAAAATGGAAACAGGCAACAAAGGAGAACAGCCAGGCCCAGACTGACCAGGGAAGCAGAGGACTCACTGTCCCTAGAAGTGCTCAGAAAAGATGTAGGGCCATGGTTTAGTGTTGGGATTGACAATGCTGGCTTAATAGTTGGACTAGGTGATCTCAGAGGGCTTTTCCAACCTTATGCATTTTACTCTATGATTCTGATATTTTCAGGTGACTTCCAGTGTTCTGAATTTCCACCCATCCCTCTCCTCTCCTACCTGATCTTTAGACAAGTCACCGATAAGAACAAGGTAAAGGATGTTGTTTGGCTGTTGCCAACAGGTGCATGACTGACAATACCTGCTGTACTCACTTTCTGACAGTCAAAGACAACTTGGGCTGTAGCAGCAGGCACATTTGTGCCCATGAGTACAGCCACAGCAGCCTTTGATGAGAGTTTTCCTACTCCTCACCTGGTTCTGTAACTCAGCTAAGCGCTGACTGCAGTGAGCATGAGACTCCTCCTGTGAAGAAAATGAAAGGATTTTTTTTTTAGCGTTTGGTCACGACCACGAGTGATATTTGACTTCTGTTAGGTTTCTACTGGGGAGCTGTTGCTACTGGGATTTCCCATCATTCCTCTATATGACCAAAACCTCCTTGCACCAAGGAAAATGCTGTTCTCACCTGTCTAGAAGTGGGCAATTTGTGCTGCTCAGACTGAGAGAAAGAAAATCCACAAGCATCTGGGAGTAACCGATCCCTAAAACATCTCTTCAGTCTCCTCCGTTCATTTTCCACCTGCACATTGGATGGGAGAAAAGGGCGGAGAAACCTGTCAGCAAACATGGAGCAAAAGGACCTCTGGACATGCAGGCAAGGACTTCTCTGCTCAGAGCCCCTGAATTGCACCAGACAACGCTGGGGGCAAAATGCTCTTGCTGGGGGCTGTGCAAGAGAGCCCAGTGTGTGTGTCTGGAGACACGGGGCCAGGGAGGGAGGCAGCGGAGTGAAGGTGACTTTGTGAAAGCCATGGGCTGCCACAAGAGAGAGAACACACAAAAGGGTGTGCCCACAGCAGGGACAGGGAGAGGGAAGGAAACAAGCAGAGGAAACAAGCAGCCCAAAGCGCTGCCTGGGCAAATGCATCGTGTTGCAGAGGAGCCTGAGGCTTTCAGAGGCAGTGAAAGCCCATTTTACCTGCTCAAGAGTCCTCCTGAGTTCAGTGTTCTGTTGCTTGAGCTCCACCTTTTCATCTTCCAGCCTTGCAACTGCTCGTTGCAGACATTCCAGGCTCTGCAACATGAGTCTCTTCTCTGAGAGCCATGACAGCTGCTCCCCTTCGGCAACAGCCTGCTGGGCATTCAGAGAGGAGATTCCATGAACTGGTGCCACATAAAGGTTGAAAGGGTGTTAGAATCAATACATTGGGGAGAGTGACCACAACAGGAATGGAGAGTGCTAAGGTCCTTCTTCTCCTCCTTGTCCACAGGCCAAAACAACACACCCTTTCTCTAGGGGCCCTCCTCCAAATCTTCTTGGAGAATTAAGTAGTTTGCTCTGGATCTGCTTCCTGCTAGTTTTGTTCAGTGTTTCCCATTCTGGCTTTGAGAGACTGAAAGAATTACTTTCCTATCCAGCCACTTCATTATTTCACAAAGCTCTGTAGTGTCTCCACCTCCCTCTCTCAGCCATTTCTTGTTGGTTGTGAAGACTTACACATTTACATCTTTCTCTTAGGGAAGTTATTTACCATCTTTGGTCATCCTCTTTGACCACCACTTAAATTCTCTTACCTACAGTTCTACTCTCTGACCTTAGACAAGCAATCATGTGCAAGGTGTGGGTGAAGCACGTATTTCTGCAGTGGTTAACACTATGGTTTTGTTCTCTATTCTCTTTACCTGTGTTGGAGGTTGAGGTGGGGGGGGAGTGGAATTTTTACCATTCTGTTGCCAGGTAATTAACGATCGGTACTTAGGGGCCATTTAGTCTCACAAAAGAGACAAAGACTTTCTGCCTGGGCGGAGATGGGAACAAGAGATTTGGGAACTCGATAAGGACTCACTCCTCGCTGGAGTTCAGAGGAGAGAGGAGTGGGAAAAAACGGCGGTCTGCTTTTTTTGGCTGCGACTGCAGGAAGAGAAGCCCAGCTCTGCCCTAGCTCTTCTCTACCGGGTGAGTGAGTTTCTCGGGGCACGGGACTCCAATCCTGTCTTCCCCTCCGGGAGGGTGCATCTCCCAGCTGCGCTGCAGTGGAACGGGACCCCCGCCTGCTGCTGCCGCCCTGCGCCCTGCCTGCCACCACCCTGCGCCCTGCCCGCCCTAACTGCGGAGTNACGCGCGGCACAGATCCAACCTCGCGCCACAGCGCCATCTGCAGCTCCCCGGGAGTCATCGCACCTGCCCTGCTGGGCTGGGAGCCCAACAGCGCCCCTGCTGGCCGTGACCGTGACTGCACCAAACGGGACAGTGCCTGGTAGCCCAGGGACATTTGCCACCGAGTTTTTTGTTTTGTTTACTTTTTTAAACTTTGTTCACTGTTCTTTTTGTCACTGATTGTTTACCTCATTATAGATACTAGTAAAAAACTCTTATTCCTTTTCCCATACCTTCGCCTGAGAGCCCCTGATTCTAAAGTTATAATAATTCGGAGGGAAGGGGGTTCACGTTCTCTGTTCTAAGGAAGGTTCCCACCTTCCTTAGCAGACACCTGTCTATCAAACAAAGACAACCTGTTACATCCTCATACAGAACTGCTCTTTGAAAATATCACATTAGCAATCATGCCATATGCACTGCTCTGAACCTAGTCAGGAGCCACCTCCCCCTTTGTGCCTTTCTTTCTGAAATGCTCCTTGGAGCACCTAAAAATGTAGTCTTGATATCAGCACTAAACCAATCTGTGTAGATGCAACTGCATTACCTGATTGAATGCTCCTGCATACCTGACCTACATGGATGTAATGGAAATCTCCTGCTCTTTTCATATTTCTTGCCCTTGTCACTTCTTTACTTCCCATCAACAGATCACAATACGTGCCAGCATCTGGTAAATGTATAATGCATAAATATAGTGTTTTCTTAGCAGCACTTTCTATATGCCAATATACTAGAGAATACTAGAACATAGGCAAATTCTTGGCAAGGCTGCAGTACAGGCTATTGCAGCTGTTCCACTACCAGGACCTGAATTAGTTCACTTTGGAGAAATACACACAAGTTTGCCTCCGTGGTTTTTGGATGGCAGTCCAAACACGTCCTGAATGCATAATTAAGCATTTGACCTGACCAGGCAATAATAGAAATCCCATTTTTTTAATACACTGGAAAAGCTGTCCCTCATAAATCTCCATCTTTGGAAGCATCCTCTAAGCACCCTGTTCAGCCCTCAGTCCAAAACTGCTCAGTTTAGTCTATCCCTCTGCTCACCTGCTCCATTCCTTTCCATGCCAAATCCAACCCCCCGCATGTTGCCTCCCCTCGCTTTGGCACAGCAGAAGCAGCTCCCCATGGCCAGCTTTGGGCCAGGAGCTGATTTGAACAGCAAGCTCCAGAACTGTGTCAGTTGTTCCGGGCATGCCAGGAAATAATCTGGCAGTCAATAGTCTCTGTCTCTCGCTGGAGCCAGGCACACACACATGGCTGCTGGATGCAGCCCGGGCTGCTTTGCCCATGTGGCCCTGGACTGACAGGGATATAGATTCCCACCTCTTTATGGGAAGCATCATTGGAATCCTTCAGGGATATTTGAGTGGACTGAAGATCAGTCCCAGTGCCTACCTGTTGATGAAATCGGTCTGTGTCTCTCTCTGAAACCATTCTCTGCAGGATTGATAAATCTCTCTTCAGATTCCCATTGGCCATTTCACTCTTGCTAAGGGCAGCACTCAGGACTTGAGCCTTCTCTCTCCATTCATCTTCTCTGCTCTCTCTCTGCTTCAAAGCAGCAGCCACATACTCCAACTCTTCCCCATTGGCTTTCCTCTCAGCTTCCAATTGTTGGGTTATTTCCTTCTGCCTTTGCAAGAGATGGTCTCTCTCCTGGAGAATTTGCCTCTTGTCTACTTCATCTTCCTCCCATTTTTGGAGTCTTTGGATTTGTTTCTTTAGGGTTTCCCTATCATCCTTCCATTGCAAAGCCAATGTTAATTCCTTCAGCAGTTCACTCTGCCTCCTAAGTTCTTGTTCTCTCTCTATCAGAGTCTTCTCTAAACACTTGACTCTGTCTGTCTGGTACTTGATCTCTTTATCCTTCTTTATCAAAATCTGCTGAACATGCTGGAGATCTTCCTGAAGAGCTCTTATTTCCTCTTCTAACTGCTTTTGCTCACTTTGAGCCTTGATTTCTCCTTCACTCGCAGGGAAGGCTTCTTTCAGTAGCTCCTGCTCCCTGTCACGTCTAACCTCTTCATTCTTCTCAGTTCCCCCAAGCTGGAGATTCTGCAAAGTCTTCAGTTCTTCTTCTAGGTGCTGGAGTTTTTTCCTAAGAGTGTCATTGTCTTCATCTTTCTTCCTCACCACTTCCTCAAGCAGAGTCACTTGCTTCTGGCATGATGTTAGTGCTACTTTCATGCTCTCTTCATGAAGCTGGAATGTGTTCATTTGGTCTGTCTGCTTGAGGAACTCCAAATAGTTCTTCTGCAACATCTGGCTCACTTTGTCTAGATGCTGCTCCAGACTTTTGGCCTGCTTGCCTGCCACCTCCTTCTGCTCTTGAAGGTCCTGGACATGCTCTTGCAAAGACACTATCTCTTGGTCTTTAGCTTCAAGAGAAGATTCAGTGTATTCTAGTTTTTGCCGTATGGCTTTAGTTTGCACTGCTGTCTCTTCCTTTTGCTGTTGAAGCTTAGTTATGGCCTCCTCTAGAACCCTAATCTTTTCTTCTTTTTCTTTCAGCATCAGTGCTGTTGCTTGGAAATTTCTTTGCTCAACTTCATGCTTTTCCTCCTTTTCCCTACACACCTCACATTGCTTTCTAAGGGACAAAATTTCCTGCTCTTTTTCCTTTAGTTCCACTTGAAGATGCTGCAGAATTTGCTTCTGCTGTTCCGAGTCTTGCTTTTGTTTTTGGAAGGTGTCAATCAGTTCCTTCTGAGATTCAATCATTAAATCCTTTTCTTTCAGTATTGTCCGAGAGTGTTCTAAGTCTCTGTGCAAGACATTAATCTGTTCTTCTGTTTTTTCCTCATAGCTCCTCATTTGTTGCTTTTGGATGTCCATGAGTCTGTCTTTTTCTTTTAAGGCTGCTAAGCTCTGCTCCAGTTGGTCACGGACAGTCCTTAACTGCATTTCCATGACTTCTTCAACTTCCTGCATTTTCTTTTGTTGTGACTCAAGCTCTTGATCTTTCTTAGATAAAGAAAGTGTCATTACTTCTACTTTACCAAGAAGTTCTTGCAGATGCCCATCTTGCTGTTCCTTGTGCTGCTGCAAGAGCCTTAACTCTTCCCTTTGAGTGTCACACTCACTTTCTTTGTCCTTAAGAACATCCCTCAGGTGTTCAAGGCTAGCATTTAGAGATTTCACCTCTTGTCTCTCCTTTTCCAGTTCTTGAATCTGCTGAGTCAGAGAAAGAAGCTCCAACATTTTCTCCTTCAAGTTTCCTTTCATATCATCAAGATCCACAAGCAGATTTCTGACTTGTACTGCACCATGCTGTTCTAGAATCATTATTTTCTCCTCCTGGAATTTGATCTCCAAGTGTCTCTCTTCCAGCTCTTTGCTCACCCTGCTGACAGCAGAGTTCTGCACTTCTAACTGCTTCTCCAGCTCCCCTATCAGTTCTTGCTGGGATCTGATCTCCTGGTCCTTCTCTTCCAGCTCTTTGTTCATTTTGCTTAAAACAATCCTTTGCTTTTCTTGCTGCTTTTCCAGCTCCTGTATCTGTTCCTGTTGGGATTCTGTCTTCTGCTCTTTCTCTGTTATGTCCTTAATAACCTGATTGAGAGCAGTTTTATGCATTTCTTTCTGCTTCTCCAGCATTCTCATCTGCTCTTGGTACAACTTTATTTCTCCCTCCCTCTCTGACAGGATGGCAGTCATGCGAGTGAGATGCTCCTGCAAAGCTTTGGTCTCTGCTGCCTCTTTCTGAAGAATCTCCATTTTCTTCCCCTGGTTTTGCACTTCCTCATTTTTAATTTTTAACATGGACAGTGCAGTTTGGAGTTCTTGTTCAAGGGAATTATTCCTATCTATTGCTGTATTTGTTTGGCATTCAGCAGCTGTGACAGATTCCTCCAGAAGTTTTATCTCACACTCTAGTTTTTCTTTATCTGCCTGCAGCCTGTCCCGTTCATGCTGCAAAAGAGGGAGAAAAAGAGTCACTCATTCCATCTCTCGGTTTGCTTTCCATCCCAGATCTGAACTCCTGCCCCAGGGGCTGGCACAGACTGCCCCTCTCTCCCTGCCTCTCGGGATGCTGCAGATCTTTGCTGGGCCCCCCCTTGACGCTGTGTCTTTCCCAGCTCACTCAGCCCATCCCAGCTTCCTTTCTGCTCTTCCCCAACCTCTTGCAGCTCCACTCCAGTGGTCCTTTGGGGAGGAGCTGCCAGAACTGCAGTCAGCATTTCAGTCCTCCCGAAGCAGCATTTAGGTGGTGCCGTGAGGATGTGCTCTCCATCAGGGAGAAAGGGAGGAGCAAACACACCCAACATTTCATTCCCTGGGTTTGGGGTAACAGGAGTGGTTTTTAACCTCTCCCGTGTGGAGTTTCCATGGCTCCATCCCGGAGAGTCCCACTGTCCTCTCTTGAAGCAGCAATGGCCAGATCAGTCTGTCATTCTCTGCTGACACTCAGGACAAGTTCTCCCCTTGCAGGGACACGTCCTTATCTGGATGTGCACTTTGCTTTTCTCTCTTTTCTCTTCACTGGCTGCTCTCAGATGGCCAAAGCCAAGCACCTTTCTATTAACAGCAAACTTGGTCTTCTCCCCCCTTGTCCCAGGGCCAGATATTTACAAATCTGAACATGGGTTTGGACACGAGGAATTGCCCAAACCATGCAATGTCCATCGAGACAAGTGTAGCTATTGAGAACTAAAGCTTCTCAGGAACAAAACTCCAGCATGGAGGAAAATCAGCAGCCTCAACCCTAACTGGGCTTGACAGGACGACATCATGTTTTCCTCCTTATTCAGAAGAATGCAACTGGAAAAGTTAAACTGGAAAAAGGTGCTCCTTAGAAATATTAATACAAGGTCCAAACATAGCTAAGAAATGGCCCTTCATGGCATTGGCGATTCTCACCAGCACATCCTTCCTTTCCTTCTCCAGGTTTTCCAACTTCATCTG
Source organism: Origma solitaria (assembly GCA_013397895.1). Classification (NCBI taxonomy): domain Eukaryota; kingdom Metazoa; phylum Chordata; class Aves; order Passeriformes; family Acanthizidae; genus Origma; species Origma solitaria. The sequence goes on from VZRL01000168.1 coordinate 10,683, forward strand.
CAGAGATGCCACCTCCTGACAAAGAGTCACAGCCTCTTGCTTTTGTGCCATGGCCTCTTCCTTTAGGGTGATTTCTAGAGAGATCTTCTGGTGTTCTGCCCTCCACATTGCTGCAGCAGGGAAGGGGTAGGAGAAGGTGAAAAGGAAAGCAAAGGTTAATTTATGTGCATCCTGCAGAGACAACAGCACTGTCTTCTCTGCCTGCCTGTATTTGCCATGCCCTAAGCCCACAAGGACTTCCAAAGCTGACACAAATGAAGGAAACTTCCAGACAGAGAAAAAAGCAGGAATGAAAGGTACAAGGTTCAGAGGAATACAAAAGTGTGTTTGCTCTTGGGCTTGTGCAGAGTGAGCAATCGACGGCAGAGAAAGGAGTGGGGATGCCTGTGCAGCCCTGCTCCAGAGAGGCCAATAGCCTGGAGCCTCTGGCAGGGCCTGCAGTTTGGGGGAATCGAGCTGAGGCATCCAGCTACAGCTCCTTAGCACAGACATGGTGCCTGAAAGGCACCAGCTGTGCACGGGATCAGCCGTAGCACAGCCAGATGGCACTGCCAGCCACCAGTGGCTGGCATCTTTCTCTGGCACTTGGATGGATAAATCTCCTGCTGGTGGTGTTTCCCCTCTGCCATCTCTGGGCACTGCCCTTTTCCTCTGTGAGGCACCAGAGATCCCTGCTGATGAGACAGGATGGGGCAGTGGGTCAGAGAGGGGAAGCTGTACCTTCCCGACTTTCATCCAATTGTATCTGCAGCTCCTGATTGCTGGCTCTGAGATGGTCCATCTGAGCCTGCCCTGTGCCCAGCTCTAGCTCCAAGGTCTGTATCTTCTTTCTTGTGTCATTCTGGAAGAGAAATAAGGAGCAGAATCACCTGTCAGTGCCACTGCTGGCAGGAGACAAAGGGTTACAAACACAGAGGCAGAAATAGCCCAGGTGGGAGAGGGCAGCTGGACAGAAGTGGTAGATGTGATCATGATCCTCCTTCCTCCCCATGGCAGTAAGCCAACCCCCCTAGAAGCACTGACACCCATCCTGGCCTTGGCACTCTGCTTGTCCAGCAGCAGGACACGATTTCTGGGTGCACTGGGCACACATTACCAGATCTTTCTGGGAATGCTCCAGGTGCTCCTGCAGGTCTTGCAAAGCTGCTGCTGCTCTGTCCACTGTGAGATCTGTGGGGACATCCCCGACCTGAGAAGCAGTTAGGCCCACGACATAACCCTTTTCTGAAAAGAGATGACATCCTGTTTCAAAATTTAATCCAAGGGTCTCCAACATACAAGGCTTCTTTCTACCCAGGAGGAGGTGGCAGTGCCCTTGTCATTGTCCTAGAGCTCACTTTCCAGCAGCATGTGTGTCACAGGTGGACATTATTTTGATGACCACTAATGTCAGCAGTGCCCCAAGGACAATGGCATGGGCCCGGTGGCTTGACAGGGCTCGGGCCCTTTTCCCTTCTGACTGATCATTTCTCCACATACAAACATGGACTTGTGTCTCTGAAGGTAAGTCAAGCTGCCAAGACTTCACAAGGCCTGAGTCAGCCTAAATTGAAAGGGTGTGTCACACCAGGGTGACCAGAACCACCCCCATGGCCCACTTGCTCTCCCACACCTGCTCTGCACACATGCTAACCCAGCCTGCCACACTTGCCTGAGCTCCAAGTGACCAAGTCTCTGCTGTCCCTGACCACATGGTGGAGAACCAAGAGCAGTTTGTCCAGCTGGGACTGAGCTTCCTGGTGGGCACCACTGGCCTGTTGACACTGTGTGGCCAAGGCCTCTGCCCTACTCTCAGAGCTCTGGAGCCTCACACGCAGCTCAGACACCTCAGCCTCCAGCACGTGCACAGAGTCCCTGAAGCGCCGCTCTCCTGCTCGGGACTCCTCCAGCTCCTGCAGCAGCTGCTTCTCTCGAGTTGCCTGGGCAGCCTCCTTCTCCAGCATTGCCTCCTGCAGGGCCTGGATCTGGAAGATGGATGCACAGAGCCTCAGGGACAGGACTGCTCCTGAGGCAGCAGAATGGGCAGAAAGGGGAGCAACAAAGGAGAAATGACTTCAAACAAAAAACATGCCCAGAACAGAAGGTGCAGAAGCAAGGATTCCAACTGAGACAAATGTAGTGAAAACAGGGAAAGGGAGGCATCCTTGAGGGTGCAGCTCTGAACACCGGCTGAACTGGCTGCGCTGGACGGGCCCTCCCCAGCGAGCCATAGCCACCTCTGTGTGCCCACATTGCTCAGTGACTGGCACAGGCACCACCTCCATCTGGGACAGCACTGCTAACAGAGGGATGGAGAAGCTCCAAAGGACTCTGCTGCTGCTTCTCCTCCCACATTTCATGCCAGCACCCAGGAGACAAGTGGGGAAAATAGCAGCAGCAGCAGACAGCAGATCCAGCCTTGGCCTCAGGGTGCAGCAGCAGCCCCGGGCAGCACCTGGCAGCAGTGGAGGCTGCTGGGAGCAGAAAGCAGTTGGGGCCTCCAAGCCGAAGATGGTGTTGAGCGTCCCTGGAGAAGAAGATGCCAGGGCACAGGTTACCTGCGAGTTGAGCTCCTGCAGTTCTTTCCTGTGATCCGAGCGGAGCTCTTCAGCCTGGTGAAGAGCAGAATGAAGTTGAGACACCTGATTGATCTGGGCCAGATTCTTTTCTTCCAGGGTTCTGAGGCTCAGATCCTTCTCTTCCAGAGACACAGTCAGCCTGCAGAACAAGGCAACAGACAGACATGAGAAACATTTGTGTCCCTTGGGTGCTTCAGAGGTGATCACTATGTGAGCCAACACTTCGAATGTGTCAAGCCCTGTCTTGGGGTGGATGATGAGCAAATCCAGAGCTTATGGGTCATAATAAAAGGACAGACAAGTAAGGGATGACATTGGTGTGGATGTTTGCTAGAGGCCACCTGAACAGGAGGAGAAGTGGATGAGGCTTTCTACAGGCGACATAAAACAACCTCAAAGTCACAGGCCCTGGTTCTTTTGGGGACTTTAGCTTCCCTGCCATCAGCTAGAGCAGCAACACAGTGTGAGATGTTCCTGGAAAGCATTGATTACACTGCTGTTACAGGCAGTGGAGGATCCCACAAAGAATGGTTGCTCAACCTTATCCTAACCATCAGGGAAGGCCTTGTTGGAGATGTGAAGCTTGGGGGCAGCCTTGGCTGCACTGACCATGAATAAGATTGTAGAGTTCAGTTGGGGGTGAGGAAAAAGCAGGGCAGCAAGCAAGAATCCAACCACAGACCTCAGGAGAGCTAACTTTAGCCTCTTCAGGGATCTTCCTGAAAGAAGTGCATGGGAACAGGGCCTGCAGGGTAAAGGGGTCGAAGTTGATATTTAAGGATCACTTCTTCCAGTCTCAACAACAATGCACCCCAGTGAGCAAGAAATTGGGCAAAGGGGGCAAGAGACATGTGGATAAGCAAAGAACTCCTGTCATTCCCTCAAGTGCAAGCAGGAAGTACACAGGAGATGGAAGCAGGCTCAGGCTGCTTGGAACAAATATAGAGAGATTGTTGGAGAAAGTACAAATGAGACAAGGAAGGCCAAGGCCCACCTGGAATTAAACCTGGGCAAGGACGTCAAGGACAACAAGACGGGCTTTTAAAAATACATCAATAACAAAAGGAAAACCAAGGATCATGTGTGTCTGTTCCTAAATGGAGGGGAGACCCTGGTAACAGAGGATGCAGAGAAGGCAGAGCTCCTGAGAGCCTTTCTTTGCATCAGTCTGTACTGAACAAGACCAGCCCTCAGGGATCTCTGGCCCAGGAGACCAGACTAAAGGAACGCTGAAAAGAAGACTATCCCTTGGCAAGACTTTCCTTTCAAGGAGGACTGGGTTAGTGAATACCTAGGCAAACTTGACATCCACAAGTCCATGGCCCCTGACAGGATGTGTCCATGAGTGCTGAGGGAGCTTCTGGACACCAGAGTGAGACCACTCCCCATTATCTCTGAAAGGTAATGAAGATCAGGAGAGGTGCCTGGGGGCTGGAAGAAAGCAAATGCCATTCTGGTCTTCAAAAAGGGCATGGAGGACCCATGGAACTACAGGCCTGTCAGGCTCACCTCAATCCCTGGAAAAGTGATGGAGCACCTCATTCTGGAGGCCACCTCTACCCACATGGAAGGACAAGAAGGTGATCAGGAACGGTCAGCACGGATTCACTAAAGGTAAATCATGCCTGACCAACCTGATTACCTTCTACAATGAAACAACTACCTGGGTGGATGAAGGGAGAGCAGTGGATATTGTCTACCTTGATTTCAGCAAGGCTTTTGTCCCTGTCTCTCACAACATCCTCCTGGGGAAACTCAGGCAGTGGGGGCTGGAGGAGTGGACAATGAAATGGATTGAGAACTGGCTGAATAGCAAAAGCCAGAGGGTTATAATCAGTGGCACAGGTTCTCGTTAGGGCCTGTCATCAGTGGTGTCCCCAAGGGTTCACTGCTGGGGCTGCTATTGTTGAACTTGTTCATCAATGACTTGGATGAGGGAGTCGATGCCTCCCCAGCAAGTTTTCTGTGCAGCCCCTCAGAGGGACCTCAGGAGGTTGGAGAGATGGGCAGAGAGGAACCTTCTGAAATTCAGCAAGGACCAATGCAGGGTCCTGCACCCAGGGAGAAACAGCCCCAGGCACCTGCACAGGCTGGGGACAGCAGCTTTGTGAAGGACCTGGGGGTCCTGCTGGACGAGAAACTCCCTATGAGCCAGCAGTGTGTCCTTCTGGCCAAGGTGGCCTGTTGGGGAGGATGAAATAGGAAAGCCTTATAAATATTATTGTCTGGCAAAAGATGCTGAGAATATGGAAACTATAAGCGAGATTGAAATGAAGACAAGCTCTGTGATATAAAACCCCAGTTACTAAATAACAGGAAAACAATGGTATGGCCACTGAACGTAATCTCCCTCTTTGATTAAACAATCCCCTCTGCTTGCAGACAGGTCCAAGGGTCAAAGCAGACCCTACCAATTTGGCAGAGGGTCCAAAAAGCAGTTTTTAGGGTTTAAAATATAACGCCATACGGTAATGTAAGGAGTCTCATAGGCTGTATGTAAATGTTGTAGGATTTGTAGCTTGTTCTGGATTGGTTAATGAAAATTAGAATATTCAGCACAGAAGATGATTTATTGTATTGTAAACGGCAACCACGGCATTCTATTCTATTCTGTACTTCTCTCTCTCTCTCTCACTGCTCTGCCCTGCTCTGAGCTGTGTCTGGCAGCTCCCAGCAGGTCCCCTACACCCACACCTTTTCACAATAAACGTCATGTTCTAAGACCTGACTCCAGAGATCTCTCGTCTCCGTCCCGACCGTCTGAAACAAACCAACCCAAACACCACAGACGGCAATCCTACAGTGGCCATTGGGGTCCTGGAAAGCATTGGGAAGAGCACTGCCAGCAGGTCAGGGGGGGATCCTGCCCCTCTGCTCAGCCCAGTGAGGCACATCTGGAATGCAATGTCCAGGTCTGGGCTCCTCAGGACAGGAGAGACATGAAGCTCTTGGAGTGGGGCCAGCAGAGGCTGTAGAGATGATGAGAGGACTTGAGCATCTTACTTATGAGGAAAGGTTGGGAGAACTGGGGCTGTTCAGCCTCAAGAGGAGACACAGCTGAGAAGGGACCTCATCTCTATCTGTGTCTGCAGGGAGAGCTCAGAGCAAGGAACAGGCTCTGCTCAGTGGGGCCCAGCAATGGCACAAGACAAACAGGCAGAAACAGATGCCCAGAACTTCCACCTGGACAGGAGGATGGAATTCTTTCCTGTGCAGAGACCGGGCCCTGAAGAGATTGCATAGGGAGGGTGTGGAGTCTCCATCACTGGAGACATTCCAGAACCGTCTGGACACAATCCTGTTCTATGTGCTCTGGGATGACCCTGCTTGAGCCGGGAGGTGGGATCAGATGAGCCACTGTGGTGCCTCCAACCTTATGCATTCTGTGATTCTGTTCATCTGGTTTAGATAAAAAAATCATGGGTCTAACATGTCTTATGCCAACAAAAGTTATCCAGATGCCAGGACTGATCCAATCCCAAAGGCTTCAACTTACAGGACCAAAGGTGGAGTTGCTGGCTGTGTCCAGCCCCTTGCGCTGCAGCTGGGGCAGTGTTAACACACCCACCTAACAATAGAACACCTCCCCAGAGGGAAAGAGCTACCCCAAAAGCCTTTGTCTTCAGAGAAAACTGTAACTGAAGGCTTAAAAGAAAAAAAAATGAAACACAACATCCAGAAAACAAGACATCTGCAGGGAGAGTTCAGAACGCTGCCACTTAGGAAATGCTGCCAGAGCCCCTGAGGGAATCCATTCCTCACAATGCAGAGTCCCACAGGCTTTCACTTACCTGGTATTTTCCCTCTCTAGGGCATTCAAGGCAGTCTGATATTCTGAGTTTTGCCGTGCCAC
>VZRL01000168.1:17447-32096 GCA_013397895.1 Origma solitaria
CAACTTGTTTCAATCTCCAAGTGGCTCACCAAGGGCACCTGAAAAAGCACCTCCCAAACCAAGGCTAGCAGGAAGAGGCCAGCAGGAATCCATGCTGATAGTTGCTTGCCAACAGCACAGAGGAGCAGCCCAGCTGTCCAGGGCAGCAGCTGAGACTTAGCAGAGCACTGAGGATCCTTCAGAGTAGCTGCCATGGGCCCACAGCACGAGACGGCCCCAAGGACCACCCCATCAGCTGCTGCTCTGCCATGGAAAAGCAAGAAGGGCACAGATCCCCTGCTGGATGACTGTGGTGCCACTGCTGTTTCACTCACCTGCTTTTGCAGAGCCTCCCTCTGCTCAAGGAGGAGATTCATTTCCTCTCTGACGCCTTGGAGTTCTTCCTTGTGCCTCTTCTGCGCTGCCTGGATTTCACTCTGAGCTTCCTGCAGCTCAGCTTGCAGCTTTGCCTCCATGGTCTGGTAACAAAATGCAGAGCAACTTCCTGGGACCTGCCCTCAGGCCCAGCTTTTTCCACTTGCTGTCTCAAAATCCCATTCCCTCTGCTACTTCTTTTGGCTTCTCTACCCAGCCCTGCTTCCATTGCAAGCCTTCCTTCCTGGGGCTGAGCTCTGGAGCTTACCAGGCTCTATGCTCCCAGGGTCTGAAGCAGCCCTTGCCTCCTCAGTCCCAGGTCCTGCCACTGTGCCCTTGTCACTGCCCTGCACTCTGCTCCCTGCCTACTCAGACTCACCTGCCCCTTCTCTTGCTGCTCTCTCGCCTCCTGCCTGAGCTGCTGCACCTGCTGGCAGGCTCGGCTTAGCTCTGCCTGAGTTTGGAGCAGTGTCTCTGACAAAGCCCTCTTCTCATTCTGCTCTTCCAGCAAGACCTGCCCGGAAAGAAAGAGCACAGGGCTTCACACGTGCCCTGCAACATCTGTGTGGCAAGAGGCAAAGACTGATGGGCTCATGTGCTCCCAGAGCACTCGGCTGCTGCTCCCCTGGGCTGCTGTCTGCCCCGGGGGAGACACAGCTTCCCAGCAAGTGACTTACAACACAGCCCAGAAGACATCTTTGGGTTACTGTTCAGCAATACTCCAGACGAGTCTTTAAAATGATTTTTCCCTTGTCAGCGTTCCTGCTGTGCCCTCCCCCTGCCCACTAAAGAAGAGCCCTACAAACTCAGTTTGGCTATGAACACCTACCAGTACACACCAAAAGAGGAGTGGTAAGAGAACAGTGAAGATACTCTGAGGTAAGTCTTAGAAATACAGAACACAAGAGCAGCACAAAAATCTCAACTGAAAGTTGATGTTTTTGCCTGGCTTCCTATGAGAGGGCCCATTCCTAGTCCCAAAGACAGCCCCATTCAGCTTTCAGCTCCCCAAATTCAATGTAGGAGACATGGAGGGCTGTTGGAGGTTAGGACTGCTCCTCTTGTTTTCTTTCTCTCAGGGAATTTTATCCCAGCTGTTGCTAAGAGACAGTAACAAGGGATACTTAAGAGAGACAAAAGAAGTAGCCAAGCTGCAGGGGAAGGCTGCAGCTGGCTACTCTCTTATCTGAGAGGTTTCTCTTGGAGGGGCAGAGATACCATGAGATTTGGGTTAAGGGAAGGGGCTGGGCACAGCTCCTAGCTGGCTCTCACTCGCACTCTTGGCATCAGAGGGGAGACAGGCTGCCATCGCTGTGGGAGGAATCTGCCACCACTGCAGAGCTCCATCTCCTACTTTTCTTCTCCTACTGTGAGTGAGGCTCTGCTCTTAAGAGTGGTCATTGAACTGAGACCTTATTAACATCCTACCTCACTGGAAAGAACTCTCACCATCTACTTTCAGGGGAAAGGGTTTCAGGGGAAAGGGTTTCAGGGGAAAAACAAGGATGCCAAACCCCTCCCCCAACTGAGGCAGCCTCTCCTGGTTTTTGCTGCATTGTGATCCCGCATGCCCTGCCTGCCAGGACACACCACGGAATCTGCCACAGCTGAGGAGCTTCTGCTGCCTCTTGCTTGCAACCCCGGGGGTGCCTGCCTCTGGTGTTCCAGCTTGCTGCTCCAAGGTTCCTGCGACACCACATTACGCCATCCTGCCCATCCGCCATTGCCATGTGAGGGAGACTCGACTGCGCTCGCCCCACAGCGCCCCCTGCAGGCGTGGGGGAATCATCACATCTGCCCTGCCTGGGCGGGAGCCAACAGCGCCCCTGCTGGCTGTGACTGTAACTGCACCAAAGGATTACTGGGTTTGTGGTTTGTTTGTTTGTTGCTGCCATTGCTGTTGTTTGTTTGCCTTGTTTTAAGTACTCGTAAAGAACTGTTACTCCTTTTCCCACATCTTTGCCTGAAAGCCCCTTAATTTCAAAGTTATAATATTTTGGAGGGAAAGGGGGTCATATTCTCCGTTCAAAGGGAGGTTCCCACCTTCCTTGGTGGACACCTGTCTTTCAGACCAGGACAAGGGCATGCTCCACACAACTCCCTATTCTGCCATCTCCCACAGCCTCCAGCCTTGCAAAAAATCACACCAATTCTCCTTTCACAATCATTACCTCTCGCTTGGCATTTTCAAATCTAGTTCTTTCCTCTTCTTGTTGAGCCTGCAGGGTGGCAACTTTCTGCCTCAGCTCAAACAGCACCTTCTCGTGCTCCTGCTCTCTCTCTGCCTTCTTTTTTTCCAATTGCTCCAGCATCTCTAGCATCTCCGCATGGTACTTTTCCCGCTCACTTGCCTGAGGAGGGGAGGAAAAGTCTTCAAGATGACATCCCAGGCAAGCTCCTCACTGAAAAATGTGAAGCTTGATCCCTCCCACAAACCCCAACCTGAAAAGCCAACAGCACTGGCTTTCTGCCCTCCAGAAACTGTGTCCTCTCAGGGAACTTGAAAGGAGGCTCAGCAGGTGCGAGAATCAGACACTCATGGAATCACTTCTGTTGGGAAATCTTTTCACAAGCATTGAGCACAACCATTCCGAAAAGGAGGTGTCACCTTCCCCTCTCTGATGCCCCAGTCACAAGGACTGAAGGACCAGGGACAAAGGGCCTGATCCATTTGCTTCCAGCCCCAAGCCAATCTGTTCATCGTGCAAGCACAGCAAGAAGGGAACCCAGTTCCCATGCCTGCAGCCAGCAGCACTGTGGGCATCTGCTCTGCATTGGCATCTGCTCTGCATTGGCATCTGCTCTGCATTGGCAGCTGCTCTGTGGCAGGTGGGACTTGGGGACGATGCTGCCCTGGGCTGCCATGCTTTGGCTGGGCACCGCCCAAGCTGCTCTGGAACTCGTCTGACGCCCACACTGAAGCTGTGGCTGCAGTTACTGTCCCTGCACCCTCCCATGGGGCTTCACGAGCCTCCAAGTCTGAGCCGCTGCCTCTGCTGCCCGGCCCAGCAGCAGGAGGCCTCTGGCAGAGGATTGCTGCTCTTTCACACCCTCATGCTCCGCTTGTGCTAAACCAACCCACAGGGCCTGGACAATTCAGAACCTATTGTCCCCTACCAGGTCTCGCAGGAGCTTGTTTATTTCCAGCTGCTGAGCAGTTCCCTGCAGCCTGAGGCTTTCCTGACACTGCTGCTCTGCCTGCAAGAGCTGTTGTGCTGTGTCTTCCTGTTCCTGCGCCCTGAGCGCTCTCTCCACTTCCAGCTCACGTTGGAGGAACTTCACTTCTCCTGCAAACACAACCAACAGCAAGATGCAGAGTCTTTACTGACTTGACTGACCTCAGGCCCTTTCTGTGTCAGTGTAGGAGGGCCCAGCCTCCAGCCCTGCCACTCCTCAGAAGCCCCGTGGACAGAGGTGGCTTTACAGCAGCTTCCCTAGGCTGGGGCAGCACCACAAACAAAGCACACGAGGTTCTCACCTTCTATCACTTCCTTGGCCTGCGTGACTGTCAGCACTTGAGCTTCCAGATGGTTCCTGGTGGCCTCCAGCTGAGATATCCTCTGCTGAGCAGCAAACAGGCTGGATTCCAGGCTCTCCCTCGCTGACCTGCAAGTTGCAAATACAGAGAGAAATGAGTCACTTGCTCCTCACACCCACAGGCAGTTATTCCAGGATGACATGGCTCGAGATCCCCACACCTGAGTATGGAAAATGGGTCGCATGCCAACTTGGACAGAGAAGGCACATTTGTGCCATTTCAAGAGCAAAGCAGGGCCCTCGGAGGGAGTGCCCAGGCGTTCCTTATGGCCTGCCATAGCACAGACAGCCCAGCCCAACCTGACCTCAACAGCCACATCTACATCAGAAATGCACAGAGGATGTAATAAACCCCTGTGTAGCGCTTACCACCTTTATCACTACAGCGCTTCAGCCCTGTCCTGCCCAGGGTCTGCTCCCTGCCTTTACCTGGCCTCTGCCAGCTGCTTGGAAATGTCTTGGCGGTGCCGCTCCATGGCTGCCAGTCGGCCCTCAAGGGCAGCCTTCTCCCGGCCCAGCAGCTCCTTCTCTCTGCACACCTGGGCCAGTGCGTGCCCTTGGCCAGAGGACTCTCGGCGCAGCTGCTCCAGAGCCCTGCTCGTCGACTCTTGCTCCTGGGAAACCTGGAAGTGGGACAAGGTACAGCTTGAGCCCTTCCTCGGGAGCCCTGTGCAGAGCCAGCCAGTGCCACCTTGCAGGCAGCCAGAGGACAAGGAGCTCCTGTGCTCTGGGCTCAAAGTCTCACAGCATCTGCCCTCTGCAGCTCTGATAGCCAGGCCTGCCAAATCCTCTGCCACTGCTACCTTGGAAGGGCTGTGCCATGCCCAGCTGGCTTGCCTGGGACCAGATAGCTCCTTCCCGACAAACATGCCTACTCCAAACCCCGTGCTGTCACCCAAAAATACTGCATCCTCCACAACTGCCACTTGGCAAACAAAATCTCTATCACGATCTATTCCAGAGCTGGACATTTTCAGGAAAGGCTGAGCCAAAGCAATCTTGCTCGCTGAAGCAAATGAAAATACACAGGATTTCTGCTTCTAGAACAAAACCCATACCAAAGTGTCACCTCCGCCAGTGTGCAAAGCAGCTCTCTGCAAGGAGAGGATGCTTGGCAGGGAAACAGCTCTTGCGGTAGGCAGTCATTTAATGGGTGATGGAAGTCTGGCTGATGTGGCCAAAGCAGTTCACACCAACAAAGAAGGTGTCTAATGGCCCTTGCTGGTATTCAAGCCTGAAGACTAAACCGTGGTTTTGAGCTCCTTTCTTCAAAAGCAAAACCTCTGCTGTGTATTTGACAAACCTTCCCCATACTCCAGAACTGAGACTGTCTGACAGTGACCATCAGAAACAAACCATTCTCTCACAGCTATCCTGTAATACCCAATCCAAACCTCCCCTGGCACAGCTTGGCACCTTTTCCTCTTGTCCTGTCCCTTGTTCCCTGGGAGCAGAGCCCGACCCTCACCCGGCTGCACCTTCCTGTCACAGGGAGTTGTAGAGAGAGAGAAGGTGCCTCCTGAGCCTCTTTTTCGCCAGGCTGAGCCCCCTGCAGCTCCCTCAGCTGCTCCTCGTCACACCTGTGCTCCAGACCCTTCCCCAGCTCCATTCCCTTCTCTGGACACACTCCAACTTCATGACGAAAAGCATCAACAGAAACATGCAGATCTGGGTTTCTGTTTCAGAAAAAGGATTCAGAGCTACACAGTTTGATTCTTTTGCCGCATCTTTTGTCACTCACCAGATTCACAGACAACACAATCATCTCCTTGTAGCTTATCAAGAGCCAAAAAAGAGGCTAACAAAGACAGGTGAACTAAAAGACTCTGTAGAACTGCGGAACAGCTCTGCAAACCACCCACACTTTTCCAAAAAGAAGCACACAAAGCCTTGCAACTACCGTGCTTAACCTTGACAAAACCACTGCGGAATCCAACTGGTAAAGCCTCCCTCATCCAAGCAGCTGAATGTCCACATGGATGTACCATACTTTTCATCTTACCTGACGGAATTTCTCCTGGGTTTCTGCCTTCTCCTCTCCCAGTGTCCTCAGCTCCATCAACAGCTCCTCCCGTTGCTCCTGTGCTTCCTTCAGCAGCTGCTCTAGCCGGGCTTTCTCTGTGCAGAGCTCTTCATTTGCTCTTTCACAGAAGTTCAGTTTCTCCTGCTGAGAGATCTTCGCTCTCTCCATCTCATCCACTTTAGCAGACAAAACTTCCTTCTCTTGCTCCAGCTACAGTCACAGAAGCATAAAGGAAATAAAGTACAAGAAGAATTACTATGAAAGATTGGCTAAGACACAAAAGGAACCCTGCCACAGTCTGTCAGTCAGACTCTCCCAAGGGACAAAGGCAGAGAAGCAGCAGCAGCTGGAGACAAACACCTGGCAACTCTGCTCACCTGCCACACATGTTCATTCAGCTGCACTTTGTCCAACGCAAGAGCTTCATTGATACTGCTCATCTTCGCTGCTGCAGCCTGTAGATCAGCTCTTTCAGCATTCAGCTTGTTCTGAGCCCCTGTCAGCTCTGCCACTGACCGCTCTGCCTGGAGAGGCCAAAGAACAATGGGACAAGGGCAGCAAAATTCTGGACTGCAGGCAGCAACTCCACCTCCCCTGGGTGTCTCTGACTTACTCCCAGGGCAGAGCTTCCAACAAGTTCATGGGGACCAATGACCCCAAAGAGCCTGTCTGGTTGGATCACCGCTTTCCAAGAAGAACAACACTGTCCCTGTCTTCTACTGCCAGAAACAGCACCTGAGGTGATCTTGCTGGCACAACTCCCACTCACGCAAGTGCTGCCTAGGAATAAGGCGTCCATACCTTCTCCAACGCCATGGCAAACTCATCCCTCTCTTGCTCCAGCAGATCCTTCTGAAGCTGCAATTTCTCCAGTGCCTGTCTCTTGACTACCAACTCACCCTGCAAAGATGAGTGTTCTTCCTCAAGTGCAGCCAAATCCTTCACTCTATGAGGAGGCGAAAGAGAAGGCTTTTATAAAAAAAATTGCCTATGCTATAAGAGATGAGCAGTCACCATTCGTTCCTTTACACTGGGCCTCCTTGAGCCCAGCACTGCCCAAAGAAAGCTTTAACACTCACAGGAGCTCCTGTTCATGGCACACTCTCTCCATCCTGTCCTGCTGCTCTGCCTTTTCTGCCTGGGCTGATTCTTCCTTCAGCTGCAGCTCAGCGTTACTCTGACGCAGACATGAGGCTTCTTGTTCCATTAACCCAAGCTGTTGCTGTAGCACTTCCCTAGTTTTCTCGAGGTTTGCACAGTCACTGCAAAGACAAAGCTCAGTCAGAAGAATGAAGAGGCTCGAAGAGTCACTGATCCCATTTTCAGCACACCAGGATGAAGCTGGGGACAGACCCTGTCCCTGTCCTGGCTAAGGAAGACCTTGCTCTTTCCCTCCCAAGCAAGTCCTCCAGAGGCAAAGGGAAAGGAAGGCAGGATTTTGCCTTCCTTCAGTGAGAAGCAGGGGCTGGGCAGGGGCACCCAAAGAACAGAATTCAGGGAAGCAGCAAAGCGAGAGGGACAAGTCTTCTATTCCAACATCGCTGTGCATCTCCCAGACAGCCTTGGGAGTCACAGTGGAGCATGAAAAGCCCTGATAGAAACATGCTCGAGAGCCACACTGAGGCCTACACATGGTAGGGCAGGTGAGTTCTTCACCCAGAACACCTCTGACCTCCCAGACCTGGAAGCAGATTGCCTCTGGAATGCAGGAGAAGGAGGAAACACTCACCTCCTGAGTGTTTCTACTAAAGACTGAAGGTGCTGTTGGTGGCTGCTGGACTTCTTGCATTTCTCCTCCAGTTGCGCAAGCCTTTGCTGCACCTCCCTGCACTTCTCTTCCTGATGTCTTTGCTGCTGCAGCAAGAAATTGTTTGAGTCCTGCCTAGCAGAAAGCTCTTCTCTCAGGGCCTGCAGGAATGGGCAGAGAAAGAGCACAAATGAACAATAAGGAGCAAGAAAAGTGGCTCCAGAGAGCTGGGAGAAGCAGCTAGGAGAGACAGCTCCCCAGAAGGCAAAAGCTGTGATGAGAGGGTGGGCATCAAGGGGAGAAATGCAGTAGAACACAGAGCTGGGGAGACCAACACAGAGCTGGGGAGACCAGCAAGGCAGTGCAGGACCATGAATATGAAGGTGAGAAAAAGTGCCTCAAGGGGCTGAGCAAATGGAAAGGTGTTGAGCTGAGCAAGGCCTCAGCACTAAGCCTGTGGCTATTGGGGAAGACACAGAAGTTCTCACCTGTGTTGCCCCTCGCATCCTTGCCAGTGCTTGCAGAACCAATCCAAAGGCATGTCCTGTATCAACAGATCTTGGAGCTGAGAAGATGTCCCCAGAGTCTGTGTGCTGGGAACTGTCAGTGCAGATAATGCTGACCATGCTGTCACTGTCATCTAACACCATCTGAAAGCCCACATCCAGCTGTTAGCCTTTGCTCATCTTACTTGGTTTTCTTTATCTTGTTCTCCTTTTCCTCCCACTCTATCCTGGAGTCATTACAAACTCAATTCTCTCATTTCTTCAGTCCACAAAGAAGGTTTGTCTCTGTGGCTACAAGTACTCCAGGGATTTCTGAATACAGCTACATTTCACAAGTGTGAAGTGGCTGGAGGCTGCCTGAACACTCACTTTCTTGCAGTTGTGTAGAAGAGCTCACAGTTACACCCTTCTCTATTAAGAGAACTTTAGGACTAACTTAAGGTTACCCCTGAAAGTTGTGATTCTGGGGAGATCATAATGGTCAGCGAACACAGGGGGAAGGAGCACAGTTGGCAAGTGCATCAGCTGAGTCGGTGACCTTCTGTAAAGGTCTGAAGAACAGAGTCATTGCTCAGGGTGAGGGAATTGCCCCAAAACCACTGGAATACAAGAGTCAGGTAGCACAATCAGAAAACACAGTCCAAGAGAGACCTTAGCAGGGTGGTGAAGGCAAAGGCACCAAAACTTCAAGTGACTCAGCCGAATTGTCACAGGACAGCAACTCACAAGCTAGAACAGGTTCTGGGTCAGAAAAGAGATCTAAAAATTAAACAGGCAATGGCAGTTAACACAGATAGATGTTGTGTACTATCTCTAGTCCCTGGGCCAGCTTGTTGCCTTCCTCAAGTACTTAAAAATCAAATTTACAGGGATGTGGTCCCTGTACCAATTTTGTACTCACCTCAGTGATATTTTTTATGAGCTTTTGAAGGAAAAGATTCTCTTCTTTGGCACTGTTAGTCAATGACGCTGCAAATTCTTTCTCTATCCAACTTGATTCCTGAGAACAGAATAAAGAAAGGGTGGGCAGGGAAGAGCTGCTCCCATCTGCAGCATTCCCATCCTCAGTATCATTGTCACACTGGTAAGTCTCAGCTCTAGTGATTCCAGTATATTCCTAACCATATCTCTTTCATTTCTTCTTTGCTAAAACTAAGAAGAAGACCAACAGCTAGTTTTTATAGATTGCTACTAAACTGTCAGTTCCACAGAACTCTGATCCCCAGAGACCTAAAGTCACAGGCAGAAGAGCACCGGTGCCACCCCTCAGAGGAAGACACCTGAGCTGTCTGCAGTTCCTCTGCTACTGCCTGCACCTGGACTGACTCCACACCTGCCAAACATACATGGAATATTTTGACAAGGTTCCTGATGTTCCCATACACTGGGCATCTTTACCACTGTTTCTCTTGAGGAAGCCACACCTCTGTGTTCAGGCTGGAGAGTAAACACTGGGCTATCTCCCAGGTAAAGGTAAAACATACTAGAATCTCCACTGTGTCGTTAAGTGTTTTCATGGTCTTCTCCTTCTCCTCGTTCTGCTTCTGAGAGTGTACAAGCAAGGCTGAGAGCTCCATCACCCTGAGAAGAGAAGGTCTACGTGCCATTCCAAAAGCTTTGCACACCAACATCTGTTAAAGAGCCAAGCAGCTCCCCAAAGCATAGCACAGAAAAGTTCAACCCAGGAAACACAGCAAAGATAGCATTCATCTCTACAGGTTAATAGGCTCGATGTTGCAAAATGGCACTTCTTGCCCCAAAGGCCTCTGCGCTCAGTCTTGCAAGGAATTGTCAGCACAGAGGTGCTACAGTGCTTTTGATGGCCCCAGGTAAATACCTCCCAACTCCTTCAGCACAGCCTTGAGCAGTAAAAGGGCTGTACAAGAAATACAACTCTTTATATTGGACTCAGTTTTCCACCAAGAATCAGTTAACAGTAAAAGAACTATAAGAGGCCATCTCTTTTCCAGTCTTGTCTTACATGGAAGAATTTCTGTCAGGCAGATTTTTTTTCTGTCCTTTCTGTTGAAGGCAAGAGTTTGACTGG
This sequence comes from Origma solitaria, assembly GCA_013397895.1. Lineage (NCBI taxonomy): Eukaryota > Metazoa > Chordata > Aves > Passeriformes > Acanthizidae > Origma > Origma solitaria. The sequence continues at coordinate 27,662 of VZRL01000168.1, forward strand.
GGACAGAAACAGGGCTGTGCAGAATGGGTATGTTCTAAATGCGAGCACAGCCCATCTGTGAAGTCAAGAAGCTGCCACAAAAGATAATATTGGTAATAGCAAAGTTAAAACACCTTTACCTGTCCTGAAGCTCTTTCTTCTCCATGTCCCACCTGACTTGCAAGGCTATCACTTCCTGAGCTGTCTGGTCTATTTTTGGTTCCACTTGCTGCTCTGCCTGATCCTGCAGCACAGTTTTACCCAGAGTGATGGACTCCCTGAGCTGCGCACAGGAGTTCAGGCGGGAGCAGTTCACAAGAATAGATCCAGAAAGCCTCATTTGTTCCGCCTTCAGCTCTGACAAATCTCTGAAGATGAACCAAGAAAGAGCCAATGTTCACTCCACCACCTTTATCAGCTGACTTACTTCTGAAGCATGCAATCATGCATCAGGAAGAGCTGGCAGGCAAGGTGACATCGTCATTGGGGACGAGCCATTCATGTGACACTTGGGGACCAGGACACATCTTGACAGCTGAGCAATGACTTTACCAGGTAGTCAAGGGAGGAGTCTGTTTTCTCCTCAGATAGGAGAAGTAAGATATGGCACAGACCAGAAGGCCTCAAGCACCTCTAATTACTCTTATTAACATACTCTAATTATAAATAGATGTCAGTAATTTTACCAAGGTCCCCAGCTTTTATACAAGGGGATTGCATTCTTAAGTGCTCTGTTATCATCAGCCCACATGGACTGCTATGAGGCTCAAGACCATACCTACATAATAAAACATTTCAGGAAAGTGGTGTAAGAATCAGCCTGAAACGCTGTAACATAAAAGCACAAACAACACAAGGAGTGAATAACAGGTCAGGGAGACTCTACACAATAGGCAAGACTTATAATCAAATACAAGAAATGGTTGACAGTAACCCAGAGTTTGAAATTGCATGCTGACACCAGAAGAAGATACTGTTATGGCTACACTATTTTTATTGGTGCAGAAAGCAAGTGGGAGAAAAGAACCTCAGAGAGCCCAAGAGCAAAAAAACATACAAAGAGATATCAAACTAAGCAAAATGAATTGGACGAATGCAGTAACAGGGTAGAGAAGGTATTCTTTCTCTCAACAATGCCAGAAGACGAGTAAGTGGATACAAACTGACCAGAATAAATGTACACTGGAAGTGAAAAGGGAAAAAATATGCACTAATGATCTTTATCTTAGGAGCAGCAGGAAAAGAAACCTGGTAACATTTTTTAAAGGCAGGTTTTCCTAATTTTATAAAAGGGACCACCCTATATGCTGCATGCACAGCTTCAGTGAGTCTCTTCCCAGGTGTCCACATATCACCACAGCCATCACCTGCTCAGGGCCTCTGCAGTCCTCATGGTCCAAGCCCTTCAGCTTTATCTGAAGACTAGCAGCAGACAGCTCTTCTGAGAACAGCCCAAAGCATGCTGAATGACATTGCTTCTGACTGCCAAAGGAGAAATCCTACCTCTTGCTGTAACTAATGCAACACTGAAGTTCAAAAAGCAGGACCTAAAAGCAGGCAAGCCACCTTTTTTCTGCAGGAGATCTCGCCTTAGCTTCCACTCACCGGTCCGTGGCAGTCTTCATTTCCAGGAAATGGCGGCGGAAGGTCACCACCTGACGCCACAGGCTGAGCAGACGGTTGTGTTCCCCCCTTAAGCGGTTGTCATAAAGCTCAACATGCAAAGACAAAAAGAAATGCCAGTTCAGCTTTCACTGCAATATCTCAGATAGGAGAGAGTAAACCACCATCACCAGGTGCCCTTTAACAACTACTGCACCAGAGGCACTGAGGACTGAAAAGGTACCACAGAGGCTCACAGCAGACCTGCCAAGAAGGGAACATTTACACTTCTGTAGCAGCATGTAGCAGCAAAGCAAGCTGATCATGATTCATCACCTTGCCTTGCAGAACTGTCTCACAGTGTCAGCAGAGGAATACAAGCACAGGCCCCTCCAAGCCCAGTGTCAGGCTAGCTTACAACAGGCAGTCAGGACAGGAGGCCTGTCTTTTTCCTCTGTTGGCCACTTTGGATCTAAACACACACAGACCTCTCTGGTCTCCATTGCTCAAAACAAGGATTTAGGAATTAATAAAGAGACAAGCGTCCTGTGACTGCCCTACAGTGCCCACTTCTGTGTTCACAAGCAAGCAGTGCAGTCACAGCAGGTGGGCATCTCCTCCCAGCACCATCTGCTGACACTCCTCCCTCCCACACCCCTGTCCAGCACCAACACATCCTCAGCAGAGCCAACACTTCCACACAGCAAGTTCTCCATGCCAGGAACAAAATGCATTTCCATTCCCCTCTGGCATCACAGCTGGCATTCCTGTAGCCTAGCCTCACCTCACGTTCACTGCGCCATTCGGTCTCCTTCAACTCCAGCTCCTCCCGGGCCCTCATCCAATCCACTGTCAGTTTTCCAACATCTTCTTTGAGGGCAGAATTAACCTCACTGGCTTTATCGAGGTGCTCCCGCAAGAGAGTGTTCACTTCTGCCAGATTCTCACATCTTTTAAAGAGAGAGAAGTAGCAATGAGGCCACTGAACAACAGCTGTCCAGCATCCATGTGATTTTCCAGCTCCCTCAACACTGACTTTGCTGTCTGAGAGGCAGTAAAAGCACTTTCTAGGTTTAACTAAGATCTCCCTGTAATGAAAACCTCATCTGCTTCTCTTTGCTTTGAGCCTTCAATTTCCATTTATGACTTTGGTTTCCCTTTCAACCTTGACAATGCCCACAGATAACAACTTGCCCCCTCTTCATGCTGATGGTCACTGGATGTATCACCTTTCTCTAACACTGTCCTGAGTCATTCATCTACTGAACCACAGAATAATTCAGACTGGAAAGGGCCTTTCACCCGGAATACACACACCACCTCCCCACTCAAAGCAGAGCCATTCAGCACACAGCACTATCACTGCACCACAGAAAGCAGATTGTGGACCTTTCTCCAGTCAAAGCAGCTTGCCCAACCGCTTCCCTTGGGGAGACCAGGTAGCACCGACAGGTTTTCCCTCACTTCCATGAGCATCCAGGATACCAAGTATGAAGAAATGCTTCTTCCTTGTACCTTTGCTGCTCCTCTTCCACCTGAAGTAGTGCTTTCTCCAGGCTGTGGTCTGCTGTGGCTTCCCACCTGCCTGGAAGGGATCCCTTTAAGAAGAAAGGAAATGTTTAGTCAAATGCTGGTGTTTCCTTCACCACTGTCAGCATCCACCACTGTCCCATCCATCTGTTGGGTATCTCAGGAGTTTGTGGCTTCTTCCCGGTGTAACAGTGTTTTGACTACAGGGAGGAAGGAAGGGGAAGGGTGTTACTCAGAGTAGCTCTCCTCACTCTCCCACTGTTATGTATCCTCAGTTCATGACCTCAAGTGCTGACTTTGACTTGAAGCCTGGGAATGCTCTCCTATTCTCCTGCCCTTTGGTTTCTAGGTTTACTTTAGCCATAAAACAGAAAGAAAAGCACAGAGCCAGTTCTGTATGTTGAACATCAGCCTTTCTGCCTTCCAAAATGCTGTTTCAACTGGTTCTTCCTCCAGGACAGCTGTATCATGTAACACACAGCACAGTCCTCTCCTGAGACCCAGGACAAATGCAACTCCAATAAAGTACTCTTTTCACAAAATCAGAATCCTCAACTGGGTTTTCTGGACTGGTATTTCTGGGACTACTGATGGCTCTAAGAACGGCAACAGGATAAAACACTGATGGGAAAACTCACAGTGCTTCTCTAAACCCTCAGACAGTAAAAATCTGCTTTCCTGTCATCGGTTTGTGAAGGTTTTTATTGGTCTGCATTTGGGAACATTAGATACACCCTGCTAGTTCACTACCTGCACTCACCCCTCCAGCCTTCACTTGCTGCTCCAACTCTCGACACCAGGTCTGGTACTGCAGTACCTGAATGGATACAGAGAATGAAGATGAGAGAAGCAGCTTGCAATGGACTCTGCTCCCCCTGCACTAACTTTTCTCTGAGTCTGTCCAGCCCAAGCACAGTAATGCTAATACACACAACAAGCAGTCGCTGCCATACAGGGAAGCTTCACTTCAATACGACAGAGAGTGAGGCGGGGTTTCATTCACACCTAGCGCCGTCTGCTCACCTGAGACAGCGACAGCAAGGAGAACGATGGGACAGGTGCGGGCAGCTCTGCCTGACCTACGGCCCCCACGTACCCCGAGACAACGTTTGGCTGTTCAAGGGGCTCCATGAAGCGACAGACACGAGTTTTCAAACTTGCTTTGCAAGCAAAGCGGCCCGACTCGTGCCCGGGACAAACTCTGCTAACGGGGACGAAGAGCGGCGATGCTGCAGGCAGGGAGCTCAGGGCGGGCTCGGCAGCGAGACCGCGGCGGCACGGGCGCCCCGGGGCCTCCCGCCCCGAGCTCGGCACCGCCCGGGGA
>VZRL01000168.1:32269-136499 GCA_013397895.1 Origma solitaria
GGAGCGGCTCCGCGGGCCCGCCCGGAGGCAGCGCAGGCTCCGTGAGGGGCGGCGCGGCCTGCCCGTGGCGCGCTCAGCGCTGCGCGCTCACGCTGTGCCCTCGCGGCCCTGCCGCTCCGCTGCGCCGGCAGGGCATGGAATTAGAAAAAAACAGCGACAGGGAACCCTCCGCGTTTCGTCGGGAATTGTTCTGGGAGTCCGTTAAGCTCATTGCTAAAAATATGTTTCATTTTGTATTTGGCTGCTGAATAATACTGACTTGGTTTTAGTCCCTGCCTTTTCCTGTGACAATGAATGCTTTATCACCGACGTTCTGTTTTTTTTAAAGAGGTAGAACACATGAATTGCCACCAAAATTCTCTCTGGTCAGCTAAGTAATTTGGTTTAGAGAATCACTGAATCTTTTAAACGTGTTCATATTGCAGAGACGAACGACACCTGTAGAAGGCAATTCAGGCTAATTAACATTGTATACCAAATGCAGCAACTCTGTAAGTAAATAGACTTCAAGAAGTTTGAAATAAACCCTGTATTTCTCTAATTGGTAATAGGCAGAGGTAACAAGAAGTAGGAAAAAACTAATTTCCACTTAACTCAGAGTTGGGGGAGTTAATAACATCTGTGAATCCAAGAAACAAAAATAACACTCCCACTCAGGATATTCCATGATTCTATGATTCTGTGCTGTGTACTTCACTACTGTTCACAGATGTGGCCAAGTTTCTTGATAAGCAATGACACAATAATTTCTTTGGACTTCCAATTTTTTATTTAACAACCCAACATTGTAGCACAGTTTTAAAATTAGGCAACCATTTCACATGGAAGTGGAAACATCATTGTATTTGTTTTGCTCTGGCCCAAGACAAGTAAGTTTTAATTATAACATCTGTGAGTTTTGTGTAATTCTTTCCTTTTGAAAAGCACAGAGCTGTGAAGTTCCTTCCTAAAATTATAACATCATACTTTTAAAAAACAGTCCCCCAAGAGCTATGGTGCAGAGGTCTAAATCCTCACAGAAGTAGAATGCTAATTAGTTTCAATAAGCAAAAACAATATGACAGCAAATGGCCTAATAGATGGAATTAACTCAATCCTGTAAATCCTGTCTGGAAATTAGCTCACCGTGGAAGGGACAATGAAATTCCTGACAGATTACTAGAATAAAGATTTCCATGTACAGCTTCATCTGCAAGTTCGCAGCAATGAACAAATTCTAACTCTTGGCATAACGTATCCAACGGAGCCATTTTTCTTCAGGGAATGGCAATGTTTTCAACACTATGAAATGTTCCTCTGGCTCCCTAGAGTGATCCCTTCCTCTGGCCCATGCTGGACATCCAGAAGGACTCTCTGAGGTTGTCTGAGAAGGTGTCACAGCTCATGTAGGCATAATCTCAGGATCTGGAGAACAGGAGGCGATGAACTTCCAAGGAGCAGGGACCAGGGTGGCCCTCCCTTTTCAAATCCCTGCACACACTGGGTGAGGGAGGATCTGCTGTCACAGAGCAGGCCAAGAAGGACAGGTGGGCCATATGAACCCAGCCACTCGAGGGTGCACAGAAATTTGGCTCGTGGTGAGCAGTGAGAGGCTCGGAACACCTCTTCCACTATGTCCTGTATCTGATCCAAAGCCTCACCAGCATGAGGGTTTCCAACTACACAGTGAAGATACCAACTGAATTTGAGTTCAGCCAGTTGGAATAACTCCACTTTGGTGTAGGGTTCAAAGGACCTCCCCAGTCTGTGGGTCTTGTTCAAGGTCATGGGGCTCAGTGCACTCTACAGCATCCATGCTTCTGTGGTTCCAAGCACTGAGATGGAGTTTGCTACAAGAGAGTCTCTTAAAGGGAGAGATTAGTTTGCACAGCTTGTTTTGCTTGCTTTTCCTTTTTCTTTCTGTCTAGCTCTGTCCAGCCCGCTAAGATATTTTCATCTGAGACATGTAAATATTCTTTGAACATATGCTTTTAATCTGATTTAATAAGACAAAGCCCATCTAATCACATTGTCCTACCTCCTGCTCTTTCATGTCCATCTCTTAAAAAATTTGTAAATCTGTTTGCAAATCTCAGCCAAGTTTGATAGAGCAAATGACCTTTTAATGATACTAAATTCTAACAAGCATTGTGAAAACTGGAAACTGGATAGATTAAAAGTGGAAACTCAACATTTAGCTCTTTTTGTGGCTTACTGGCAAGCTGATCAATACCCCCATGGCACAGAAACAGACACAGCATATCACCCAGCAGAAAGGTGGGCAATATGGGAAGGATAAAATGATGGCATGGCTGGGAGGGCCATGGGATAATGTGGAGTGATTACTGGGGAATGGTTTCGCCAGAGGTAACTTCTGGAAAGGAGAGCAGAGGAGAATCTGCTTTACTTTGTAGGGGAATATCAAAAGCACAGCTGACATCAGAGGAAGGGTTTAGATCAAAATCAGGAGGACCACTATTTGAATCTATCGTATTTGTGACATCTGTGAAACCACTGAACTCTTCTATCCTTCAGTTCATCAAAACAAGTGAAGCATTCAGAGCTCCTCATGTCATGCAGGTTGTTATTTATGAAAGTAGTTCAGTGCTTCTGATACTAGTCAGGGTGGGTTGGGAATGCTGCAGCACACACAGATCAAACTAAAAGGTGGTGTACCTTTTCCCTTTCTTCTTAACTCAGGAAGAAAAGGAGAAGGACTGGGCTTAGCATCAGTGCAAGATGAGAGATGGATCCCAGTAATACCTATTGAGGCAGCCCAGTGCCTCTTTTCCCGAAGGCTTATTTAGAACAACAGCTCATTTTTTGCAGCTTATGAAAGACACGCTTGCTCCACTCTCTCTTCTGGACAGCGGAAAGCCGCAGGACAGCCGTGACTGTGAGGAACCCTGGTTTTGACCAGCAGCCTTCTTGGGGCCCCGGGGTCGGCGACTCTTGAAGATTTTGCCTCTAATATTAAAAAACAAAGATTGGTGTTCAGCACTCTCTGGAGGAAGGACGGAGTTCGGCCGAGCGGCTCTGGAGAGGGAGAGGAAGGAGGAGGAGGAGGAGGAGGATGGCTGCCTGCAGGGTGCACTGCTGCCCCGCTGCACCGCGCCCGCCCCGCAGGGCATCCCCTCCGACAGGAGCTGCTTCTCCAGCTGGGCTGACACGGGTTTTTTTAAGCACAGCAATAAATAAGCCAAAATACACTGACTGCGGGCACGGCCCTGTTGTGTTTGTGTAAAATTAAATGTTACCCTCGTTAAGCGCCTGCGTTACAGCACAGCCCTTCAGTCACAGAGGGACAAAGTGAAGCCACTGTTACAGTCCTCTGGAAAAAGAGCTACATGAATTAGTTCTAAATTAGTTTATGTATGTGTCCAGTGGACTGTGTGACAGGTTTCAGTTGTTGATCTTGCAGTTTGTCCTGTCTAAAACTGAAGTTCATGGAGGGCTGAGGCAGAGGTCATACTGCCACTTGAAAAGGCATCCTCTGGAGTTTTGAGCCTGTGGAGCTGTTTCACATGAGGCAGAGTATGACTCATGCTAATGAAAAGGGTAAAGAAGATTTTTTTTAAGAAATATATCGCAGTTAAATTAGTTTAGACAGCATGACATCAGAGAGTAATTAAATAGGTTTGTTGGAATTCCGTTTCCAATTCCAGAGTTCAGGTTTGTAAAAGATTTCTGAGCACCTGCAGGTCTCTGTGTGTGAAATATTTTCACTGGAAAGGATTCAAAACTCAAAACTTTAAAAAAACCTTTTAACACAGAGGCAGCATTACGCCATTCTTCCTTCTTGGAAAAAAAAAAAAAAAAGCCTTGGATTTAAACAAGACTCCTTCAAGTTTTCAGTCAGTTTTACTGAAGAAAACGAGGTGGTAAACTTTCTCTTTTCAAGAACAAGTTCTTTATAGCTGCTAACTGAAGTCAGGGGAGATCGTATCTGAGTACATGAGCATTTCCACTATGGGACTGGATACAAGTATTGAACAACGATATTTGAAATGTTTTAATCTCAAACGAAAACCATTTTTTCTAACTTTGGTTTTTAATTTCTTTCATGTTTTCTTCTGCCAAACTGGAGGAACCTTTTCTGATTTTTTCTTTAGTGGCATTCAGAGGAAGACCAGAGGATGAAAATCCTGCATTTTCTCACTTTACTGCTTTGGCATTTGACTTGGCTGTCTCTGGATCTAGTTCCTGGAGCGCTGAGTAATTCTGAAGCAGGCCAGGGTAATTCAGGATCTAAACTAGGTTTTTTAAAAGCAGAAGGAAAGGAGAGGAATCCCTCCGCAAGGGCAGGTACACTGAGGACTGCAAGCCATGGATACAGTGCTGGGACCTCAAAGGCCAGGACTAAAAGCAGTGCTGTTCAGGCTGGAGCTCTGCTGGCCAAGAACGATGAGTCAAAGAAGGTTCCCTCAAGAACAGCAGCCACGGAGGGCAAGGTAGGACATCTCCCCAGCAGACCTTCTGGAGTAAGGACAGTGACTCCAAAGGTTCAAAATCTTAGCAGCAAGGTGGCTTTGAAAAAAACTGGCACAAGCAGTACTGACACTGATTCTTTCAAAACCAAAAAGACTAAAGAGCCTGTAACCCAGAGGGAAGCTAAGGAAACTTTCCGACATCCCCCGATAACGCCACATGAATACATGCTCTCTTTGTACAGGACTCTCTCAGATGCAGAAAGAAAGGGTGTTAATGGAAGTGTAAAACTGGAGGCTGGACTTGCCAATACAATAACCAGCTTTATAGACAAAGGACAAGGTAAGAAAGGAGCTTGCGTGTGAGTGTGGACAGAGAGAGATGTCTGAGTGTGTTTATAAATGTAGAGAGTATTGGAAAATAATCCTACTTTGGTAGAGTCAAATAGCTCTTTTTAATGTATATGAAATAACACTATTTTGCTGCAGATTTTGTCCTCATGCCTTATCTTGGAAAACTCATTTACAGGCAGAACTAGATGGTTGTGTGGCAGCCAAAGAAAACATTCAGCAAGTATTTTAGATGCATATTGTTGAAAACCAATCAGTCTTTGCATGCTTAGGTGTTTAAAAACCTTTTGCATTTTTGTCTTATTTTCTTTCTAGCTAGCTGGAAACTAGCTCATGGAAACTGCTAACGTTAGACTGTAGTGTGCCTAAAAACATATAATATGCTAAGAATGGAGCTATTCTGTGAAAAAAAACCCACAAGTTTCAGTATGAAAGGGTCAGTCTGGTTTGTTCAAGGTAGAATTATGAGGAACTACACTGCAGACCCAGGAGTCATTATCCCTTGGGGTGGGTGTATCTGTACAGCTCAAAGCTTTCAGGTACCACCAAGGAGCCCACAGCTCAGCACAGACTGCCAAGAGGAATAACTTCTGGGACTCCAGAACTTGCAGTTCAACATTCCAGTTCCAAACACTTTTGGAAATTTGGTCTAGTGTTTGCTTTCACAGGAGAAATAACCAGGCTCCCAAAGAATGATATTCACCTTACTGCTCTGCTTGGGGAACCCCATGTTGCCTCCAGTGACATTAGTATGAATTTTGTCACGTACTTAAGGAAGCAACACAGGCTACAGCTGGTGAAGGAATTGTGATGAAAGACTCAGCAGTACTGGGTTTGTTTGCCATCTCTTCATTAATAGCTTGGCTGCTGGGAAGGGGGATACACTGCTCACAAGTGCTGCCTTCAGGTTCTCAGCTCACCACTGGAAGGCACTGTTAATGTCACTGAAAGGCTGGCTCAGCCATATTCCTCCCCAGCTGAAGCTAGCAAAAGTAAAGTCAGGTTAAACGGAGGAAGGTTTTTCTGCTCACTTTGAAAAATTGTGAATCAGGCAGGGTTTAGTTAATAAGGCAATTATCCTTGTGTCTGGCAGTTCCTGGGGATGCTGGTTTTAAGGGACTAATTTACTATTGAATCATCTAAGGGTAAATTTGCTCATGTTTGGAGCCAGCATGAGGCCTGGCCACCACTGAAGCTCTGTTTCAGTAATTTAAGTAGGATATAAGTGGTGAATAGATCCTGTGAGTGCTCCACTGTGAAAAAGCATTATTTTTCAACTGGCTAATCATAAATTTGAAGGTAGAAAATGCCCACTGGTGAAAGAAATAAGATTTCCATAAGGCAGATTAAGAAACTCGTTTTCCTGGTGAGTCACTGCGTTCTTCTGGGTCCCTGCATAGAGCTGATCCCTTAGACAAAAATTGCTCTTTTTGTTCAGTGGGCTAATTAACACAACTTCTAGGCTTATGAGCAAACTTGAGGAAAACCATTAAGAACTGAATAACTGATATTGGTCTGTGCTTGATATAAGTTTAAAAATGTGTGTGCTTTTTTTAGATGAGCGAGCACCAACTATAAGAAAACAAAAATATATTTTTGACATCAGTGCATTAGAAAAAGATGGTTTGCTGGGAGCAGAGCTTCGAATATTGAGGAAAAAACCTTCTGATACATGGAAGTCTCATTCTTCTGGAAAAACTTCCCAAGTGAAATTATTTAGTTGTTCTACAAACAGACAAGCATCAACACTCCTGGACTCTCGGACTGTCAGTATCACCGATACACCCAAGTGGGAAGTGTTTGACATCTGGAAACTTTTCAGAAACTTTAAAAACTTGGTTAACTTGTGTTTTGAGCTGGAAACTTTTGACAGGGGGAGAGCTGTTGATCTCAGGAGTGTGGGATTTAATAGAACAGGAAGACAAGTCAATGAAAAGGCTCTGTTCTTGGTGTTTGGGAGAACAAAAAAAAGAGACTTATTCTTCAATGAAATCAAAGCTAGGTCCGGCCAAGATGACAAAACTGTTTATGAGTACTTATTCAACCAGAGGCGGAAAAGAAGAGCTCCTCTAGCAACACGGCAAGGGAAGAGGCCCACTAAGAATCTGAAGGCAAGGTGTAGCAGAAAAGCCCTCCATGTGAATTTTAAGGATATGGGCTGGGATGATTGGATAATAGCCCCTCTGGAGTATGAAGCATATCACTGCGAAGGGCTCTGTGAATTCCCCCTCCGATCCCACCTGGAGCCCACCAACCATGCAGTTATCCAGACATTAATGAACTCGATGGACCCGGAATCGACCCCCCCAACTTGCTGTGTCCCAACCCGCCTGAGCCCCATCAGCATCCTTTTCATTGACTCTGCAAACAACGTGGTCTACAAGCAGTACGAGGACATGGTGGTGGAGTCGTGTGGTTGCAGGTAGCAGAGCAGTCAGCTCACATGAATATGTTATGAAAGGTAATATGACACCTTGGACATAGCTTCTCCTCAAACAAGGTTAACTACATTTCTTACCTCTAGGGTAAGTGTGTTTACAAGGATGTAGCAATAAATCCAGTGTTTCTATATGTCTCTCCATGGACATATTTCAGTAGCATTTGGATGCTGTCACACAGCTGGATTTAAGGCCTTGTGCCACTGGAAACACAGGACTGACTCTAAGTGAAGTCCATGACAGAGAAGATGGTAACTCTGCACCTCAAGATCTCCTGCTTTCAGCCCCAAAGCAGTGGATCAAGATGGTATCTGTGAGCTGTGGATATGACCTGTTTGTTCCTTTGAACATAGCTCTTGAGACTGAATTTCTGCCTGATTCTCATGTGCTTTGTCCATTCATAAATGTGAGAAAAGAATCCTGATGTCTGGAAGAGAAGGTTGTGTTCTGGTGTGCCCCATCTTGGTGTAAATAGTTGCACTGTAATATGATTTCTTTCTGTTTAGCTCTTGAAACTATCCATATATTAAAAAGGGGTCATTAAATATAATATGTTGGTTTAGTTTTAAGCTTTACATGAAGATAGGTGATGGCAGGAGGTGTTTGCTTCCATGTATGTTTTCCTCCAAGCTACATATCTTCCTTAAGTATCCACCTGTCCATTATTATGTAGCAAAATATATTATTCTGTATAAGGTCCAAGTTGTTCTCAAATGCTCATAGTAGAAGTGTTCAATTATGGCATAAGATGTAATAAATTATTGACACACGCTGCATTGTGCCTAGCTGTCCAACTCTGCATAATCATAATGCAATTAAGAAATAGTTTTATGTTTTTGTACAATAAATGCAAGTGAAAGGGATTTTTCTGTGCAGCAGAATACCAGGGGTAGGCAAAACATGTTCGTGTGTTTTGGTGCCACAGAGAGAAACTGTGGAAACATTGGAAGAAAGATCTGAAAGGAAGGCCTGGTTTGATCTGGTAGGTAGTGACACTGTCACTTGATGTATTTGGGACAAAAATGAGTTATGCAAATGGTTGCAAAAGAGCTCTGGTGTCCTCTTACTCCACCCTCCAAGGGCTGTGTGTTTGTATATCCCCTTTATCTATTCCCAACATGGATTATAAATGGTATTGCTCCTGTATATTTCCCCCCACAAAGGTTGGTACCAAACGTCCAACTGCAGATGGATCAGAAAGGTCGTATGAACCATGATTAGTACAAAATATAAATGCTAAGGTTTGATATTGCTTAGACCATCAAGTCATGAGATTTCCTGGCTCTGCACAGCATCACTGGTGTGGGTAGTGGCAGGGAGCTGAGTATGGCCCCTGAGGTCCTCCTGCTCAGTACCCCAGCTGGACATGCTCTAGCTCATATCAGCAGCTAACCATCCCAAATTCCTGGTCAACAGCCATAAACAGTGACATAAAGCTCTTCCCTTCCTCCTGCACTCTCTGGGCAGCTGAGACTTTAACCAGCTTAACATACCTGGATAAGCAGCCTTGCGGCCAGACACCTGGGGAACCCCTGTGCCCTCACCCTCACCTCACAGGGCTGCCCTGTGCCCTCACCTGCAGCCTGGTGGTGCACAACAGCCCTGTGGGGAAATCTGGTCTGTGAGATTTGCTCAGCACTGTCATTCCTGCCTGCAGGGACTGACACTGCCTGGTTTTCCTGCCTGCAGGGACTGCCTGCCTGCTGCAAGCCCAGGGGACCAGAAAGCTGCCCTGATCCGGATGGTGAATCTGCAGCACGCAGGGCAGCAAGCACGTAGAATGAGAATTTGAAGCTGCTTTGTAACAAGTGCATGAAAAATTCTGTCATCTTATGGGCCTTTTTTGTTGGTGAGGGCTGCCTGCAGGGATCCTCCATCTCCCTTCCAGACTCTCAGTGTGCACTTCCCAGGTCCTGCTCTTCCATATCCTGATGGAGCCTTAGGCCAGGCCCAGCAGTTACTGACCCGAGCACTAACTGCTTACCAGCAGTCTTTCAAAACAACAAGACTCAGCTTTACTAAAAGCTGATTTAGATATGATTTACCATTGCTACAGTAGGAGAGAAAACATTCCCCTGCCAAGTCCACAGCCAAGAGGGCAGCTCAGGCTTTTTTACCCCTGATCTGAGAAAGCAGTTCTTTTCCTGCTCATGGCTGTTTTCAGGTGACTGTCTTGCAGCTTTTAAAGACCCTTCTTCCTGTACTGGCTCCAGCTACCTCCTGGAGAGGCTGGCTGAATGACCATCACAAAGGGTTGTCTCTTCCTTAGGCCAGAGTGCTGCTCCCACTCTCTGGGAATGCTGTTTACACATTCCCAGGGAAATCTCTGCTCTGATGTATGAGACACAGCTGTGCCATGCCAGTTATTAACCACACAGGCATGGTCCTCGATGGCTCAGAGTGATCAGTTTAAAATAGCAAATACTGGCTATTTAAATACACTTGAAGCAAATCTAAGTTAAGACAAGTTAACACCTGGGATTAGGACTGCCTGCACAGGGCAGTTTGCTTCAGTTCCACCTGGATTTGCCAGATGCTGCAGCAACTTTGATGGATGGTAGCACTGGTTTTACATGATTGTTTGGAAATCTGAGAAGAAAAATTCCTGTTCAGTTCACGCTGCAGAGCTGGTGACCAGCCTGAGGGTCCTGGTGAGGCTGGTCACAACAGAAGGTTTCTAAAACCTAGTAGGTATAAACCTCTCTGAGGTTCTTTCTTCCTGTCTTTATATGACTTTCAATGCACGAACAGAGCAAGATAAAAGTTCAGGTAAATGGTATTTAAACTGAATATGTATCAGCATCTAAACGGAAAAATATGCCAAGATTTTGCAATTATCCCAAAACAAAGAGTATGATCTGAGGCAAAATTAAATACTGACAAGCTAATGTCTTAAAAAACACGCTTTGGTAATCATTCAAAATCCCACATTCTGCTTGGTGGGAGTAATACCTACAAAGGAAAAGAAAAAAACAAACCACCAGTAGGTCTGTAATATCAGTTTAAACAAATTTGAAACTACAGACAGTAAAATCCTGGAATTATAATGGTTTATTACTGCTTCAAAATTTGGGGCCAAAACAGAAGCAGTTTCAGCCCAAGTGTCCAGGTTAGGAGGTAACATGACACTCAGTTTGCTTGGCTGGTCTCTCCAATGTGGTGACATCCAGAAGGGACGTCCCTGGCACTGCTCAAGTTTGGTTCAGCTCAAAGTAAGGAGTTTATAATCGTGGGCATAGGAATTGGGTAGGGTTTTTTTTCACTTTTAAGTCTTAAATTGAGTATTCTTGTTTTATACCAGTTATAAACCAGTATTGTGATGTCCAGAGTGTCCTTTTGCATTTACATTTTGAAATTATTCAATAACTCTGGGAATTGCAGTTCAACACTATTTTATTCTGGAGTGCTCTACTGACTTTCCCCATGGTGTAAATGTGTACTAACCTATAAATGCTTCATTGGTACATTGTTGGAGGCATTGGAATCCCCTGGCACAGACTTCTGTCTGCTCACAAATTGTTGCCAATCTTGTCAAGACTTTACATGGGAATCTGCAGTTTCAGTTACCTGGCATGAGAACAGAAATAGGCATCGAAACTTCCCAAGGAACATGAATGTCACCGATGAGGACAAAAGCACAACCCAGGCAGGGTTCACTCAGTCCTCATTCCCCCCCCAAACCCAGGGGTTTAGGAATAAGACACACCCTGGAGTTGACGCTCAGCACAGAAACTGGAGAGAAACAGAGAACCGTGACATTGACCAAGGAAGTGGCAGAGTCACCATCCCTGGAAGTGTTCAGCAAACAAGCAGATGTGACACTGAGTGATGTGGTTTAGTGGAGGCCTTTTCCAACCTTAATGATTCTGTGATTCTACAACTGCAGGAGTTTGGCACTAGTTTCTTTAGCCTGGTCATTATATAATGTGCAAAGATAGACACCCTAAATTATTGTTACAGCTTTCTTCCCATGGGTGAGTTGGTGTGAGCAACTGGATGGCAGAAAGGCAGAGAAACCTGAGCTGTAAAGCAATACAGGTTAAAAGTTCAGCTTTCCACCTTTATGATGGCAGGTTTCACTCTCTCACTGAGAATGCCTCATTTGTATTTACTTTTTAGGGTCATTATCTGTCCCACGAGAGTCTTTGTGAAGGTCCAAATTTCAAATAAACAGTACACTATAAGACAGGTATGTGTGGATAATTTTTGTTGTATTTGGCTAAAATATGGGTACTAAGCTCAATAGGTAAACATAAAAGTATGCCATTGAAAACAATGCATTCCCATTAGTGTTTGAATATGTGCCTAAACTCCATGTACACTTTTACATGGTTATGTCATTTCCTGTGTAAAATGGGCTTGTTTATACAGCAGCCATATGAAAGATGCAGGAACCCGCTATGTGGGCTATTTGAAGCTTTCTTTAAGAAACATAAAAACCCCTTGACCCTTGTATAATAAAAGGTGTTAAAAGATACTGCTTTTATAACATCTTAGCCAAGACTAATAAGAATGTACAAAGCAAACAATTTTTTTTAACTCCATAGTCCTGGTTAATCATGTGTTATTTTATGGATTTACTATTGCTGTTGGGTAGTAAAATGATATTTAAAAATAAAATCGCAGGAGACTTCATTGCTTCTCAACAAATTCAATAAACAATAATCTTAACATTTTTTGAAAAACAGTAAATACAGTGCAGTAAATGCCCTTTGCTGAGTGCTCAGAACACCCCATTTATTCTGTCATTCTGAGTTCACTGATGTCCCTGTTTTCCTGGTTGGTTTTTTTTTTCAGAACTAGTTTCAATTTTCTGCAATGATTTGGCCAGCTGAAGTAATGCAAATGGATTCAGCTTCCCCTGATGTCATTTTGAAGGGCACAGCTGTCAAGAAAAAATTACTTTGTCAATAATAACAGTAATTAATTGGCTGACCCTCTGATAGGGGACAGAAAATGTTCTTTTCACTGTTTTTTCTCTTAGAATCTGTTTGATATAATATCATGAGCCATGCTTTGCTATCCAGGAATCCAGACTGAGCAGCCTCTGCCCATCATACTCCCAGAGAAATGCCATTAAACAAATTAAATTGAATTAAAATGAAGGTATTGCTTCTGCACATCCAGTTTCCATCTGCCTGTTTTTACACGATGCCATTGATCATGGCATTAAGTCAGAAATAAGCCTTTAACTGATAAAACCAGACACATTTCAGATTACTCATGCAAATGCCTTCAAAACATTCATATTTCTCCAGAAACTTTGAAAGAGAAACACAGCTTGGGTCCATGCTGAGAGAAGGGGATGGATATCTTCCCCGCAGCTCTCTTTCTGCAAAGGTACAACAAGACCCATAAACTTCAGATGGCAAAGAGGTCATTAACCCATAGGGGTGGTGATCAGGTTTCAGGAACCCAGCTAGGGAGGATAAAGAGCTAAAGGCAGTGAGGGGAGAAGCAGGAGGTGCTCTAAGGGAATGTGGTTTGGGAGAGAGGACCTGGGGACCAGTGGCTCTCGGGGGGGATGCAGACAAAGAGCCCACAGCAGGGGAGGACAGCAGGGGCTGAGACTGGGTGAAAGACTGAACTATAAGGTGGAGCAAATGCAGAAGCAACTGTAGAGGGGATGTACCGCCAGGTGTACACGAGATGGGTGGGTGGCAGTGCTGCTGGGGGAACAGACACATCCCAGGTAACAAACACCAGGACAACAGGACACAGACTCAAGGGGTGCCAGGGGATGATCGGGCTGGACATCAGGAAGAATTTCTTCACAGAAAGAGTTGTCAAGCATTGGAAGGGGCTGCCCAGGGAGGTGGTGCACTCACAATCCCTGAAGGTGTTGAAGAAATGACTCGTGTGGCAGTTAGTGGTATGGTTTAGTTGACAAGGTGGTGATCAATCAAAGGTTGGACTCAGTGATCTCAGAGGTCTTTTCTAATCTAAATGATTCTGTGATTCTCTCTATGTGCCTACCAGGAAAAAAACCCCACCTTATTCTGAGGGCTTGGTGCAAGTAATTCTTTTTTGCATTTGCCTGCCCTTGCTAGTGACTTCCAGGGCCTTACTGAGACCTCTGGCCCAGAATCTGCTGAAGGCTTAGAGCAAGAGCAGACTGCTAAATCACGGAATCACAGAACTGTCAAAGTTGGAAAATACCTCCGGATCATCGAGTCCAACCCTTAACCCAACATCACCAGGTCTACCACTAACAAATATCTCCAGGTACCACATCCACACATGTTTTGAACACCTCCAGCGATGGTGAATCCACCACTGCCATGGACAGCCTGTTCAATGATTGCCCACCCTTTCTATGAAAAAATTTTCCTTAATATCCAACCTAAACCTCCCCTGGCATAACTTGGGGCTGTTTTCTCTTGTTCTGTCCCTTGTTACCTGGGTGAAGAGATTGATTTCCACCTGGCTACAACTTCCTTCCCTCCTGAGTCTCCTTTTCTCCAGGCTGAGGCCACCCAGCTCCCTCATCCACTCCTCATCAGATTTGTGTTCCAGACCGTTCCCCAGCTCTGTTGCACTTCTCTGGACACGCTCCACCCCTCAATGTCTTTCTTGTCATAAGGCACCCAGAACTACTCCCAGGATTCAAGGTGCAGCCTCATCAGCGCCCAGCATGGAAGGATGGTCCCTGCGCTGGTCCTTCTGGCCACACCTTTGCTGGTACAGTACTTCAGAAGCTCAGCAAAGGCAAATAACTTTGGACAGTGGCATTGAACAGCCAGAAGCAGCAGTAACTTCATGGCAACACTGACTGTGGCCATGTGTGCTGTTGTGGGAAGTCCAAAGCAACAGAGGGGAGAAACCTGAGTCTGGATGATGAAGGACTTTCATCTATGAGACTTTCAGGTGGACCATGAACGTCATTGCTGGGCCACAGGCACAAGCAGTCTGTTGTCTCCTAGCCATGTGCAGCCTGAGGTTAAAAGGTAGCTCTGGACTTTACAAAGTGCTTAACTTTTGCATTTTCGTACTTTTCACAGCAGTTCTTGGCTCCAGCAGCTGAATCAGAGCTCTAAAGTAAGCAGCTTCCCCAACAGCGAGAGGGAAGAGCCAGGCCCTGGTAGAGTGAGCTGAAGTGTCTGTGCTGAGCAGGAGCTGGTGAGGGACACGAGGTACAGTGTCCAAATGAGCCTCCTGGCTGGGGACAGGTACTGACATTTGGGCCCCTCTGTCCTGTTGGGATTCAGTCACAGGCATGAGAGGGTCTTACTGTACAGGGAAAAAAAAGGAGTGGAGAGGGTTCTGTTAAACACAAGAGTCCCTGGGTTTGCTGGGGTTTTTTTAATTGCCACGGTGATGAGAGCTTGGGCCCAGTTCCTTCTCCCTGCTACACTTCTACCTGGCTGCAGGCACCAGGAGGGGAACTCTTCATGTCTCCCACTGCTACTGGGAAAGTCACATTCCTGCCTGCACCCCACAATATGAAGCTGGACAGCTTACAAAGGAGGGCTGAGACAGACACCTACCCCTGCACACCCTTTGGGGAACAGCTGATCGGACCTTGAGGAAAGATTTAAAGTAAATGCTTCCACATTTAACTGATTGCTTTTACTTCCTGTGTTCTTAGGTAAACAGCTGGTTACAGACAGCCTGGCGGTTCAGGAGCATTGTGAGAACAGCTGTTGGATGAGTAAAGAGACAGGCAAGAAACACCGAGTGTGAGAAGGGAGAGAGGAGAGAAAGAAAGGACTTGAGCAACTGGCAGCAGCATAATAACATTGGATCAGTAATCTCCAGAAAATGTAAGGTGGACTCTTCCAGTGGTATAGAAACTTTAAACACAGATTGATTCTTTGCAATTCAAGAAAAATGACCTGCTCTTTATCTCAAAACACAGTGGAGCTATCTGTCTCTCAAAACATAACCTTTTTGGTAAGAGAAAATGCCATAAGAAATAATCCACTTCTTGCAACAGTAATGAAATATTCCCCATGCCAGTAAGATAAGAAAGTGATGGGGAGCATGTGCTGGCATTGTCAAAGTTTTAAAACATTTAACCTGCACCAATAAGCCTACTGATTTTTAATAAATCTTGGAATTTTGGGGAAATTCCAGGGGTTTGGGAGACTCAGAAGAAAAGGAACTTAATTCAGTACTTTCAAGGCTGACTGTGCTGAACTGGCAGTTATAAGCAAATTATGTGGCTGTTGATACTGACAGAATCTCATCATGTGGTTGAAGGGTAGCAGTTTAATTCATAGGTGATAAAGGGCAGGAAAAACAATGAGGATTGTTTGGCCTGATGAGCTCTGCTTACACCAGGTAGAAAACTTTACTTCTGAGTCCCTGAAGTGTCAGCTCAGTTTTTACAGCAACCAGGGAAGCAAATACCACTTTAGGAATTACTGGCAGGGAAATAGAGAATAAATGAGAAAACAATATGCAGGCACTGCACACAACTCTGAAACACTTTGGGATACAGAAGAACTGGAGAAAGGCAGCAAGAAGGACTGGAAGGATGGAACAGCTTCTATGAGAGGAGCAATTAGACTGGAACCCTTCAGTGAAAGGTGACTGGGGCAAGAAGGAAAAGTGGTGAGGGTTAAGAATGTGAACTGGGAGCAAGTTTTCTCCCAAACAAGAACCACAGTGCACCAAATGACAGTGGCTCAGGACAGGCTTGAAGCAAGCAGAAAGACACCGATTCCCCTCAGGGCAGCTGAGCTGCAGAACTCCTGAGCAAAACCTGGCTGGGATGCTAAAATTTATGTATAGTTTTTTTTGAAAAGGAAGGAAAGTCTATGAAAAGCTGCTGATCACGAGTCCATGGGGCTTTCTGAGCTCCTGGTAGCTGGAGATTCAGAAGCTCTGCCAAGAAAACCTTGCTGCAGATTTGTCCTGTCCTTATATTCTTTGTAGGGATCTGCTGTTCCTTATAGAAGATGAGCTCCATGGGATCCATGATCCAGTTTGGAAAAACCATTCTTCTGTATGAAGCCCAAAACTTGTAGTGAACTGGTACAATGGGACATCCTGGCTCAAACCAGTAGGACGTACCAGGGGTTGGCCACTGTCCCGTTAGAGGAGCATGGCTGTCTGATGTGGTCTCTTTTTTCCCATCTATTATTTTTTTAAAGACTATTTTTAAAGTTCTGTGGAATTAAATGACGCTATGTAATAGCTGGGTATTACATATTCGGAAAGAGAGATCCAGAATTGATTTAAAGACTGAAAGTTTTAAAAAGCTCACCACATTCAGCTCTAAGCTAATTCTGGGAATATTAGCACTTCATTTTTTAATAAGCAGCTATTTCTACCTACTGTCCAGTTTCCACTTTGAATTACTGAATTGGCTTCTTTGTCTGCTGCATGAAAAAACTTCCTCCCATGGGCATTGTTCTACCTGTGCAGACTGCAATGAATGTTTTTCTCTTATTTTCTGTGGAAGAGGTTGATCGACTTGGTTCTGCTGCTTGGTTTTGCTGTGCACCTTCGGGGTCAGATATTTTTCTTCTTGGGTTTTTTCCTTTAAACTCTCACTTTTCCAAATACTTTTAGTATGTAAACACAGAACTCATTTAATGTTGCAGTAACAGTCTCATCAATGCCACAGAGGCACTACTAACTTTCTACTTTTACCAGATTTTGACCTTTACAGTCTGGGGGTCAGTTTTCCCTCTCACCTCCAGCATCATGTTAGGAGTTCAGAATCAGCTTTCTATTATGACCAACCCTGCTTCTCCATAATCACTGCTTTCTAATGAAAAGCTTTCAATTTTATAAGTTCTTGCCTCAGAGTTGAAAATCCTTGTTTACAGCTGAGTTAAAAACTAGTTCAGTGCCACTAAAAAGTCTCTGCTTGACAAGATTTATGTAATTCCTGTTACTCATTATGAAGTAAAAGTCACTTTGCTTTTTAGAGTGAGGTGTTGGGACAAGTGAAGGTGGAACCCGACAAGCCCTGTCAGTGCCAGGCTCTGGAGGGGTCCCCACCATCCCATGCCTCCAGGAGGAGCGAGTTCCTCAAGAAGTCATAGAAGAAGGACACTGGCAGCAATCTGTGCTTCTGGAATCGTGAGGTGCTGGGCTTCAATAGCTGGGCAGGGGACTGACAGACCCTCTGCTGCTCACACAAATGCGCTAAAACCCTTTGTCCCAGGACATTCTCCAGACATCCCAAGGATGTGAAGATCAAGATGTGCTCTCTTTTGCACGGATTTAAAGTTTGCTTGAAAGCTGCTCTGGATGAGACTCCTGACTCCTACAGATTTGCTTCTGCTATCAGCCCTGGGAAGCTCACGCTCTCGGATCGCTGGAGGAGGTTTGCACCTCTTGCTGTGAGTCCACAGGGCACCTCTGTAAGCTGCTGGTAGCCGCTTATTCCTGGCAGAGCACATCTGCCATGCCAGAGTTCTCACCAATGCCATGCTCTCTGAGCACAGTGCCAGCTGTCTTGAGGAGGCTTAAGTTCTGGACACTGGGTGGTTGTTCTTTTTCCAGTGGTGCCCAGTGCCGCCAGTACAGACACCCCAAAGCAGCACTCCCACGAGCCTCCGAGAAGCTGTAGGAGCGCACTGCTGGACACAGGCCCTCTCATGAGGCTGGGCCTTGTCCTTGTTTTTCTGGGATACAGGCACTACATTGGCACTGCATGAGCCATCCTGTAGCTCAGTCTCTCAAGATTCTTTGGAGCAGCAGGAGCCTCTCCTTGCCACTGCATGCCCTATTCACAGCATGGGGCTCTTGTTGGGAGCCATGTGAAGGGAGGGAAGAAGGAATGACTGCTGGAAGGTGGTGGGGTGAGGGATGGTGGGGACATTTCTCAGTGAGAATTGCTCAGTCTTTGTTAGGAAGGGCTGACAGTGTGTCTCTGGTAGATTATCCCGGATAGCCAGACCTTGCCCCATATTATATGGTTTTCATCACAAACATAAAATACTTGGTATAAAACAGAAGGTCAGGAAGGTTTAAGACATGGTATATGAGAAAACATTTTCCAGATTTCAGCTTCCTCCAAGGTAATATGCAAGTGTAATTAAAACAGAACCTGGAAATATAGAGTACAGTACCCTATTGAAAGTGTGTTGTATGAGCTGAACTCCCTTCATTGATAGTTTTCCAAAACACACAGCTGCAATAATCTTTATCCAGGAGAAGGGAATAAATTAAGTCTGAACACCTCTGCATATAGTACAGTACAGTGTATAGCCCTGCACCCCATATAACCTTGGAGAGGTAATGGAAAGCTGAAGGAGGTGCAAGTGGAAAACCTCTCTGACCAGCAAACACTTTCTTCTTCTGAAAGCAGACAGATGGGAAGAAAAGCTCATGAAACAGAGGCAGCTTAAGTACTGGGATGTCTCGTTTCTGCTCAAGTCATTGAGACTCTGCGGTGGCAGGGTGCCAAAGCACACTCCAGGTTTGACAGGTGGGGAGGGGAATGTCCTGGGCTTGCCCAGCAAACAGGGAGTATTGATGGCTGGCTAACATGAACAAATAGGAGTTTATCATATTTAACAGTAGCAGCAGCCACTAGGATATAAAAGCCTGGAAAAAGTAACCAGGTCCTATTTCTACTCCCCCGGAACAGTTCGGCCATGGAGTTCAGGTTGTGCTTGCCAGTCTTCACCAAACTCAGTGACGTGCAGCACTGAGCAGCCTGTTCTGCTTCACGTCTGCTTTTTCTCCTGCAGCACTGGTGCAGAAGAGGGGTAACTCCCTTCTGGAGACCAGAGCAAGGACTGCTTTGCACCTCTAGCCAAGGAATTCCAGATCAGGGAATTGATCTCTATACTTGCCAAGCCCTTCAAAGTCCATAATGAATCATAAGGATTGTACTTTCATTGAAAAATACATCTTAATTTCATATTTTTAAATAGCATGTTTCCTGGGAAATGGCAATAGAAAAATGTATGCATGCTGACACCCTAAACTGAGTCTTATGGGGAGGACTAAGCACCTTTATGTTGCTAAAATATAACTTACTTCCATTAAAAGTCCTTTTTCAGCTTGTAATGTATTCCTAAGGGTGGACTTGGCCTCAAAGTGTTCAGATATACTTCGTATGAAAAGGAGAAAAATTTTGCAAGAGCAAAATATGACAAATTCGTTTATGAACTACCAGTTCATGCTTTGAAATGCCCTTTTCCTTCAGCTACAGCCAGAGGCAGGAATCCAGCGAACCCAGGTTTCCCCGTGCGGTCAGATGGCCCCTCACCACACCGCTGGAACTCAGAGTTCTGCTAAGAGCAGTGCAGACACATCCAGGAAAGCTCTGGAAGAAGTCAATCCACATATACCAGTGCTCCAAGGTATATGTTATCACTGATCTACACATCCAGTCCGAAAGGAGTGCATGAGACAGGATGCAGTGCCAGATCCATACTGGCTCCGGTGGTACATACAAAGCCCTTTCAGAATCTGGAGCACGGGGAAAGACAGTCATGTAGTTATGGGGGCCAGCTGGCACTTCTGCACTATTGGCACCAGACCAGAGTTAATAAGACTTGCTAGACCTGAACTGAGTTTTTTCTATTGGATTTCTCTTTATCATGATCTCCAGAGTGTCCTGGAATACCCATATGGACTATTCCCACTTGTTAGCTAGAATGTCTCAGCACTGCTTGTCCAAGGTAACATGGACAGATCCTCTTTCCTCACATGGCCATGAGATTCCTTTGACTTTCCTTCTGTAGAAGCAGGAGCAGGTGGTTAAGAAGGAAAACCAATACAATTTAAAAACTGTACTTAGTAATTTGAGACTGAGCAGAGGAAAGATCAGCGTTGAAAGATTTGTACTTTTGCCCTGGACTAACACTCTGTTTGTTTTTCAGAAGGAGGGAGCTCCCCCCAACAACTGTTGGGCTAAGAATTGCCTTATCAAGTTGATTTTGATTCATCATGTGTCCAAGAAGAGAAAAGTACAAGAGGCTGTTATGGGACTTTATTTCAAGATGGTCAGTTAACTTGCATAGTTAACATTTTAAAATATAAAAGCACAGTCCTGCATAAAAATGATCAGTCTGCTTTTCCACGTGAAAACAAGAAAAGCATGTGCTATGATAACATTCAAAAGAAAATTATGTGCTGATGGGGAATGAGGACAGGAAGATCAAGTATTTAAATGCATTTGTTTAGAAGTTATTTATTGTTCCTTGTTAATTAGGACAAAAATGAAACAGAGTTGTAGTAATGCCCACTGAACCAGCCTGGGAGAGGTTAAATGCATAATTTCAGGACTGCAGTAGTCCAAGGATCTCTGTACAGTGTATGGAAAGCCTTTTGATAGTGGACATAAATACATAAATTAAGAAAACACACAGAAAATTGGTTTCCTGGTGACTTAGACACAGAGAGTCTGAGTGCAGAGTGGTCTGCATGGAACATCATCCCTGCAGGAGAGGAGGAATTGGGGCAAGTAAAAGTTACCAGGAGAGGTCATAAAGGTGCCTGTATCTGAAGTCTGAAAAGTGGAAAATCCAGGAAAGATTTAACCTGGCGATTCCAGCTTAGATGTGCGTGTTCCACAGAATCCAATAGGATTCTGCAATTCCTCACTCTCTCCTTTCTGTGCCTCTGCCCTCTGCAAACTCCGAGCCTGTGCTCATTGCTGTCTCCACGGGCCAGTGCCCAATGAGTCTCCTCTCATTCTCCACCTGCACATACATCCAGCCTCACCACTGCATTTGTTAGCACTTTCAGGGAAGATGTTCTTCTGTCCCTCTGTTTTCCATTTCTCCTTCACTTAAACTCCTCTAGACTGCTTTCTCCCAGCCCTTGATTTGTGGCCCCTTATCTCCTCCCTGTAACAAACGCTCCCTCCAGCCTCTTAGAATGGTAAACTCAAAGCCAGGCCTGCATGTAAGAGAGAAGACAGGACTGAGGCTAAATCAGGAGGCCCATTAAATATAATTTATTAATAAATTGTTATTATAAATAAAAAGAATTTTATAATTCATTATATACATTAAATATCATCATACCCTTTCTGATCCTTCTTTCCTGTTCACCCATGTGAACACCTGAGGCCACTGGTGATGTTTCAGCAAACATGTGACAGCAAGTTTCTCAGCCTCCTTATTGGCCTCAGGCGACAATCTCCCAGGAAGAGGAGAATCTTCCACATGGAAGATTCATTATCCTAGATGTAAGAGCCACACAGCCATGGAGCTGCCCACTGAGCAGAGCTGAGTGGAGGAGCTTGAGGAGAGCAAAAATGTATGTAAAGGAGAATAAATTGCCAGTGCTCTGACTGAGGGAATCCCTTCAGAACTGGAACTGAAATTGAAAGTCAGGTCCACAGCCAACTCTTCTGGCTTCACTTCCCATTAGAGGCTGTGCTGTTCTGTTCCCTCAGGGAGCTGTGTTCAGCCAGACTGACAAGGAAAGGGCTTGGTGCTACATGGAACAGTGACATGCAGAGGAATCTTAGGTAGGACCATAACCTTCTCCAACTGCAATGTGTCAGAATCCTATGCATCATTACCTAGGACTAACACAAACCCAGGTGAGTGTCAGTATTTATCAGACACAACTCTGAGTCAGAAAGTGTCTGCTGTGGTGGACAGATCGTGTCAAACCACTGAGAGGCTCTGCTGGTGACAAGAGCCTTTTCTCTGCATGACTGCACACTGTAGGGCCTCTTGAGTGTCATCATTTTTAATGACTGTAACTCATTAATGGCAAAGAGGGTTCAGAAAAGTGTAATTCTCCTCCATTGCCTTTCTCACAAAAAATTTGCTGTTAACAATGCTATTTAATATTGCTTTGAGTGTAATGCACTAAGGGCAGCTTAGCAAATAGAAAGCAACAGAACCACCTTTAACCTCCCTGCCTGGAATTTGCCACAGGCACAAGAACAAAATGAAATGTAGCATTTTCCTGACAGAGATCCACAGTTCCCCACATTGTTCAACATCCTGCCTCCTGTTAGAACAACTTGTTCACTAAGCACCTTGTCAGACACAGCTAAACCCCTTTCAGCAGATAGCTGTGGGGAGTCAGAACATCTTGGGAAAGACTGGCTGCAAGCACAGGGATCTAGGATGCCTGTGGATAGGAAGTCCAGATGGGTGATTCCATTGGGCCCCTGAGGCCCGATATTTAAGAACATATGAAAGATTTCTAAGGACTACTGTGAAGTTTCAGGGCCATTAAAGCAGCTGCTACTGCCCTCCTGAGAAGCTGACATCCCAGTTAACGTGCTGGGAAAGAGAGGAGGAGAATATTATAGTTCCCCAAGCCCTCTCAGCCAGCACTGCTGCCAGGATCGCAGCCTTGCTCCCCACCCCAGCTGCTGCCACTCACATCTGCACCAGCACTGGCATTTGTGAGGTGATGTGGATGTGATCCAGATTCAATCTAACCTGGCAAAACAAGCCAGCTCAGTTCATCCTGTCGGGTCACTGCTCAGGCTCTCTCTGTGGCCTCATGAAAGCCAATGCCAGCAGCAGCCAGGAGCAGGGAACACACGACAGGGACAGGTGGGATGGCTCTTGGCAGGGAATATGCAGCAGGGACAGCGGGATGGCTCCTTGCAGACACATGCAGCAGGGACAGCCGGGATGGCTCCTGGCAGCAAGGTGCTGGCTCTGGGGGACTCTGGGTGAGGGACTCTGCCAAGTTCTCCTGGTACTGTCCCAGTGCTGACACCTGTGCAGGCTCATACGGATGCTTGGGGCAGCCAGGATGGCCTGACCAACCTCAGCCACGGCACCACTGCTTCCATGCTGCTCTCCCTGCTGCCCCAGGGCTGAGCCACCAGCCACCAGCACACGGCTGACAGCAGCGAGCAGGCATGGATTTGCCACCTGTGCTCCTTCCAAACCAAACCCCAGCACAGGCCTGGAGCCTCCCATGCTGTTGCAAGATGTGGAATACCTCAAGATTATCTTAAGTCAAGATGTTCTTTGGTGTAAGGTCTTTGTATACTTCCAAGCCTAATGAGCAAGAAAGGAGACCTCATCAGTGGAACAGGAAGCAGGAGCAGCCCCTACCCATGGACATCCTGTAACTAACAAACTTTGAGGATGCAGAAAATTAAGGTGCTGATATATGTGTATGTCTACATTGCTAACCTGGCAAAATACTCAAGGTCCATATATCCTGTAGGTGAACTATGTTTGTTACAATACTAAAAATCATGCCTACAGGTCAAAAAGACTCCTGGGTTATGTAAGGTGTATGGAAACTACTAACCAATCCTAATAGAGGGGCTGTACCTGGGAAGTTACTAACTCTGAATTTCTGTGTCTAAATAATGCTGCGCAAAGTCTGCTGGGGTATGCTGGATTTGTGGAATATCACCAAACACCCAGGCTTGCACAATTCTGAAATAAATAATATTGCTGACCTTTACTTCCATTGGGCAGATGATCATATGCAGCACCAAGAGTAGGACTGGTGCTTCGTTTCTCAAGGAAAGGCAGTGTCATTCACATGCAGATCCCAGTTCCAGCATCAGGAGCCCAGCTCCAATGTTGAACACGTCCAGGGATTGCTACAACACAACAGGTTCCAAGAAAGAAAGGTCTTGGTGGCCCTTACCTCCCCTTGGGCAGCCCATGATCTGCACCTGGAACACTGGGGATGCTTGTTTTCCTTCCCATGGAAAAGCACAGTCATTCCCACTCAGGGGCCCATCACCAAAATTTGTGATACCACCTCCAATACTGAATACATCTGAGGATTGCTCACACACAAAAGGTGCCAGGACAGAAAGGTCTTGCTGACTTTTACCTCCACTAGGCAGATGATCACCTGCAGCATGAGGAGAAGGAATAGGTGTTTCCCTTCCCAAGGAAAGGTGCTTTGATTAACTTTCTGGACCCAGCCTCTGCACTTTGGTTGCAAAATTTGCTCCAAAATTTCCTCCAAAACTGAACAAATACGGGGATTGCTCCTACACAAGATGTGAGAGGTCAGAAAGCTGTTGCTGGCTTTTACTGTTAAGGAATAAATCTTGTCCAGGTAACTTAGCCTGCAAGCTGCAGATTGAGGTGCACATTGAAATACAGATTGAGCACTGGGTGGGAACTATGAGCTGTCAACCTTTGATTCACAGAGGGCGCTAAGACAGATGCAGGTGGCTGGACACTGAGAACCATAGCAGGAGCCAGGGAAGTGAATGACATGGAGACAGGGCTGAGGTTTTGATGTGCTTGGACTGTGAAGGTGTAAAAGCCCAGGGGTTCAAGGTCCCTCCCTGGAGGCACTGGCTCGAGCTGTTTCTGTGTTCCTGCACTGTGAATAAATTGTTCTGTGGAACACATGTGAGACTCTGCTATGGGAAACCTGGTCTGACTGTGTGAGAGTGGGGAGTGCAGGGAGTCAGTGGGGGCACCCTTCGGCTCACTTGAGCTGCCCACTGTGAAGGGGATTTGGTCTCAGCACCCAGAGTCTCCGGCCTTTAGCAGTGTGACTGCCAGGCAGTCACAGAATGGTCAGAATGGGACGTTTCCTTAATATTTCCTTCCCACGGGCAGCCTATAACCTCCGCTTTAACTACTGGGGAAAGGTGCTCTCCTTCCCATGGAGACACAATTACATATAAACTCTCTGGAGCATGTCATTATCGGCCTGTTGCACACTGCTGCGCCCCGCTGCACACCCGCCTCACGTCCCTCCACCGCGGTTCGCCAAGGCCCGAGCCCGCCCGGCGCTTCCCGCGGAAGGGGCAGGACCGCCCCGGCGGAAGCGGCGCCAGGGACTGATGGCGGCGCTGGCGCGAGCCCTGGTGAGTGAAGGGAGGAGGGAGGGAGGGAGGGAAGGAAGGAGGGGAGAGAGCGCTGGTGCCGAGGGACGAGCGGCGTGTGGGGCCGGGTTGTCCCCGCGCCGCCCCTGTGGCGGCCTCCCCCCGCAGCCCGAGGTGGATCCGCGGGGGCTGCTCCCGCTTCCCGCCCTGTGGCCTCGCACCGGTGTCTGGCGGAGCAGCGGGTCGAGCTTTTCCCGCGGAGTTTGTGTTTGCAGAAGGGCTGTTGAGGGGTTGGAGCGTGTTTAGGGATGGGAACGGAGCTGGGAAGGGGTTGGAGCACCAGGAGTTGGGTGAGGGAGCTGGGGCGGGGGGCTCAGCCTGGAGAAAAGGAGGCTCAGGGGGCACCTTCTGGCTCTGCACAACTCCTGACAGGAGGGAGCAGCCAGGTGGGGTTCGGGCTCTGCTCCTAGGGAACAGGGAGAGGATGAGAGGAAACAGCTTCAAACTATGCTAGAGGAGGTTCAGGTTGGACATCAGGAGGAATTTCTTCACAGAAAAGGTGGTCAGGCATTGGCAGGGGCTGGCCAGGCTGGTGGTGGAGTCACCATCCCTGAAGGTGTTTGAGGGACTCGGTGCCATGGTCTAGTTGGCATGGTGGTGTTGGGGTCATAGGTTGAGCTCGATGATCTCAGAGGTCTTTTCCAACCTAATTGATCCTGTGATTCTGTTGTGTAAGGGTTTGGGCTCCTGGCTGGGACTGGAGACACGTGTCTGCCAGTGGGACTCCTCTGAGCTCAGTGTGTGCCCTGTGGGCTGGGCACTGCCCTTATGGGAGCTTCCCCTCTCACCCCAGAGCTGTTTGATTGCAAGGGTAGTGTAAAGATTCCAATTACTGGTCAGTAACAACTCCACCATAGGGCAGTGGTGGAGTCACCGTCCTTGGATGTGTTCAAATATCATGTGGATGTGACATTTGGTGACATGGTTTAGTAATGGACCCAGCAGTGCTGGGTTAATGGTTGGACTTGATCATCTTGGAGGGCTCTTCCAGCGCTGGTGGTTCTGTGATTCAGATTGGATGTGTTTGGGTTCTTGTGAGTGTGTGGATTTCTGATCACTCCACTCCTTTCTTTTCTCCCATGCATTTGTGTGCATTTTTTCTTTCTATTAGCCTTTGAAGCATCTGCAGCAGAGCTCCTCTTTCTAGCATGTTGTTTATAAAAGGGAATTTTGTGCCTGGGTCTGATCTTATATCACCACACAAATACAGGGGTGGCCAGCACTGCTAAGTGTGGACGGATTTCCCAGGAACAGGAAAGGCCTTTGGTCAGGGGGCAATATCCACTCATGAAATAAGTTCCCCAGGTTCTCAGAGCCGATGGCTCAGGGTGTGGTTTCCCCAGGCATGGTGAGCCCTGCCCTTACCACCCAAGGTGAATGAAAGCAGCCAAGCACAAACCTGCCCAGGAGCAGCTGAAATGCAGCGGCATTGAGTTCCTGCTTTCTCCTCCCGTCCCTGCCCTTACTCTGTGCTTTGTCCTGTTGCCTGCCTTTTTTTTGCCCCCACGATCCAAATGCTGGAGCAGCAGAACAGTGCCAACAGGTTCTGCAGTTTGAAAACATTAAAGAAGCAATGGTCAGCAGACAAGGGAGTGGGAGCCTGGCATGAAGGGAGCAGGTGGGGCAGTAACGAAGCAGTGAGACACCAGATGGGCTCAGCTGTCTGTGGAGCTGCACCCCCAGGGCAGGGTTTGCAATGAAGACTTGCTTCCAAAGGGGAAGGACTTGCCTCCTGGGCTTACCTGTCCCTGAGCAGCTCCTCACTCAGCTGCTGCTGGCATTCATGTGGCAAAGTAAGCTGATTCGATTTTTTAGCCTGACCAGAAGGGTTTCTCCTTAGAGAGGAGATGATGTAGTTATCTGCCATTTTTGTGATCTGAAGTATGCTCAGCCTCAGCTCGAGCACTGCTCATTCCTGGCACTTCCCAGCATCTGTTTCTGCATTAGA
Organism: Origma solitaria; assembly: GCA_013397895.1. NCBI lineage: Eukaryota > Metazoa > Chordata > Aves > Passeriformes > Acanthizidae > Origma > Origma solitaria. The sequence goes on from VZRL01000168.1 coordinate 59,126, forward strand.
ATTTAGTGGTTGCCTAATTGTATGAAAATAAGTCTTCAAACTTTCTGTGTCTCTTCTTTCTACTACAAATAAGGAAAAAAATTTTTTTTTGGTCTGACTTCAAGCTCCTGGTGTAGGATACAGCCCTGACATTTCAATTCTACTCATTAATATTGCCATTATGATAAATCTGGCTTTTGCCCAAGATACCTTGATAAATAACTTGTCTGCTACCTAAGATTTTCCTAAAGACTGCCAAGAGGATTTAGAAGACCATTGATATTCTTTCATCTCTGTCTTGACAAGACAGCTGTCTCCAGACTATTCCTGAGTAATCCTGTTCAGTTTAGGCTTGGTACATTTTCTTTCAGCCAAGGGGAGAAGCAAAAGTAGCACTTGTAATTTGAAAGGAAGGCTGTGTTCTGCAAACAGTGATGCTGGCTTAGAGAAAATTCCTTAGCTCCTCATGTTCCCTGCTTTCTCCTGGTGTCTATTTTCTTTATTACTGGATTGTTTATCACATCTCAGCTTCTAAGTGTGTGTATACTTATGTTTTCATTTGTCTCTGTCCAGTTTTGTTGCAGTTGTGCTTTTCAACAGCTCTAAACCTCTAAGCCATATCCCAACCTGGGCATGTTTTCCTTCTTATTACGGAGAAAAAAACCTCAAAAAAGCTCTGTCAGATCCTTAGAATCTTGTAGTAGCTATTACAAAAAATGGTTACTTCCATCTCATTGAAGTGTTTGTTAAACTGTTTATGTCAGAACACAGGATTATCTCAAAAATCTTACTTTGTGTGACTCAGCTGAAATGGTTTTTTGGATAGAAATGTATAATTTTCACAATTTCACTTGCGAGGCAGTGATGACAGTGATGTTACATCCAAGGAGGAGAAACCTGAGTAGTCTTGCTACAGTAGAAGTGGGAAAGTAGCAGTGAACACCAAGCACATTTGTCATGGTAGAGCATCTCTCCTTTTGCAGTTTATAAAGCCCCAAATCAGTTTCCTTAAGGGATTCGAAGTGCAGCTCTGGAAGGAGTTGAGGCATGGCCTGCGAGGCCGGTCACCATACCTGAGGGACAACAGTGACTGTGCAGGTCACAGGAGGGGAACAGGAACTCTGGGTGGTTTTTGGTCTCCTCCTCCTGATCTCTGGGCAGATCTGCTGCTCCCGTGGTTGTCCTTTCACTGGGCACCACCAAGGGCAGTCTGACTGCCCACCCCACAAGGCATTAATACAAATTGGTAAGATTTCCCTAAAGTCTTCTTTTCTTAAAACTAATTCTCTCCTTATATGTTTTATATTTCCTTCTCTTAATCATCTTGTTGACCAATGAGAAATGAAGCTATTTTTATTAGAAAAAGGCATATCCATTCTAATAATATAAACACTATTTCCAGTATTAATGTAGTGTAGTGCATGTATGAAGGAGGCAATTATTGAACTAACTTGAATATTGCAGAAGGTGAAAGATGCAAAGAAAGTCTAGGTAAAGAAAGCCCCACCTCTTTTTTGTATTTGCTGGCATTTTCATGACAGAAAATAATTATCTTCACTGAAATTTATTGGGACAATATGTGCTTTTGGAATACTAAAATTCTTAGCTGTGCCTGAGTAAAGTAAGACAAAGGTGCATAAAAGCTGTGAGTTGGATGAGGGCTTTTTAGAGCTCACTCAGTCAACTGAAGAATGCTTCTTAAGCATTTGAATTTATTGTATAGACAGAGAAGTTGTGCTGTGGTTTTGTGATGTAGGCAGCCCACCATTTCCTTCCACTCGTCTGTTTCTGCCATCAGAGTTGGATTGGAGACTTGTACTGGAAGGCAAAATATTTTTATAATCAAAATTTATGCTCTTGTCAAGCACAAGTTGGGGCTTGAATCTGAGGATTGTTAGAATCATGGAATATCCTGAGTTTGAAGGGAGCCACAAGGATCATTGAGTCCAATACCCAGCCCTGCACAGATACCACAACAATCCCACCCTGTGCCTGAGAGCATTGTCCAAATGCTCCTGGAGCTCTGGCAGCCTCGGGGCTGCACATTTCCTGGGGAGCCTGGGCAGTGCCCAGCACCGTCTGGGGGAAGAACCTTTTCCTAATATCCAACCTGACCCCACCCCCAACCCAGCTCCATGTTGTTCTTGTCATATGAATGAATAAAACCTGTGGAAACAGAAGGACAATTAAACTATTTCTATGTATTTGGGGTCTTTTTTTCATTGCTCATCTCCTCGTTGCAGAGCTGCCAGACTGGAGTAACCCAATGGATAGCAGGATGCAGTGTATTGCTACAGACCACCGCAGTCCCGGGCCAGTGTAGACGGATGCTCTGCAGTATTTTCCAGGTAGGATATGAGAGTATGTTAGTGTGTGAAAAATGGAATGATCTTAAATTACCAAGAAAAAGTCATGGTATTTTAATAAGGAGGCTTTCAAAAGTGATGTCTTCACTGTGTACTGCCGAAATACTAAGGCAACTCTAGAGCTCTTGGCTGCTTCAAGAGTGAGCTCCCACTCTACCGTTACATGTCCAGGTTTGTCTTTTAGTAGATCCAAATGATCTGTCATGAGAAGATTAAATGCAGAAGTCCAAATGGACTTTTCCAAACCAGCTATTACAAGCAGTCACAATTGCATGTAGTTTTATTTTACAGAACTCTTTCTTTTATAGAATATCTCCATTGTACAGTGGCCTTGGACTTCCTGGTACTGATGGATTACCTTGCACAGCACATTTAGTGTTGTTCCAGTGGAAGCTTTGCAGTTGTGTGACAGCCAGCATAGTGCCAGGGTGTGTCTGTCCAGAGTAAATCAACTAGAGCATCATGTAATAGCAGTTAATGATAAAGTGGTGAAAAATGTGTAGAAAATGGGAATACATGCCAGCTTTTGGAAGAGAATGAGAGGGTATTTCTTGAGTTTCCTTCCTGCTTTCAATGAAGCAAAATGGGTTTAAGCCTCTTCTTTGTCCTCCTATATGTCACAACTTGTGTCATAGAGCCATGATGTACAGACTTCAATTTCTGCTGTAAGCTCTTTGGCTTGAGTGTCTTTTCTTGGAGAAGATCTTCCAGTCCTGTTCACACCGGTCGCACATGACCTTGGGAGCAGAGCTGGAAATGAGCAGTTGTGAAGTTGTTGATGAAGTTGGGCTTACTCTGCCACCAGTACATTCCATACACATCTGGGGATGACTGCTCTGAACAGAGTATTTACCTTGTCTAAATTAATTGGTCAATAAGGTACTGCTAAGCTGGGTGTGCTGGGAGGCTGTGATGAGTATTCTGTTCAGTGTGCAGCTTCTTTCCTGCTTGAGAGTTTTCTTTGTTGTGCAGTAGCTTTGTGATTGAAGTCTTGTGCTCTGAAGTTATAGGGGTTGTAGTGGTAGCTTTTACACTGCAATTTGTGTTTTCTCAAGTCCTATTTTGTCTCTTAATAAAGAATAATTGTTTTTCCTGACTTAGAGACAAACCCCATAATTAGAAGTAGTGTGAGAATGTCAAAGCAGACAGTCTGTGGCTTTTGAGTGCAGTGTTCTGCCAGTCCATTCCATCAGTACATTTATGGAACACTGGAAAATGTGTGATGTGGAGCATTAAGTATGAACAGCCATTTTGTTTGTAACAGTTATGATAATTAATTTGTGCATTTTGTGATCCAGAGTTTTTCAGGATTAGCCAGAAGTAACTGACTGGGAAGCAAACTGTGGGTGGTTAAGTCAATTGTCTCTTAATTTTTTTCTTTTCTTTTATCATTTCTACTAGAGACACAAGGCTGGTCCCTTCCAACTCTCTAAGTTCTGTGGTGGATTGATTCAAGCCAATGGAGCCATCATGCAGCAAAACAGATCCTTTTACAATACAAATAAGGTGAGAAGAGGGTATTTTTATTGTTGGAGGGCACACGTGCTAGGGATTCTACAGAGACAGGAGACAAAACACTTCTCAGAACACGTAGGAGAGGATTCAGCCTTTCTCTAAGCTGTTCCAGAATAATGTGAACAATGGGTCCAGTAATTTGAGAAGGAATTCTGTTCCTTTCTAGATAATGAAGGGCTGGCATATGAAGGTGCAGTTACAGTTGGGTTATCAGGGTGGAGGTTCCATTGACAAGGCTGGGGGCTTCCTTCCAATGAGGAAGGAAACTAAGTCAAGGTGCTGGGGGCAGGTGTTCCTTCCACACATATTAGAAGTGACAAGATGTTTCCTGATTTTTAGTTTGGAAATGATGTGTGATGACAGTTTTGCTATCTGCTAATCACTGAAAATTGTCATGCAGTTTACTAATAACAGCTAATTGTTGTGTAATAATTTATTTACTGTTCATCTGTACTATTTTGTGGTCTGTGTGTCTTGTACATTTATTCTTTTGTCTTGGAATAGAAGTTTTCTGAGGCATGAATCGGCTCCATAAGATCAGTTTACCACTTAAACTAAAGGTGTTAGCCTCTCTCAATTAATAAATATCCTGATCCTGCTTTTGTTAACCCAGTGTGATGAAAATGGCAAAGTGGAATGCATGCATGAGAAATGAGAGGACAGAAGGAAAAAGAAAGTTAGGGGATGATGGGTAAAACTTCCATGAAAACAATTATCCCAGTTTGCTGTCTAGCTAATAGTGTATTTTGCTGGTGTGGAGTTAGAGGTACATACTAAGAAGGATTTTAAGTTGGTTATTTTGACATGGATAGGAACAATGAAGAAAAATCAGAAGTGTGCAAGGAAAGAACCCCTGCCTGCTCTTTGCATTTAGTTCTTAAGTAGACGTTTTCTTCCTTGTGGTCAATTTTTCAGTGTTTTTCAGCTGGTGAGATAAATCACACATTTTGCAGGTGGAGATTGAAGCATATACAAAGGGGTTGCACAATTTATCATGGCCAGAGCTAAAGCTGTAATCTAGGCTCCCAAACATGGTGCATCCCCCTAATCCCTGTTCCTGCCTGCACTGCTCTCGGATTCTTGCACAGGCAGCACTTGCAGAGCAGATATGGGAGAGCAGTGGGTGACAGGACAATGGAACAAACCAGAAGTGCCATGAAGATCTTCAATGCAGGACTCATGATTTGCTTTTGGTTATTGGAAGGGGCAAGGGGAGGGGTACAAGGGTTGAAAGATGGATTGGGAAACTTCCTGGTTAAAATAGCCATGGTGTAAGAAACCAGGCAGGATTTATGACCAGAGAGGAAGCCGTTTGCAACAGTGTAGGTTTGAGGTGGGTTTTTGGACTGCAATTTCATTATTTTGAATAGAGAAGTACTTACTCATCTTTGAAATCTGAACTTCACTATGCACTCCTGGTGGGAAAGTGGTTTGGAATTAATGGTGAGCTCCAGCTGTTTCAATTTATGTTTGGTGTCAAAATTAAAATGATTGTTTGCTTTAAGCACTGCATTTCAGGTATTGAGCAGGAAAGCCTGAGCTGGGCTTATGTCCCTTGCAGTGTCTTGATGAGCTTCTTTTGAGTGAGCTATAAAATATTTTTTTGAGTTTTTCTCTCTCTTTGTGTTGTGGTTTAAGCCCAGCTGGCAACTAAGCACCACAAAGCTTCCCCCCTCCTCACCCCAGTGTTTCCTAGATCTGATTTTACAGACGCTTATAGGATTGTTTAATTGCATTTGGCTGCAGTCCTGGCATTGTCAGGATGAGCTGCAGGCCTCTATCCATAGGTTGAACCAAGCACTCTCTGCTTAAATCTCCTCTCCATCTCCTGAGCTACTCAGGCTGACTTGCAGAAGAATGAACCAAGAAATATAGCATTTCCTAGAAAAAATCCCGCTTGTTGGTTAGCCATTGTTTTAGTGATGAGCTAACAGATGAATAGAGATAATTTTGGTTTTTAACTTTCTCTGCATAATGAAAAACGTGTACTGAGGGAGACTTCATTAGGCATTTATAGGTAAGAGGCATGTAGTGAAGTTCTGCCTGGGTTCACTAGAGTTTCTGTGTGATTTGAATTCCTGTGGAGGAGATGAATGTTGATTTAATAAATGTGGCAGTGGTTATTGGACACAAATTCTACCTTGAGCAGTTCCTATCATTGCCTGGCTGGAGGGGGTTATGGAGTTATGATAGAAGGTTAGGAGTCATTTGTAGTATAGAGGAGAGTATCACATCTCCTTATCTTGAAGAGAAGGTATTAAAAATTGGTTTAAATATCCACGTATGTGTCAGTGGAATCACTGGGTCCATCACACATGGCAGAGGGTGGGATGTGCCTCTGCAGACTTTGGTAGGAGGGGACATGGTGGGCAGGTTTAATGAGCAGCATTCAGAGGACAAACTGAATATCACAGGAGGTCCTGAGCAGTGTTGCACTGTCTTACTGGGTGATTGACAGATTAAAATAGTCCTGGGTGTGTTTCTGCCCATTTATGTGAACACGGGGCATGGCAGGGTTCGAGCCATCCGTGGGCAGCGCACAAGTGCAGAGTGTTTTATCTCAGATGCTCAGCATTGTGTGTGGATTTACGCAGGGATGAAGTATGTCTCACAGCTACACTTTTTGTCACCTTTACAGTTAGTTTTTAATTAAATATAGCAACTTATGCAGGGTATGGATCTGTATTTTAATCTGTTTCTTAATATGTTTTTACTTATCATTCATGCCTTTTCAAAAATCGCTGTACTAGTGCTAGGAAGGCTATAGAGAATGATCAGAACTGGGAAAAGCTTTCAAAATGGGAATAGCCTATTTTAGGACCCTTCTAAACTGAGGAACATATGTATGATACTGGTCTATAAAAGTAATAAAAGATACTGAAAAGTGGAATAGGAAATGGTTGTTTGCAGGTTCTTATGGGAAAATTGGGAGCATCCAAGGATCACTGAATAGTTTGGGTTGGAACAGACCTTTAAAGGTCATCTAGTCCAAATTATAAGGTTGGATTTAAAAAAGGTGTGAGGGATTTTTTTACTTTTTTTAAAAACAGTGAAACTCAGTGTACCACAGCTTTGTATTACAGAGGTTAATTGGTTTCAAACACTGGGATACTGAAGGTGTATCCAGTTGGAGCTGCCAATGAAATGAATGGATACATTTTCTAGTGCAGGACTGTCTGTCAAAAGCTGGACAGGTACTCTTCAGGAGGCTGAGTGTGTCCATGCTGTATTTCTCTGCTTTTATGTCATTCTCAAGGATCTGCTCCTAGTCCTTGCTGGAGGTGGCATCCTGGTCTCATTGTTCTGGTGCTGCTAAATTGCTTCCCTGCTAAGAAAATCCTTTTCTTAGTATGTTCATGTGTTTGGAGGAAGTATTTAGGGTAAAATGCCAGCAACTAAAAGCATTTAACATTTCTTTGGTCAGGGAACCTTCTCAGATGGCTCTCAGAAGTATTTCCTGAAGTGTATGTGGGAGATTCATGTGCAATAGATGGGTTAAAAGTAATTTATTGATAGGAAAAAGTCTGTTCTGCATACTTAATTCCTGGAAGTTATTTGCTGGAGTACCAGTGGTAATTACAGCTGGCTGATGGCTGCTGCCAGGGTGCTTAAAGGCAGAATGCCATGAAGTTTTCTTACCAGTTGTGCTGCTTTGGGCTGGGGCATGGTAAATTTAATTCCCAGTAGTTGGTATGGGCTGTGGTTTCGATTTGGGCTGGACACAGTCCTGATAACCCTGGCATGTTTTAATTACTAAGCAGAGCTGACACAAAGTCGAGGCCTTTCCTGCTCCTCGCCCCACCAGTGGAGTAGCTGGGGATGCACAAGGAGTTGGGGGGACACAGCCGGGACAGCTGATCCCAGCTGACCCAGGGACATTCCAGACCACCCAGCATCATTCTCATCGATAAAGCTTGAGAAGAAGGAGGAAGGGGGGAACATTGGTGTGATGTTACTGTGATGGAGCCCAGTTGAGAACCTGCCTGCCCTGGGGAAGTGGGGAATGAATTCCTCCTTTTGTTTTGCTTGTATCCATGTCTTTTGTTTTATTAATTAAACTGCCCTTATTTCAACCCATGAATTTTCTTTCATCTTCCCAATTCTCCCCTATCCCCAGTTGCCCACTGGACTTAAGCCACAGCATCAGCGCAGGGGTGTTTGAGGTGTGTAGTGAGTCTGGAAGAGAACATTTATATTCATGTTCGCAGACACTGCAAGTCATTGGTGACTAAATACTTTGCTGAACTGGATTTTCTGCAAGTGCCCTGTAGATAACCTGTAAGGGGAATAACAGTCTGGGGAGCTCTTTGGTAAGAGTGATGGATTTGTGTATCTTCATTCGCTTTAAAATTGAGCTGATTGGTTTATATAATGTATAATTACTGTAGAATGTAATATGGCTTTGAAAGGAAGAGAGGGAATGTGAAAGGTTAGCTTTATTTACTCTGTTCCTGTGATTTTTTTGCTCATTTTATCTGCAAAAGGCTTAAGCCTGAGTAAAGACACACCTAGAAAGACTACGGGAGTTTAGGATGGGAATTGTATTTTGGAAAGCAGGTTTCTGTACACACTGTTTGAATGTGAGCTTCCAGTGGGATGTTTTTATCACAATGGTTATGCAATGTTTGTATTCATTAACGGAGGAATGTCACATATGAAAACCAGTGGAATATTTTCATAGGAGACCTAAACAGGTTTTTGTTTTGTTGAACAAAAAAAGCAAGCAAAAAACCCCTAAAATTCTGTTAGATTTGTAGCTTTTCTAAGTAAAAGGATGTGCCATATTTAATTGCTGAGACTGAAATATGTGCTATTTCAATTTTACAGCATCTTTCTGCAAAAGATTCCTTGCTGCCATCTGAAGAAAAAGTGGGTGCTTTTACAAGGCTATTAGAAGCAATGGGGTTCACAGGACCACTCAAGTACAGCAGATGGGTAAAGCAGTAATTTAATAATTCTTTTGGTTGTTTTATAGTTCTAAAAAGCAGACAAAAAACACCCCACATTTTTTTCTTATGATAGGGGCAGTACTTAATGGAAAAGTTTTAATGTAAATTCCCATTTTCTGATGTAAGAAATTAATAGTCCATATCTTGAACCTCCATTATCTATGTATTGCCATCCTTGACATATGCAACAATACTGTATTTGGTTTGTAGAGTCTAAATCCTTCTTGAATTTCTTCAGATATCTGATTTTTTTACTTCATTTGTGCACCAAAGAACAGAATAAGAGTCTTACCAGAAGGGTCTGCTGATCAGTCTGTGGTGAGACACAGTTGCTGTTCAAGTCACTGCTCAGTGGTTTCTGACTAGGGCAGAGTCACAAATAGGTGCTTCTCTTTCTCCTTTTCTTTTTAAATGGCACTTTCCTAAAGCAGTTGTTAACAGCAGCTCTGTAAGAGACACTTTTGGTTCCTTATGCAGAAGGAAAAAAATTAAATTCATAATTCTTTTTCTCTGAACTAGGAAAGGGTATAAAAGAAAAAGAGGAAAAGGCATCTTGAAAGAAGGACTGAGCCCAGTTGTGTTGGAATTAAAACCAGTTATTTGAATGAAAGATTAAAAGTCATAAAGATTTTAAGATGGTTTGATTAGCTGCAAGGCAGAGTGCACCTCCTCCGAGACTGATCTGAAACTATTGCTGATTGCATCCTGCTCCTCAGAAAGTGTAAAGCAAAGATAAATTACATGTAACAGGCTTGGGTATTTTGGTTAGAATCAGTTGCTTTAATCAGGTGATGCTAAACCTCATGAGAGTGTAGTTTCTCTCCCATGTGCTTGTGTACATATTGTTGTAATAAAGATTCTTGTTAGCTCTAAGTGTTGATTTCAGAGTTCTCCTTAATTGCTGCTCTTTACTGCCTGCTTTTGGCTGGGGAACCTGGGTTGGGAGAGAGTTATTTTGTGGTTAGGGCCCAAGAGACCTGAGTTCATTTTTGGCCTTGCCAGTGCTCTCTAGGAGATCTTTGGGAAGTTTCTTAATATTTCTCTGCTTTTTTCCATTTTATTCTCCCTTCCCCCACACCTCTTCTACACCCTAAAACTTCCATGATTAAATTTCATCAGTTTCTCCTTTGTTACCTGCATTATTTAAGGGCTGGATTGTGGGGACTGTTCTTTACAATATGTTTTTAATGTCTAGTAATGCCTGCTCTAGGGCAGTGGCTCTCACCAGGGAGATCTCTGCTCACAGGCCAGGCGGTGTTTCCTTTAACAGGGAAACCTTCAGAACTCCTGTAAGCAGTGTAAATCATTTTACTTCAAGAAGTTTAGATGTATGTTTGATTTTTGACAGAAGCCTGAAATTACTGAGTAAGAAAAATAATGGGCTCCTGTGTTTCCTTAGCAATCAGTTGCAACTTCTTTGTTTCCCTTTTGGTTGGGGGATACACAAATAATTACTTTGGTGATTTGAGCTGCCATTTAACAGGCAGGGTGCTCATCCCTGCAATATGGGGAGCACTGAGATAATCACTAGTATATGTCACTAGGAAAAACAAAAAACCGAAGCAATCCAAACCCAACGCCACTTCTCTTTAAGATCTTTGCTATTAGTTATCTTGCTCTTTGAAGCTTCAGTACGTGTCTGTGTTCTAACTGATGCACTGGAAGTGTTTGGGGTGCAGTGGCAGGCCAGCAACAAAATGAGCAGTGTCAAAGCACCTGGGAATACCTCATGTTGTTCATCATTTGGGATTCCTTTCTCATTTGTGAAGCTTAGTCAGTCAAGTTTCCTTTCTATAGGAAAAAAAAAAAGCTATTTTTAGGACATGTCTGGTATGTGACTTCTTTTTAATATTTATAACTTAAATTACACAAAGCACTCTCAGTTATATACATGACTTAAAGTTATTGGAGGAAACCAGGACTTTCAAATTGGAGCTCTTTGGAGACTGTGTAAGGAAAGCCATTTAATTTATATTTTCTGTAATTATATCAGGTATTATAACATACTAGATTTGGAAGGATATTCAGGAAGACATTTAATAATTTTTTTTCTTCAGGCAAGATTAATTATACTCATGCCATTATTGGCAGATATAATAGTTTAATGCGCTCCTGAAAATCTCAAGTGATGGTGATTCTCAAAAGAGGTGTTTTCAGAAAATGGCAGTGTATTTAACAAAAGCAGCAGTGTTCACCAGCTCTGGTGATGAATGCTTCAAGAGCTGTCTCTTTTTGTTTAGAAGATCAAGGTGGCAGCGCTGCGCATGTACACGTGCTGTGTGGAGAAAACTGACTATGAGGAGTTCTTTAACAGTAAGTAGTGGTCTGATGGTATTTGGACTGCTGCCCTGGTAAGAGAGCTTATGGTGGAATTATGTCATTGGATATATTTATGCCAATAGGTATCACAACAAAAGACTTGTCAGACCCTACCAGAGCTGGAAGCTGACTGTACTGCAGCATTCCCTTAAGCTCTGGAATGACAGGGGTTCAAGGACAGACTCTGGAGTCTGAGATTGTTACATTTTACCTGCTACAGTGGGGAACAGGAAGGGGGTGGGATGGGTAAAACTCAGAATGTCCTGGACTTAGAAGGATATTGCCATTTTTTATTACTAGGGATGGATAAACTAAGAATCCAAGTATTTCTTCCCTTTTTATGGTGGTCAGAGGGTCTCTGTGTCCCTGTCCCATCCCCAGTATAACTGAGATCATGGTAAGGGAATCACCCCCATCTATTGATGCACAACTTTTTTATGATGCAGGGTCAGTTAGAACACAGGGATCACCTCTCTCTCTCTCTCTCTCGTGTCTAGGGCAAGTTTGGCTACTACTTAAGAGACTTTCTGCATTTTTTTTACTGACCCTGACAGCATTAAATCAGAACATGTCTCTTGACTGGGTAGACAGTATGATTAGAACAGATATACAAGTCCCTTCTATAGATATATAGGTATAATGCTGACTTGGATTGTCATTGTTTTTTTGTTGTTGTACAGAGTCTTTTAATTATTAGCTAAAAAATCTGTTGCTCCTTTGAATAGTTGCAAATCTGGCTGGTGAAGGGGGAAGATGTGCTTCTGAGCGTTATGTAAGCTACAACAGTATTTTTTTCTTGTGTGAATTATTTCCCATGCCAGTGTGATTTAGCTGGTAGTAAACCCATTACCTGGATCTGCCCTGTCACCTGGATTCCTGAGCTGCCAGGTGCTTTCTTGTAGCACAGGCTGGGGCTGCTGCCTCAGGAGAGATCGGCTGAAGGGACACCTTCATGCAGTGCAGAGCTTATTGAGGGTGGTTTATTACATGGTGTTGCTACTGCAAGATATTTGAGCGGTTTTCAGAAGGTTTTCCAAACCTGTGATGTGGTTTCAGCAGTTGCAGGAGTGAGAGGGCTCTATGAGCAGTAGGATTCATCACTAGCGATCACAACTTGAGAACCTCCTTTTCCCTGTGCACACCCTCTCCCAGCTGTGTGCCCTCCCAGGCTTGCTCAGATAGGGTCTCCTCTGTCTGTGGTATTTACCTCTCAGACAGGGGCTTTGCTGTCTTTAACTGGTATATAACTATCCCTGTTTAATTGTACAAAGATATATAAATGTTGCCCTAGCTTAAAATTTAAAGGAATTTCAAAACGTGTGTGTGAAAAAAATGCTGGCGCAGATTTTCAGGCTCAGTACTCAGTAAAATAGCTTCAGTTATGTTTTTGATGTTGTCTTACTGTCTTAAAAAGAAAATACGTATTTTAAAGAGTAGGACATGTTTGCATGGACTTCAGACAGTTGCTCCCTAAGGAACAGGGCAGTTTTCTGGGATTGGTGAGTGCATGATGCACCCGTTAGTGGTGTAAAAACACACGTGGTTCCAAATAAATCAAAACAAGTAAAAGAAATTTCTTTTACTTCTGTGTACATAGAACTGCAGCTGTTTGGGGGATTAGCTCAAAAATTTAACAGGCTTGTGATCCACATTAAAAAGTAGTTCCCCTAAAACACAGGCAGTGTGGGATGGGCAGGAAGCTTTTAACATGATTTTGCCATGGAGAAGCTTTAAGCTGTGGTTCCATGGGCAGCTGAGTTGAAGTAGTAGCCAAAAGCAAAAGTCTCACTTCTCCATCTTCCTGTGCCCCTGTTCTGAACTAAGCAGTTATGTCCTTGGTGAACGTCCAGGTCACTGAAAGAGAGCAGCCCAGTTTACTGACATCTTGGTTTGCTGTATTGGTGAGCTAAAGTGGCACATGGAAGGGTCTGGTGGAGAGCAGCTGTGGCACAAAGCAGCTGCCAAGGAGTGCATGACTGAGAGGGGAACATGGCATGGAGCAAGAGACCCAACTTTCACTTGAGTTCACCATGTTTTCATCAAACTGTGTCAGTCAGGAGCTGTTTTTTTCCTTTTTCAACTAAAGATGGACATGCTTAAGCCCACTGCTCCCTCCTGAAGGAGCAGTCTGAGAGACTGGTGGGAAGAAAAGCAAGTACCTGTGAGTTCTGCCATGGTGCTGCAGCAGCAGAGCAGTGCCTGAGCCTGTTCTCTGTGGGTGCTGCACCCCTCCTGATGCCGTGAGGAGCCCGAGGGCAGGACGGTGCTGCCTGAGCCACCGCCGTGTGCTGACCTATGCTCTGTTTGTGTTCTGCTGCCCCCAGCACTTTTGGCTCTAGCTGGAGGGTGTTGATATCCAAGTGAACTGCTCAGAGTCAGCTTTGCTCTCTGGAGAGCTTATTAGCTCCTTCCCGACCGTGTGTGAGCGCTGTTAACCTGCTGAGCTGACCTGGGAAACCTGCAGCCATTCATGTGAAACCACTCATGGGCTTGTTAAGCTGAGTGAGCAGACCCAGTTCTTCACAGAGCCCTCTTCAGCATTTCTGGACATGCTTTTGTGGTGTGGTTGTGTTGTGGCATAAGGAATGACTGCACTGTGACCTTATTTATGGAGTTTGGATTGGTGTGTATGGAGTTTGTAGGGTAGCTCTCTGGCAGAGGTGACAGTGTAAAGAGTGGATAGTGATAGCATTTCACATCTTATGGGCTCTCTTCCTATCTCACTGCATTTCTGCTGATTCCCGGTGGAATTTCCAAAACTTTCTGTGGCACATTAGGACAGCCTGTCTCTGTATATGCCTTAGAACAGCAGTTCCCAAAATACAGATTGTGGATGTGCAAGTCATGAGGCCACTGTAGGATATAAAGAACGTGTTTTAATTGAGACTCTTGAGTATGAAACTGCAGTGAATTTGATTATGCTTGCCATTCCTTTGTCTCTTGATATTGGATGGACAAAACTTCGGGAACTCTGCTTTAGAGTCCATATCCCTAATGTCTGTACTGTGCTGCTTATGTGGAAAGTGGAGCTATTTTAGGACTTCAGCTGTTTCTTGTTTAAAGGAGAAGAGAGAAGCAGTACAGGGAATAGCAAAGTTGCTGGTGCCAGGCTTGGCACAGAGCTTGGGTAGTTCTGATGCAATGGAGGAGGCAGCCTGTGAGGAAGGAGCTTTATGCTTGACCTCGGACTTGAAAGGTCAAAAGAACTTTCAGGATCAGGCAGGTGATACTCAGAGATGAACTGGAGTTCAGCTGATGAATATGGGTTGTAGGGTTATCTTGAATTCAACTTGAACTATTAATAGTTAATTCTCTCCAGTCAGGCAGCTGCAGCAGTAGAGGGCTGGTCCTACCAAATCAGCATTTTGGATGGCTCTCAGTGGGGCTCAAAGCAGCTCAAAAAGGCTGGAGGTTACAGGACTCTTGATTCTTGTGTCTCCCATACCAGGTGCCTTCCAGGCTTTTGCTGCTGCCTGTCAGGGATACAGGGAACACTGACACAGTGCACCTGTTGTTTTGCAGCATGTGGGGTTATTATCCCACTGTGTCCTTCCTAAACTTGTGGTAGTGGCAAAGATGATCCATCATGGAAAGGTCCACGGTCAAGTTTTGCATCCCTTACTTGATGAATTTTAAGTGCAGAATATGACTGCAAGAAAACACATGTCCTCATAATTTTGAGCATTCTTGTCTCTTACGGTACCAGACATGTGACCAGGATGTGTTCTGTGCTCAGAACAAGTTTATTCCCCAGCTGATAATATCATAATAATTTCATGGGTGGCTTTATCATCAGACATCTTTTCTATATCCAGTTTTATTCTGAGAAGAATAATTTTGTTTCATTATAGGGTGGACCATTCTCCCCAGATAGTTTTCCAGAATAAGGTGTTCCAACCCCCCAAATTTTAGAATTCCATTCTTTTTACAAAGCTGATAGCTCAGGGCAAGCTTGTGGCTTTAAAGGAGCCACCCCTCCTTTAAATTTACCATGCAGACAGTCCAAATATAGAAGTTAAAAATGATTTATAAAAATAGAATTGCAACTCTTGGAAAGTTAGAGAAAAAATTCTTGCCTCCTGGGTACTGAATAGGTCTTTAAAAACTTTCCACATTTCCAGGAGTAGAGGTGTGAGCTTTGCTTTCCACTGCAGAGTGATTTCTGTGGTGGGGGACTGATCCATGGGAACTCCTACTGGATAAACCTCTGTCTGAACTGAATGTTTGACTCTTGCCTGTGGAACCTTCATTTACTGAGATGGTTTGGTTAATGCAGTCATTGTGCTCTCCTGCCCTAGTTAGAGATGCCTTGGCGTGGCTTTAGGTCAAAGTAGTCATTTCTAGGCACAGGAACTATTTCTAATAGGAGTGAAAGAGCCAAAAATGGAGAGAAGGGTAAGGGAAACTTGTGTTTAATCTCCAAACATCGACTGTTAGTGTCTTTGTACTGTGTTAGAGGTGATGTATGGGCACTGGTGCTGAAGCTTGGCACCTCCTAGGACTGATGGAGTCATCTCTCTGGGGTGGGAGGAATAGTGGTGATCTGTTTGCTTCTTCTGACCAGAGCTTGCATATAAAAAGAAAGAGGCTGTGAAAGTATTGCTTCGTGATTCAGGGGGATCTCCTTGGTAATACTCCACAGCCAAGAAGTGTAGGAGCCAGGAAGGAATCTATTCAACACAGGAGAGATAAGGTTGACTTCCCTGGGGCACATCTGTCTGGAGAGTCACTTTCTGAAGACTCTCTGGCCTTCTTCCAGCTGGGTTTGAATAGCGCAGAAGACAACACCAAGTGCTGGGTAGGCCAAGGTGACTGTGTCAGGTCCTTCTCATTAGGAACTTCCCTTAAAAACTTCTCCAGAAAACTGATGTAGAGGTAGCTGCCTGGGAGGAGGATTTAAGATTGACAGGAACTGCAGTATTTGGCTTGCACAGAACCCACAGCTTCATCTTTTTCAAGCATGAGGAAGAGGAATATGGTTTCTGTGCCACGTGGCCTAAATCTCCAGCCTCACATCTAACAGCATGTGGAAATCCATTATGTGAGCACACATATGGACAAACCATCTCTGGGATAACCAATGGCTGTGGGAGTAGAGCTGAATCTGGAAACAGATTGTTTCTGTGGTTGGTCGATGGGTTTAATCCTAATTTAGCCTGTCTGAAACACTCAGAGTCCTGTGAGCTGTGCAGCCATGGAGTAAATCCAAACAGTGGAGTGGGAGCAGAGACCCAGGTAGCAGAATTCTGTCCCTGGCAGGAGACAGCAGCACACGTGAATGAAGTGTGTAAGAATGGAGCATAGCATCCATTGATTCCTCTCTGTTATTTGCTACTGCTTTGGGATTCCCAGCTACAAGACACGTTTGTCCCATTCTCTGTTTTGGAATTTCTTTCCCCCTTGTAAATGTTACCCAAGTGAGCTCTAAACACCTGAAATCTTTCAGAATCCACAGCATCCTGTGGCTGCATGTTCTAGAGTTTAAGCACAAACATGACAGTAAATGATGTTTGCTTCCACTATGTATGGACTGTTACTACTGAAAATAAATTACTAAGGTGCATTTAGGTTTTGGTGTAGTGAATTTCTGTTAATGACAAAATGTGATTAAATTAATTTTAATATTTTGTTTTGGTCTTGTGTTTTTTTTCCCCCCGTCCATCTAGGGTGCCAAATGCCTGATACTTTGAATTCATGGTTTCTAGTAGCCCAGCTTCATGTCTGGTAAGTGAAAAGCAAAATAGTAATATAATTATTTTCAGGAAATGGAGTTATATACACCTTAATGTGAGAAAAAGTAGAGCCTGATATCCATGGTTGATAATGGAGGTTATATTCATTTTAGTGATGACTGAATTTCAGCAGTTTTCTACTGAAGAACAAAAAGTCACATAGAGAAGCTGACATCTCTTACATCTCAAAATTCCTCAGTAGTGAAATGATCTTTGCCATGAATTTTCTAAAAGCCTTGCTCAGGCTATGTGGAAAAATTTTACTTGGGTGTTTTAGGAAAAGTTTAAATTTATGTAAAAGTCATTTAAATTGGGAGAATTTGTGGTGATGGGAAGCATTTAACAAATTATAGCACTGGCATTTATTCTTGCACCTCTGAAAGGTACATGCAGGGTGGTGAATGCCAGCTTGGCTGCATGTAAAAATATTTAACACCTTAAACGTGAAGTTTTTTCCCTTTTTCGTTTGTGAAAATAGTAGCCAAAAAAATCAGGTTTTCATCTAGCATTACATATTTGTAAAGGTCAGAGGATGCAGAGGGGAGTAGAGTAACTTTTATAAGTGCCAGATCTTTCAGGGAGCTGAAGTCCATAGACTTGGGTTCAGCTGTCCAAAGATTGAAAGGAAGTTTGTACTGAAATAGCTGCACTTAAGGCCCCTTATTTTCTTGCCTCCTCCTTTTTCCCTTCCCTCCTTTTAATTTCCTGACTCATCAATATAGTGAAAGATGGGGCAGCTCATTACACTGAAGAGTGAATAAATTAGCAGAACCATTGAAGTTATAAGCAGTTAATGAAATCAATGGAATCAAGTAAGGAAGACCCTTGATATTTGCTGTTTATTTATTTCTTACTGTTTCCCTGTGGGAGAAAGGCTTTAAAAATTAATTGATGAGCTAATAATTCATATAGATATTTTGAAAACTAGTGCAATAAATGTTAAAAACCAGACTGGTTTTGTAAGTATCTGAGAAAACCAAAGAGAGCTAAGATGAATCTGCAGAGAACACACTTCTTCACATTATCTGGATTTCTCATTGACAGGAAAATGTATCCTGTCATTAATACACAGCATCAAATTCAAGATTAATTATAAAAATCAACAAGGGAACTATGCCAGAGATGAAACTGGTATAGGATAGGCACAGATTTCTAAGATCAAAGGTACACTGGCTTCTTTTGAAGGCGGCCAAGAGTTGCTGCACGTTGAGCTGGTGATGTTGCAGAGGGATTTGCTGAGGAGAATTGAAGTACTCTTATGTGTAAGATATGGTGGACAGGTTGGCAGCAATATCCTGCACAAGCAGGAAAGAACCAAATCCCTCTGCCTCGTGTGACAGCAGTGAAAATTTTGAGTGTGGAGGTTATTTCTAGAGGTAAAATTGTTTCGGGGTTTGTGAGCCCCGCTCCTCCATGTTCCTGGCAGCTTCCCCTAAGGAGCACTGTCATTCTGGACCACAAATGATTGATCCAGTTTGATATTCCAGCACACAGAGAAGCCTGTGATAGGCCTTTTCACTACCTGAGTCATTGGCAAATGCTGCAGGCTTTGCTGACGATGAGTTCAGTGACCAGCATCCTGCCATGACACACTTTGCTTTCCCAGGCAGGTTCGTTGCTGTATTCTCTGGAATTCTCTTTCTTTAGGCAGTTTGACCTCAGTCAAGCGGGAGCAGAAGTGCTTCTGCTAGCTCTGGCAAGATCAAGAACATCCTACCCCTATCTGAAAGCTCCAGTTTCCTTTCCTGCTGGACCATTGGTCTTGGGGGCTAGAAATGTTCCTGATCTGGTGGCCAACGACCTGCCAGGAGATTCTCATCACGATCTGCTCCTGTTCCCCCTAGCAGAGCAGTCTGCATTGCTTTCTGATACACTTCTTACCTCTTACTCAGCAGTTTAGTTTCAAGAGATTTAGAGTGTCTTCTGGAGTCAAAGATGAGAATTTTTCGTAGTTTGGTAAAATTTGCCTCTTTTTCTTGCTGTTTTTATTGTCCAGCATGTTCTAGTCAACTGTTCTGTGCTTTTTGCATCCCAGTTTTTATAGACTTAAGGTGCTTATCAGGGTGTACTTTCTTGTGTTGCACATTCTGGTGGGTCCTTTGAATCCCTGGCTCTTATTTTCTTCTTGGCTGTGAATAGAATGTTCTTTCTGACCCCAATAAGAAGGGGAGAAATTCAGGCTCACATGTTTAGACTCTTGCTTTGGAAACTTCTTTCAAGATAACGTTCGTTTAGAAGCATTCCAGTGCCTTCCAGCGCAGTGCTAAAATCATGCTTTCAAAAAATCAATCCATCAATATTATTTAGAAAACCAACCTATCATTATTTTTTTCTGAATGTTGTGTTTCTATAGGCTGTTTCTGTTACTTCACACCTTTGATGTCAGGAGGACTCTTGGTTTATGTTTAGAAGTCCAGACCTTTAGAAAAGCTCTTTATTTCCTCTACTGGGTTTGCATTTTCCCATGCAGTGGCATCTGAATGGATTATTGGCTGACTCCAAAGTTGTTGCCAGACTGCCAAAGAAATTACTTGGGTAACTGCTAAGAAATGTCTTGGTTCAGTATTTATAATGTTGATACCTAGAGCTCCCTTCATATTTTCACCAGACATAAGTATGGTGACATCTCTGAAATATTTAGGATCAAATACAGTGGTGCTACAATTCCAGTTCTGTAAGACTCAGAGATCTGTTGCAAAAGTTCATCTAAGCATTGTTTTTCACAAGGAGATCTGCACTTGAGAAAGTTTTGATCAGCCTGAGTAGGTCCAGAGGAGAATGAGAACCACCAAATATGTAGAAAGGAAAAGATTTCTCTGATTTCATAAAGACTCCTGAGGACACAGTACCGTCCTGAAATGTGCTGCTTCAGAAGAAAGAAGAATTAACTCTCTGTTTTGTGTCTTAATTGCATCAGAATAGTCTTGCTTGAGAGAGATTTTAAGAGTAAGTTTATTTGGAATGTCTTAGGCATTTAGTTGATCTTGTCTTAACCTGAGGGAATGGGCTACAGCAGCCTAAGCAAAGGCCCTAGGGGAGAGGAGGCTGCACAGCCAGGCTGGATTTTGTCTGCTGGATAGGGCAGAGGTGGGGAGCTGGCCGGTCTGGGGTCCAGGAGAACATGCAAACCTAGTTAGGCCCTTTTGAGATTCTGCTGGTAATCATCATTCACTGAAGTGTAATGTCACAACAGTGCTGGTGGAAAAGTTAGTTCAGGAGCTTCCTGCTGTCCCCCAAGCTGGTAGCTGTTCATGAGAGGGTTAAACAGAATAAAGCCTTCCGAAAATGTGGTTGATACCTGTGTTGTTAAGCTAGAGTAATTTCTCTGAACAACTCTAGCATAGATCCAGAAATAGGTGCTCTGGAGAAACTGAGGAAGCAGGAATGAGTGGCCAGGGGTACAGGGGACAGTGGGAAGTTCTGAATGGGTTTTGCCCTTGATGGCTCATCACACCTTGATGCATGGCACAGGGCACCTCCCAGCAGTGATCAGGGGTTGTCAACCACCACTTCTACTATTCAGGCCAGTCTGGCACTCTGGGAACACTGACAGAAACAGTTGTGAGAAACTGCAACATCTCAGCTGTGATGGGTTGGGTTATAGATGCTCCTGATCCTTTTCAGCTATTCTTTCATATAATTTTCTTCTAATATAATCTCTCTGCATCATTTAAATACAGCAAAAATTATCCAACCCAACCAGTGTGAGGTAGACAGCTTTCTAAAGATAGTTTGGAGTAATTTTCCTTTCAGGGTTTGATGAAGATGAGTCAGTATTTGACTAAAGTACAGAACAGATTGTGCAACGATGAAATGTGTCACACCATGGTGATCTAGTTAGGAGGTTTGTAGGCTTTAAAGACTTGTGTCGCCTCCAACAGCAGGTGTAGTAATAAACTACCAAACTTTCAAATAAGCTGCATAATTCCATGATCTCACTCTTGGTGCTGCAGAACAGCTCTATGACAGCACTGTGCATCCAAACACAGAGCTGCCTTTTAGGCTTAATGGGTAGCAGGCTTTCCTCTGCACACCACTCCAGTCCTGCTCATCAGTGACCTGTTGTTGCCTGTTGGTCTCTGCACTGCTCTCTCCTCCTGCTTGTCCACCACAGAAGGCACACAGGATAGGAAACACTGTTTATGCTCAGGGGGAGCTTTTTTGCCTGAGTTTTTCACCCGAGTTCACCTGTTCAGCAAGAGAAGTATAAAAAGGCTTTTTTTAGCCCAAAATTAGTCTTTTAAACTTAATATTTTCCTCTTTGACTTGTTAAGAGGGGGTAAAAATTTTGAATTCAATAATTCACTTCTTTGTACAGTTCAGTTATGTAAATGCCCAAGAGGAGTAAAAGTTTTGAAACTGGTAAAAGTACAAGAAGTTTGTGCATTTGTTTTGTGGAAGGGCTGGTACTGGATAGCTGTTCTCTGATAGCTGTTCTCTGACCACTGTTTGAACAGAAAGCTTTGTCATCCTTCTGTTAGGAAGTGAGGATTTGGTTTTGATACCATCTTAGTTGCATTTGCTGGTACAGTGGTTCTAACAAGCAATAAGGATATAGGACTGCTGCACTTTTTGCTGTCTTCAGTTTTTGTGTCTGTGACTGTTGCTGGCAGTAAGTTTTGCTTCTTTTACAGGTTAAAAAATATTTTTCCTTTACTAATCCATACACAAGATAGAACCTATCATAAAGATGGACATCTCTCCTTCTACAGGTCATCTCAATAACTTCAAGTGTTTATGATTTTCCCTGCTGAGCTGGCATTCATAGGTCACCAAATACTTTTAGTGCCTGTAGATCTTATATTCACTAAAGAAATGAGCCTATTAAAAATGAAATAATCGTATTTGCTTTTTAGCTCTTGTGGCGCGTTCACCAGGCTTAGTGTGCACCAGCTCCACAGTGGCTTCCAGCAGCTCTGCTGTCTTGGTTTTACAGGAGCTGGGAGCAATTTCTCACCCTGTAGTATGTCTGTGAAAAGCAGTGGCTTCTCTCAGCTCCAGTACCTGAGCATTGCCTTGTCTGCAGTCACTCAATCAGTCCTGGCCAGGCACTTCTGCCTCTCAGCACAGGAGCAGAGTTGCTGAATGCGGTAGAGAAGATGGGACAGGTGAAGGGACTGGTCCCAGCCTGCTGAGTTCATGCTCTTTACAGATGTTTTATAAGAGGCAAAATAAAATTATTGTTTTATTTTTTTGACGGAGCAGCAGCAATGAAGTTCAAGTGGCTCTAATGCTTAAAAAAAAAGAGCACAAACTCAACCTGATACTCTCATTAAGATCCCACAATGCACTTACAAACCTCTGAGTTGGTCTTGCATGTGCTGCATGTGGGGGTTTTGCCAGGTGTCTGGACATGTATCCAAAGACCCCTGTAGTTGAAATAATTTAGGACTTTGCTAATGTGGATTGGTTGAAGTCTGTAACTTGCTTAAGCTTTCCCAGCTTGGCTAGTTGGGCTCTTACAGCACTTGAGTGCACCAAGCTGAGCTGCAGCTGGCTCGGAGCCTGGGATTAGACAAGCCATGTGTTCCTGCTCCAGAGGGTGAGGTGTTCTTAAGGCTGAGGAATTCAGGTTGCAGTAGTGTTTAACTAGATTACAGTACTGTCAACAAGAATAGAATCCACTGTCACTCTTCCATGGCTGGATTGGCCAAAATCCAGCAGATACAGCTCCTGAGTATGGAATAGAAAAGTTTGTGATGGTTTATTAAAAAAAATAAAAGTCCATGTGTATTTTTCCCCTGATCACAAACATATACTGTAAGGAAAATCTTAAATGAGTTGGAATGTACTTAATTTACTCTTTCCTTTTTAAGAAAGCCCATGAGCTCTGACTGTGGTGTGTGCTCTTGCAGGATGTGCCTGGTGCGGCTGAAGCAGGAGGGCCGCACAGGGAAGTACATGTGTCGCTACATCGTTCACTGCATGTGGGAGGATGTTGAACAGCGTGGGAAGGTGATGGGGGTAAGTCCTCTTTGGTGGTGTTAGTCCTGATGATTACAATCTTTCAATGCTTCTGTGGCTTTGCATATCTTAGAAGAATGCCTGAGAATCAACCTGGTTGATTTCTTTACTAGCTTAAGTTGGTACCTGCAGCCCTCATTCCTAACTGCTCATTCTCTCAGCTGCTGTATTGAGCCAGTGACCTTGTTTCTGAAAGTGCATCGTGGCCTGGATGAAGGTATTGATTTGTCTGAAATTGATTAATTCCCTACATGGTTTGCCATGGAATTGCAGAAATGGATGCTGCTACAACAGAATGGGCACTTGGGGGCAGGAATAAGCAGCTGGGGTAGGGAGGAATGTGACTGGTGCCAAATCTGTAATCATAACTTCAGTAATTCCAGCAGAGCTCTGAGTCTTCTGTGTATCTAAAATGGTAAAAGGAAAGTTAATCAACAAGAGTTTCATGTCAAGTTCCTGCACATGTCCTTAGTGTATTTTTCATTTTGGATTCTCAGTATATGTGGTCTTTATCACAAAAGAACTTGCTCTAAGGAGAGAGTAGCTCCAAGGAGAGTTCATTTGCAAGTTTGATAGTAGAGGAAGGTTGGATCATTCTGGCCTATTCAGAGGAAGGTTATGGTAGTTGGTTGTAAGGGTAATTTCTGTCCCTAAAGTCTGTAAATGTGTTTCTCCAGCCCTGTGTTGGTGATCGCCTGGAGAGAGGGCATTGCAGAGGCAGTGGAATTAGGTGACAGCAGACCTGATGCAAGGGAGGCTGCCTGTGTTCAGGGCACTTCTGTGGGAGAACAGGGCTGGGAAAGCTCTCCTGTGTTGTTGAAGAGAACTGTTCAGTGATTAAACAGAGGTTTGTCTGTGAGTAAAATAAACTATGCTGTTAGAGAAGTGACAGTTTGCATATAGCAGTAATTAATGGCATGTTGTCAAGCCTTAGTTGTCAGTTCTGTTGGAGAGGCTGCCGGGTATTCCTGGTGGTACCAGACAGGGGAATTAACCAGTGAGTTAGGATTTGGGATGCCATCACATTAGTAATTCAGGAAGTTTCTCTCTGATCCTTTATTTTGTATGTGGTTTTAGAAAGTGTTGGTTCTGGTGTAACTTCAGTTATTCCATCAGCTACAGGGGTTTTTCCTAGTTGTTGGGAATCCATAGCTTTACTGTGTTACATGTTGCTTTTAAAGACAAGACATCCTGTTAATCTTCTTTTGGATTAAATTTAAATTCATACATCTGAGAATTTTTTGCTATAGAATGTGCTTACATAAATTCCAGTATGGAATTTCTGGTAGGGCAGTGTGAGTGAGCCTAGAAAATAAGATGTACTGGAGGAAAAGACTGAATGAAAGAGCTTCTGTGTTTTTGTCCTTATCCAATGCCTTCCCTATCATACCACTGGTTGATTCTGTTTTCTCTAGGAACTGCACACAGCTCAGATCTTTGCTCTGGGTGTAAATTTAAGGTTCTTCTTCTTGAAAAGCAAAAAAACACACCAAAACAAGCTCCAGCCAAACATATCACCTCCCAAAGCACCTGAAAGTCTCTCTCTGATTCCACAGAGAAAATGCAGCTTTGGAACAGAAAATGATTTGTGTGTTTCTTTTGACCCTAGTTTTGTCTTCTATGAATGGAGTGCTGGGTTGTTGTTTTCTGTGCAGGGTTGGAAGCAGCAGACCGTGAGGAGAAGCAAAGCTGTTTGCTGCCCTTCCAAGCAGTGCAGGACTCCAAAGTGAAGAATGCTGCAGGTTTGGCCTGTACTGAGAGCTGTACAGTAAACCTTAGGGGAAAAGCGATAGTGCTTCCAGTCAGTTCTTTGTAAAGGGATGCACAGGGTTTCAGTTTATGCTAACTGAACTATTCCATTGCAAGCATAAAAAACCCATCGGTGTCTTCATATTTTCATCCAGTCTGCACCCTGAAATGTTTATACATGCATTTTGCAGTAGTTTGGTTGCTGTGTGCTGCAACTGCAGGGAGCTCTGAAGGGCTGGAATGCCATCCATTCCCTACCTTGGCAGGTGAGGCATCTGGTCAGTCTATCCTTGACTTTAAATTGTGCAGTCCTTGTAGGAATGACCCTGCAGTGGAATCTTCAGTGTGCTTAGCTGCAGTACTGTGGTTCCTATAATGCACCAGACTGGCCTGGTGCTAACACAGCCTTTTTGTGGCCATAGCAGGTGCTCAAAGGAAGAACCTTCACATTTCAGGGCCTTATCTACAAAGCAGTTACACCTATGTGTGTATTTAGTACAGCTGAGCTGCACAGAGGCCCCTTGGTTTAATGAGCCTCCTTGTGTGAGAAGTGAAGTCCTGGGTGAGTACTGAGGGCATGTGGGAAAGCAGAGTGGACTCTCCTGGGGATAAATTTGGAAATCAGGATTGTTCGCTGTAGTTTTGGTGAGGGTTTTCATTATCTTGTATTGTTGGGTTTTTTTCTTTCATTTATTCCTGGTCTTTCAGTCATTATTCATAGTCAGTCCCCTGTGGAGATGGGCTGGGAAAGTTGGGTCTGTTGAGGCTGGGGAAGAGAAGGTTGTGTGGAGACCTCGCAGCACCTTTCCGGAATCTGAAGGGGCTACAGGGAAGCCAGAGAGGGACCTTTCCTCAGGAACTGTAGTGACAGGACAAGAGGGAATGGGTTCACATTGAAGGAGAGGGAATTTAGGTTAGACATGCAGAGGAAATTCTTCCCAATGAGGGTGGGAGGCACAGCTTGGACAGGGCTTGGAGGCTGGGATAGTGGAAGGTGTCCCTGCCCATGGCAGGGGGTGGCTTAGAGGTCCCTCTGACCCCAACCATCCTGGGATTTTGTCAAGATTAACGAATTTCTTAGTCTCTTCTGGTAGTATTTATTGTATGTTAGATGAAAATTATTTATGCATTGCTGTTTGAAGATGTTGCCAGTTCCCTTGCTCCTTGTTACTGCTTTATTTTCCTTTCTTAGTGCCAGTGATTCTGGCTTCATATCCCACTTCACCCATGCCCCTGCATGGGCAGTTCCTGTTTTTTCCAGGCTTGTTCACTCTTCGCTGCTCACCTTCCTTCCCTTCTCTGAGCCTGATTGAACTCTTTCTCACCTCTCACCTTTAGCAATTGTAAGAAGTTTTAAGGGACCAATAAGGGGAAGTTTCCCTAGTGCTATGTTCTCCTTATTAATCCCGATCTGTTTATCCCTAATGATTCTTTTAAACTGAAGCTGAGGTAATGGCAGAGGGTTTGTGACCTGATGGAGCGATATGTATAACAGCAATTTATTTTCAAGTGACGTAGTCCTGCAATCAGTAAATGTTCTCCCTCCAAACAAATGTAGTCGAATATATCAAGAATAGTAGATAAAAAGATTATATTAGTGTTCATCTGTTGGTGCTTTCAAATGTCAGAATCCGAGTCTTTCTCAGAAGTAAGGTAGATCAAAAGAAACTTCACTGAATACGTTCAGAGCACTAAATTATCATCTGCATAGATCCTAGGAAGTTAGGAAATTCCATTCCCTGCTTTTTCTATCATGCAGTGGATCAAAGGTCAAGATTTAACTCTGTTTCCTTTATTGTGGTAAAAGTGACAGATCACCTGTATGGAATTGCACGGTCAGTGCAATTAGTTTAACTTGCTGACATACAAAGTTGCAGTTCTTTAGCTTGCTTCCAATCTAGCAGCAATGCCAACACTTGATGCAGAAAATGGACACTATATTCCTGAAGTGATACTGATGGTTTAGTGAAATGTGCCATCTGCTCTTAACTGGTTCATTGTAGCCAAAAGGGGTAGAATGTAAAGCATTTTAACTACTAATTTACATCAGCTCCAGCTCCAAATGGAGTTTGTATTATTTCAAAACCTGGTTGTTAAAACTGCTGAGATCTAAATCTCTGCTACAAAGTTTTGGGACCTGTTAGCCTGAGCTCCTTCTGCACTCCTGAATGTCGGCAAGAGTCAGAAACCCAAACTTGACACAGCTGTAAAAACACACGGAGAGCCTGTGGCCTCAGCAAATTCTACTGGTGCAGGCATATTTCAGATATAAATTTTACTCTGCTGTCCCTAGTACTAATGAAGTCAGTCTCTTTTGGTGGGTTTGCAGCCAGGTGTGTCCAGTTCTGTGGCTAACCAGTGCTCTTTACTTAATTTTTCCACTAGTGACATTTCTATCAAACTTTAAAAACAAACAGAAAAATTGGCTTGATGCAATAGCTCCCAAGTGTTAATAGTAACATTAGGCTGGGTAAAAGACTTCCTTTGGATTCTGCTTTGCCAGAGATCTCCACCTCGTGGCGTGCAGGGAATGGATTTATACTGTGCAAACTGGCAACTGTCTCATCAGTTTGGAAAGGGAATTCTCTCAGGACCGGACATTGCTGCTATTTTCTCCCTAAAGGACTTCTGGAGCCACCCGAGTATTAACCTGGCTGATCTCAGTTTTGTGCTTTAGTAAATGTGTGGATATAAAAGTTGTTATAAGTTTGAGTGTATTTTAATATCCTTAAATGAAGCTGCAGAGTTGATCAGAAGGAATTGTAGGTGCTGGAGTTCCCTGGAACAGGGATAACAGCACAAGAGGTATGAGAGTAAAATAAATAAATAAATAGTAGACTTTCAGCCACCCAAAAAATCCCAAACAAACAAAACCAAAACAAAATAAACAAAAACCCCAACCAACCAAACAAAAAAACCCCATCCAAATAAAACCCCAAAGAAACCCCAACACCCCATCTCCCTCCCCCTAGCATCCCACACTAATACTTGTGGGTGCAAATCCTGTGGTGCCTTAGGAAGATCCATCAGGCTTTATTCCAATACCTGTACCTGGTTGTAGGCTCACTTTACCCACATTGGTAGTGTGTGTTGTGGTGGCATTCTGCTGCTGAAATGAGTTAAAGTTGTTTTCAGTGCAAAATAACAATTCACTTTATAATGAATAAATGTTCTAAAAGCTGCGAAAGAGATAAGACAAGGAGGGGCTGTGAAGCCCAGCATGCCAACCCCATTTTAATTTATCATAATCTCGCTTTCCTGTTTTCCCACCAGACCACTTAGACCCCTGCCCCCTTTTTTTTCCAGGAACACATCTAGGTGTCTTTTGAATTCGTTTATTGGCTCTGCTGTGTGTAGCATAATACAGCCTTTGTTGCACGTTTAGCTAGAGCTGTTTATACCCAGTGACCCATAATTTGCTCTCAATTACACTCACATACATCTGAAGTAACAGCGTCAGAATCAATATGTGTAACTGAAAGCTGAAATGGGCTCTGGGAACTTGAACACCATTTTCTGTCTTGATACTCTTTTCACAGGTAGAAGATATCAGTTGATGAAAAATGCCAATTTACCTTACAGTAGCTGCAGAATTTCCTAGACTCAATTTAATTCTGCTTAAGTTATTCTTACCGTGGAGAACAGAAGGTTTGACCCTTGTAAATGAAGACTCAAAAGTTATGGTAAAGAGTGAGACCAGCAAGGTTGTGGAACAGCTTTAGAGGATGAGAGGACAGGGTGTAAAATTTATACAATTTTAAAATATGAATTGAAGTGGAAAGCTGCTGTACTGGGATGCTCAGGAGTCCTTTCCAGGCCTGTCTCTAAAATCTGATGGGAAGTCATGGAGTCGATTTGGGGTGCACAGAACAGAAGCTACATTTTTGAGAGAGAATGGGACAGAAGGAAAGTGGCTGCAGTATTGTGGGACTGAAATGGGGACTTGGGATGAAGGGAATGTACAGAAGCAAAGTATTACAGAGAAGGTACTTTCCATTGAGGAAATGGACTGGGACATGAGATAGAGGATAGTGTTCGGTACACTTGAAAAAGGTTTTTAAAAACCTATAAAACTAAAGAAAAGAAGTTTTAGTTTCAAATTATCTATCTATATTTTGAAATGCTTTACTAGGACATTTTAAGGAGAAAAATGTTATGATTTTTGATGGCCACTTAGAATATATAAAATCTCTCCAGTTTCTAGTGTTCCCTTTTTTAAAATGGAACAAACTAAACTTGCCAAAGTAGTGAGATACAAAATTGCTCTGTATGGTTCTTGTGGTTTTTTTTTAAATAGGATACCAGGTATTGTATAATTAATTTTAATTTGATGTTATTTCAAGAACATCACCAAAAAAAAAAAAAAGTTCATCAGCCCTTTGATCTTTTCTCAAAGAGCTTGAAAGTTCTCAGCAAGTTTCCAGTACTTTGTCATTTTATAAATGAATAATAGTAGCAGGTACTTTTCCAGAGTAAATTCAGTAAATTTGATTCTGGAAATCTTAGTAACTTAAATATATAGGTCAGTGCATGTGTATGGAATGTTACCTTGACTTAGCTCAACTGTGATGATATCTGGAACAAACATTAATGATGCAAGTTTAGCTTTACCAGCACATGGAGTTTTGAAATAGCAGTCTCTTTCTCAGGTTGTTGTTGATGTAGTTGTTCTAGAAACAGTGCCTGTGGAACCAGCACACCTGGGTGAAATGTTTGGGCCATGCCAAGCATACCTGATATTGAAATCAAGGTGTAATAAATGCTTGGGTTCTTTTCAGCTGGCCTGCCCTAGTTTTCTGGCATAAAAAGATCAATTCTGGCATAAAAAAATCAATTTAAATTTCCCAGATGTGTTGGATCCTGTTACTGTAAGGTGGTGTCCTTGGCCTGTTCTGCGCCTTGCTTGAGTGCCTTCCAGGTACCACTGGAAGCTGCCTTGTGGTACCTTTTCTAGACATGCCTTTGTTCAGTATTACATATTTTTCAGTATTATGTTCCTCTATGTCCATTATATAGGGAAAGATTCTTCCCCCAGAATGTGCTTTTAAGCTGCTTTGTAAAAACAGAAATAATACCAAGAGCAGTGTCGGTTCTAAATCAGAGCAAACAAAGCATTGAGAGCTTCTCTGTTGTTTGCATACATTTTAATCACATTGTTGCTTGTGCTTATTGCTGCAGGTCACTGATATCTTCTGCTTCCACTTCAGCAGTGAGTCTTGTATTTCCTTGTTAAGCTCGGTTTATTTGTTGCGTCATTTTCTGAGTTCTCTGGCCCATTTTATCCATTTACAGAACTGGCAGCTCTTTAAAACCCTTTTTTTTTTTTACTGCTTTTGCTAACAGCTCCCACAGTAGAACAAAAGATAATGTGCAAGTGCAATCCCTGCAGCAATCCCAGTGCTTGTTTCCACTCTTGCTCACTCCTCTGACTTCTTTTACTACCCTGCTATAAGCAACAGCACAGGATACTTCTGTACATATCTAGGGAAACTGAGGTGCTTTTCTGTTTTCCTTCCTGATCTGGGAATCTCAATGGATTCTGTACCTTTGTCCTCAGGTGTCTCTTTATCTTCTCATTCTGGTCTTACACAGCACTTGCTTTATCTCTATTAACTAGTTAATTACCATTACACTTCTATAAGAGCTTGATTGTTATTTCATTCAAAGGTCAGGAAATAGTGCCAAAGCTTAAAACATTTGACCAAAATACCAGCATCTTAGAGATCTCTATTTGTCAGTAGGAAAGTGTGCATCATGTTGATTTTCAGGAGGCCTTGAGGCTGTGGGAGTAAGTACACATAAAAAGGGATATTTTTATGATGGAGATGCTATGGACGGGGGAAGGGCTCAGTACAATGGTGGTCAATGTGAAGTGAACAGCACTGGTCTGAATTGGCTTCCACAGGGCTTGGGCATCCAGAAGGATGTGGCAGGGAGCAGAAGGCAGGCCTGTGGGCAAGCAGTGGTTTTAGGGGGTGTCCCCTGCGCTATGGAGTCATTTGCCTCATTGATGCTGAGTACCAGCAATTGGAGATGCTGTTTGAAGACTTCATTTTTTAAAAGTGGGGAAGTGGCAGAGTCCCTGTAATTGGTGAAAATACAGAGCTAAAGCCCTAGAGGACAGAGCTGGCTACCAAGGAGCTTAAAAATAATATGTCTCCTTGAGAGCATCCTAAATTTGCCCTTTTATATTTCCTGTTTTATTATGTCCATGCAGGAGGGAAGATGGCCCAAATGTAGGTTTAATCCATGTTATTCAGGAAACTGTGTAAGGAAAATTTTGACTTCTTGAAGTCCTTGCCCATGCTTTTAGGATCTTCTGAAAGTTTATTTATTCACGTCAGCATTGAGTCTGAGTGAAATGTAGAGGTAAGATGGAAAACTCACAATATCTTACCATGCAGCATTTTCATGGTTCGCTTTCCTCCTTTGCCTTTTACTTGAGGGCAGAACTAGGGTAGAGGAATAATTTTTGTTCTCTTCTGAAAGGTTACAGTAATAAAGAAACTCTTGTTAACATCAGAGTATATGGCAGGCAGGAGTTTTCACAGTCTGGCATTGTTTATTTTACCAGCAATTTGGAACCTTCTGCACTCTTAAAATATTGGCAAGAAAATATTTAACTGTTAACTGTTCTGTGGCCTGTGTGTGTTTGAAGCCCTGGGGAGGAGGAATGCTTGGGGAAATCGGGTTTTTCTCAGCTTATGATTGAAACCAGAAGGTGCAGAATATTGGTAGAAGGTGAAAGCAATGTGACTTCAAATTAGAATTTTACCCAAATGTGGAACTGATGGGAGGATGTCAAACAGGTCACGTATGAGCAGGGCCCTGCTAGGAGAGTGGGAAGGCTGATGGAACAAACACAAATCAGCCAGTCTGACAGGCACTACAGAAATGAATTTGAAATGTGATAATAATTTTGAGTATTTGCATTTGTTCTGGCCTCAGTCACTGGATAAAGGTTGTAGCAGTAAGGATGAGGCTGCTTAATCGCTAACGAATTGTATGAATTCTGGCAACTGTCACTCCATTTGAAATGAAATAAACCTTTTTTGGACAGTTTTTTAAGGAGAGGAGATGGGTGCCTGCTGTTCCTGTCCAACAGAAGCTTGTTCTGGTCCCAAATTCTTGGAGAAAGAATGTTTTTTTGTATTCTTACTATTTTTCCCCTAGGGGAGGATGACCTGTTTGGTATGAGCAGGATCATTCTTGCTCATATTACTACATAAAACATAGCCTCTTCCCATGGGGGTATTAAAGGCTATGTTAAAGGGAGCAGGTTTTTTAATTGCACTAGCACTTTTCAGGTGAAATTCCTGCCAAGTCAGCAAAGTGACCTGATGTCTGGTGTCCAAGATCATCGAATGAGCTGGGCCTGCCTTGCTGGAAGCCAGGGCAGGAAGGAATAGATACCCAGACAGGAGAGATACCAGCCAATATCTGCACAGGTCAGCAAAAAATGGGCAAAACTGAACATGCTCAGAACTCCTGCTGCTGTCCGATGAGAATCCAGGGTACTGTGGCTGCCAATGACCAGAGGTATTTGGGATAAAGTATGAGAAACAAAGCTGTGGGTCGGTTCCTTCTGGTATATTCTCCTGGTATTCACTAACGAGTAACCTGAGAGCTGCATGGGGACGGCCACGTTCAGGATCACTGACAGAAATCCTCCAGGAATGTGCAGGCCCTTCCTTACCTCCTCTGTGTTTTCTGCTCTTTAATGCCCCGTGGCAATGATTTCTGCCACTTAAATGTGTTGCATGAGAAAACACTTAAATTTTTAAAGTATATTTGGTTGTTTCATCAGATTCTTTTCTACATCTTTTTTAATGAGAAACGGTGGACAATAATTCCTTATTTATCTGCTTGATACCATGATTTTACTCCTCCACCATCATCTTCCTCATTTCATCCTGAATATAGCAAGCGTTTCCTCATTTGTCTCATCACGTTGGTCTTTTCTCTTTGTTTTCTACTACTTTTAGATCTATTCTGAGATTAAAAGGTAACAAATATGTGCAACATTTTATATGCAGGTACATTATGGATTTATGGCAGAACAGGGTTCTTCTGTTGGTTCATATTCCTTTCATAATAATTCCTAAATTTTTTTTTTCTTCACTATTGAATTGTTGGACTTAATTTTTTTTCTCTTAAAGATCTATTTCCAAATTTTAGCTGCCAAATATCTGCATGTTGTTAAATAGGTTTTATGAATAAATTTTTTTTAGCACCTACTGCTAGGACCTTTATCAGCACTGAAGATCACTGGTCAGAATTATTTGTCATTTTTATTTTCATTTACTGTATTTTCTACTAATTTGTACTTACCTGTTTCTGCTGAAATACTTTTCAGAATGGATGCCACTTTTTCTGTCTCTGCAGCCCTGTTAATGTTACCTAATATGTTTCATTTAGTTGGGTACTTTCTGATCCCTGGAATTTTGTTGCTCTTGACTTTGATTAAGTCATGTGACACCTTTCTCTATGAGCAGATCATATCACCTGGAATATGATGGACTGGGTGTGCAAGGCCAGGCTGGATGGGGCTTGGAGCACCCTGGTCTAAAAGTGCAAGGTGTCCCTGCCCATGGCAGGGGCTGAAAATGGATGGGCTTGAAGAACCCTTCCAGCCCAAACCATTCTGGGATCATTCTGTGACTCTCAGAATCCCAGGTGCTGTGAGAAGGTGATGGAGCAATGTGTATTCATTGCCTGATCCTGTGGGAAGACTGTGCCAGCAGATGAAACCAGCAGGAGCCAGCTTCAGGGGGAACACAGGAGGAGATGGATCTCCTCGGGGGTAGCAGACCAGGGTGCTGCTTGCTGAAGCACTTGGTGGGTGCAGAAAGTTCCCTGGACAAGCTGCTGGACATAGAGACCTTTTGGAGGTTGCTCTAAACAAATAGCAAGAGTTGGGAATTATCCTGAGCTGAAATGGGTTGGGAGAATCCTTGGAGGAAGCATGTATCAGCTTTTGTAGGGTTTGGCCTTTTCTCAGGGATCTGGCTCCTGTTGAAGGCAGGATGCCCTGGTAGGTGGCCCCTTGGTCTGATCGGTGTTCCTGGTGTGTGACACTTCCTGGCAATCCCTAAGGTCTCAGTGAGGAGCTGGAGCTTCACAGCATCTCTGTCAGTGCTCATGGTGCATATTTACTTTAATGATTGATCTGCCTTTCCTCCTGTCTTCTCCAAGTGCCTCTTTTAAACTGGGTTCTGAAATTTCCTTTTTCAGCTTATCAGGCTCAATTCCTGATTCTGGTGTGTTCTGAAACACATTTGTGATTAGTTTTAGGCTTTTAGTAACTTTTTCTAAGAAGCATTACAGAAAAATCCCTTGACAAATGCTCACCTTACAGGGAAACAGCACAACTCGACAGAGCACAACGATTTGACCTCTTTTCCCTGATGCTTCTCTTGAGAGGTTGTCAGAGAGCTCTGCCAGCCACGTTCTGCAGGGAAGCAGGAACTTGGAATAAGCCATTGAATGCAGTTCAGATTGTACTGTGATCTCCTCTGCATCTGTAACTGTTGCCGTGGCAGAGCTTCCAAATTAATAAACTGAAAGATAGGAACAAACCTCATTTTCTGCATAGCAGACAGGTAGGGGTGAGCATCTGGTTTTGCTGAAAGATGTAGGTAATGTTGTATAACTTGCTTTTCTGTGTCTGCTTGGAATAAACTTGCTCTGAGGAACCTTATTGATGATTGTGCAATTGTTGTGAAGGTAGCAGAGCACACACAACTTTTTCCATTAACATGTTGTTTTTATGGACTGAAGATTTTGGCAGGAGCTGGTTCTGCTACAACCTAACATTTAGCTTTTGTCCAGGTTAAAAAAATAGTGGAGTGGGTTGTCACTGAATATTGAAGAAGGCTGTAAAGATTGTTCTCTGAAGTTAATGATTATGGAGGTGTATTACAAAATTACTTCTAATTTAAAAAATAGAGAATATTTTAGAAGAGTTAACATTTAAAGCATACAGGGACTCAAGCTGTTACTAATTACAAACAGTGATCTGCTTTGCAGACGAAGTAGCAGAGCAGTTAATAAAAGACTCAAAAATTGAAGATTGGAAAAATAATTTCTTCAATATCTTTGTCATTTCACAAGTATGTGTCTGAAGAAACTCGCCTTTATAGCCCCTTGCTACAAAAATCTTCCTAGTCTGTTTTACTAATTTAATCCTTTTGATCCTAGCTACAGTCTCAATCATTTCAAAATTACTGTCCTGCAAGCAATACTGATAATATAGGATGAAATAAAAGGGTTGCATTTGCCCATTTAATGTCATGTGTGTTTTAACATAGTATTTTAAGCAAACACTCAAAAAGCCCATATATAACTATAAGTGCTTATATATTACTTATAAAGAATGTAAACCATATTACAATTCTGTCCAATTGCAACTTGAAAGAAAGGGCATTAAAAAGCCTAGATGTTTGTGGAGTGACATTTTTTATCATGAAAGATTGGTCCTGTATCTCCTTCAGGAACTTATTGCTGATATTCCTGCTCCAGCAGGAAGTGACTCAGAAGTGTCGGTGAGAGCGGGTGATGTTTATGGCAGTGGGGCTGCAGAAGTCCACGGAGTGGACACAGCCATGACAACACAAGTGTACTCAGACCTGTGGAACTTGTTTTGCACAAGGGATGGATTCATTTTTACTGTATCAGCATGAACCACTGCTTTGCTGTTGCAGCTTTGACCACTCCAGGAGTGTGCTGCTGCTGTGGTGTGTCAGTGCACCTGAAAGTCTTAGCTTGAAAGGATGACTCTGCTGACATATCCATTGTGTACAGGTACAGGAGCAAACACGTCGTACAGAAGAGGCTTTTTATTCTAGCAGGAATGGTATAATGAGAATGAGGGGGTGGAAACCCAAGCCAGAAAATTCAAATATGAAATGAGATACACATGTTCAACTGTGAGGGTGATATGCTTTAGCCAAACACAACTTAGTGAGCTTAGTACAGGGGGAACTCAGTGAAATGTAATGGTCTGTGATATGCAGAGGGTCAGGTTCTATGATCTAATCATTTCTTCTGGCTGAAATCTCTTCATAAAAAAGTCTAGTTCAAGCATAACTTACAGCCTAAAGAGAGGAATTGCCGCCTAGAATTCAATGACTAGTGCTTGTACAAGGCAGTTAGAAGTGCCCCTTCTGGCTTTATAGTCTATGGAAGGATTAATGTGTTAAAGTAGCTTAAGGGTGCAACGTATGCTGGCAAAGGCCAAAGCAGAAAGAAACTCCTGTTGCAGTGCTCTCAGACAGTGCAGCCTGTGGCCATCCCAGCTCGGGCAGCCCTGGCAGGATGCAGGTGTGCAGTGACACTGCCAGGGATCCCATGTCCTGCTCCGTGGGGATGGGGCTGCACCTCGGCAGCTCTGCGCTCGTCCCTGGGCTCAATGGCTCCAAGCAGGCAGAGCACATCAGAGCCCATGGAATCATGGAATCACTGAGACTGGGAAACACCATTCAGATCATCCAGCCACCATCAGTCAATCCAACACAACCTCCATGTTCACCATTTAACCATGTCCTCAACTGCCACATCCAGCCATTTTTTTGAACCAGGGATGGTGACTCCACTGCTGCCCTGGGCAGTCTGTGCCAATATTTTACAACTCTTCCTATTGTTTCTTTTCCTTCATATCCAATCTAAATATCTCCTGGCACAACTTGAGGCTGTTCCTCTTGTCCTGTCACTTGTTACCTTCCAGTCTGCGCACACTCATCCTATTCTGCACTGTGAGCCAAGGCAGGTGGGGAGGAGGAGGAGATTCATTACCAAAGAAAGCTCTTGGTCCATCACAGGACACTGATACAGACTGATTCTAGAGCACTGTTCACTTTAAAAACCTTGCCCACATGTTAGGTATTTTCTGCATGTCCAGCAGTACAGGAGAGCAGTGTGCTCTTACTTCACTAGAAATCTTAGAATGAGAGTGAAACTTGGTGCTGTCACTTGTCAGCTGCAGAGTCACCCTCAGTATGTGACTGTTGGATGATGCACATGAACTCATTGATTCTGAAGATGAGATTTCTTCTCTGTGACGTGGAAAATGCAGCAGCTCTTTGCTGCAGCTGCCCACAGGCAGAATGTGGGTTCATGGAGCCTTTCAGAGAGGAGTTGTGACATGTAGCAGGAGGATATGTAAGCTGTACATTTCCCTGTTTCAGAGGTCTTGTAAAGGTGAGATGTGTACCAAAATGGGTTCCTTGTTTTGAACTAACGCAGTCCTGTGTCACTCGGGCCATAGCACATAAATCTGTCCAGTGACAGCTCTGCACTGGGCTGTTCCAAGGAAGGCAAAGGGGCAAAGTCCCGAGAAGAGCTCCAGATGTTACTGATTTTTTCCTTGTTATTAGCAATTACTCACTTGGAATTCTCTAGCAGTTTTTCTTCTTAATAACAAACTGTGGAAGAGTCAGCAAAATCATGACCAACCAGATCCTGAAACTGGCCAGTGGTCAGAACGCGTAGACGCTTCAAAAGAGGAAGTGCTTCCAGCAAACACTGATTTGGATGTACTAATTTTTCTTGATTTATAAAGAAGTATTTTTTCCTTCAATGTTTGTTCTTGACCAATGCCAGTTGTATTCTTCAGAAATTGCAATATTTCTTTAAATATAATTTCATTGCCTAAGATATAGCTCCATCCCCCAAACTCAGGTTTTGTATCTGAAACTGTCTTTTAAGATGTATTTATTGCCATGTTTGTTTAACTTGGTTATCTCCTGTTTCTTGCTAACTTAAAGCTGCTGCTCTTTGTTTTTAGTAGGGAAAGCTGCTTCCCCAGGGATGTATAGTCCAGGACTTGTCTCTGTAATGGGACTATTTGTTTTCTTTGCCCCTTGCAGTTGCCTGCTGTAACATTTGTAGTATGTGTTAAGTAATCCTTGAGGTAACATTTTTATTATGTCATAAAAAGTGCGTGGCAAATATATAATAACTCATGGAATTTGTTTGTTTAAAATGGAAGGATAATTTATTGAGTGTGTTACATGAGACCTGCTCCCCCTTATTAGAGCTGTAGAAGTGCAGCTTATTTAGAAGTATGTTCTATTGAGAAAAACCACGATCTCTGACATGCATAGGTTTGAGCATGGTTGGGTAGAAATGACATCATAGTTTATGTACTCAATAAAAATTTAATTAAGTCATTACAGAAGTTGCAGTCATCATTTAACCCTCTGATTTCTTATGTTTCGTTCTTTTTTTAAACATTCAGTAATAACCAGTCTCCAAATCTTGATAGCCTATAAAATATCTGCATGAATTTTAATAGTTTATATTAATGGAAAAATATGAGTAACTGACATAAAAGGAATTTTCCTTGTGTTTGCACTATGTGCATTGCTATAAAAATCAACAGATGAAAAAAGACAGTGGTTTAAGGGAAGAATATTTGAACTGGAAATTTGCTCACTTGGCAGAAACTAACTCGTATTTTGATAGAAAAGCTGCTGTGTAATTGCCAAGGTGAATATTCATAAGGATACTGAGAGCGTATTTAGGACAAAGGGTTCCCAGTGTGGTGGGTGTGATGAGCTGGTGTCTCTCGTGTGTAAATTCTATCTGCAGAGTGCAGTGTCACACCTGAGTGTCCTGCTGATGTGTGGGTCTGATGGCCCTTGTCATTCGTATTTCTGGGGTGGGTGAGAGCTGTAGAAAAGAAATGCTTTATGTCTCTTGGATCTCTCATGGGAGTCAGTGCAAAGAAGAAGCTGTACCAAAGTGTAGCTGAGCCCTTGGAAGAGGATCTGCGTCACTTTGTTGGTAGAAGTAACAAATAGAGGCAGGAGGGACACACAGTGTGGGTGAGGGAAATGCACAGTAGACATTTCGGCCATCCCTCTGCACCCAGCAGTTGGTCCAGTCCCCTTTTAAGCTCACATGGGGTCAGTTCTCACGCCAATGGGTGGCTTAGGCCAACCCAGCAAATACTTAAGGAGTTACTAAATTTACTTAAAGGTCAGTGTGGAACTTGGACTGAGTCACACTTAGAGCATGGGGGAAGTCGCTGGGTCATCACAGACTCTGAAAGAAATTTAGTCAGTCAAAAACAAGTGAGTCTGAGCTGCTAGAGATGCTGGAGAGGCACAATTCCTGTTCATGCTGGCTGGGAGTCAGTCTGGACAGCACAGGAGGAGCAGGGGCAGGGTGGCATCTCTGTCTTCAGCATTTCAGTATTTTCACTGTAGGAGAACATCCAACTCTGCAGTGTGTGCTTTGGGGGAAAAAAAAGTTGGAAAAGCTTTGAGTTTCTAAGGATGAATGAAGGTCTGGAAAGGCTGCTCAACAGTTAAACTACAGAGTGATCTCCATGATCTTGGTCTGTGCTGCCACTGCAAGAGCAGCCTCACTTCACGCTCCCCCAGCAGCATTTTGCCTCCACTCTTGCAGCTGTTGGCAGAGCTATTGGCTGGGGATGTTTCTGCCAGTTGTGTATTGAGTAACACTGACCTCAGTTGTGTCAGAATTAACAGAGCTGTGTCACAGGGGGTTCCAAAGTGACTGACTCTTGCTTGCAGCCAAGGTGGGCTGGGGCGCTGGTGGTTCTTTGTCCACTTCACAGTGAAACTGGGAATATTTTCTCCTCACCTCCTCCTTAGATCCTATACTGATGGTTTTCTGGTTTGTTTTTCAGATTAATTCTGCTGTTCTAAAAGAAGACTTGAAAAGGATGGTAGAAAATTTCTATGCAGCTCTGTTTGGATACGATGAGGTACGAAGGCTGTTTTCAGGGAGTGCACAACAAGTAGACCGTCTAATTCCTGAACACAGAATAGTCCAGATGGGTAAAACATTCACTGTCCATTTCTTTGGAGAAACGTTATGTTAGGGAAGCAGCCTTGAATGAAAGTTCTTTGAAGAAAACAGAAAGCACAGAGCATATGGATTTAAACAGTGGGGTGTGGAAGGTGGGGTGCTCTTGTGCTGCTTCACCATCCCTGCTTGGCCATTACTAAATCATTTCCTCCCTCTGAATCCTGTCGTACTCAGCTGTACTTTGAAAGCAAAGAGAGAATTTATAGTGTATTTACAGGGAGATAGCATTCTATGTGAGAATATTTATAGTCAGTACCTCATAATACACAGAGGCAAAAGCACCACCATGCACAAGTGTCTGCAGGACTTTCAAGAGAAAAATACATAATTTTTTTTCTCTGGGGAGTGTTGCTCTTCAGATGCTTTTATTCACATTGTGATACTACTTTTTTGCCCAGTGATTTGCATTATTAATATATTGTAAATGTAACCTCATAGAGTTGTGGACAATGTTACACATGCAAGGTTTAATTTAATTGTAAGTATAGCCAGGATGTGTCTGCCTGTGTTTTGTTGACAATCTTTTTGGAAACAAAATGTTTGCTTTGATTAAAGAGAAATGTTGACCTTTTTTATTTTTAACTGAATATTTTGAAGTCTTTTGCCTTTGGCAAATGTGTCAGCAGAAGACAGGAGTTATGAGCCTGTGGTGACAACACCACATAATCTAAAAAGACAATAAAAGTTCAAGAGATGTTGGACAAATTACATTAATTGATGTGGTTCTTGTGTAAACCAGAACTAATACTAGATTTAGCTATTTAACTGGAAAAATCTAGATAGTTCTTGATGAGCAGGAGTTCTCATTCTCATTCAGAATGAAAAGTTAAAAAAGCAAAGAAAAATAACAAAGTCCAGATTACAATTCTGCAATGTTGGATTAAATATCCTTTAATTTGTCTTTTTTAAATGTCATAGGCTTCACACATTCCCATGAGGTGGTGCTGCCCTCTCTGTGAGATCACCATTTTTATGGTAAAGATTTCATAACATAGAAATGCAGTTATCAACTCCGATGTTAGGAATACCCTGACCCAGGTTTTTTCCAAATTAATGTGCCAGAAAATTGGTTACAGGCTGCTCTGTAAATTAATTTAAGGCCAGGGTTGTTTTTCCATTCTGGGAAAGACTGATGTTGCTGCCTTTCCATGCGCAGAGCCCATGGCAGCTGTGGGCTCTGGGACAGGTGCCGTGGCCAGGGGCCAAGTACACGAACGGGGCTGTCTTGTGTTCCGACCTTCTTCACGTGCAGTTTTTAATCCCTCTCTGTACTTCCCTTTAGGGAATCTTGTCCGATGATCACGTTCTGGCAGCAGCTCTTTGGAGAAACCTTTTTAACAGGAACTGTGATGACCCTCGGCACCTGGAGCTGCTCGTGGAGTACGTGCGCAAACAGGTACAGCCCTGCTCCCCTCAGCCCCTGCTTCAGGACTGCAGTGCCTTCCTTTGCTGCTTGCATATGCAGCTCAGTCTGATAAATAAATCTGATTTTAATATTCCGTTTTAAGGAGAAAAATGTAAAAGTCTAAAAACTGGATGATATTTATTGTAGAATCATGGAATATCCTGAGCTGGAAGGGACCCACAAGGATCATTGAGTCCAATATCCAGCCTTGCACAATCCCACCCTGTGCATCCCTGGGAGCATTGTCCAAACGCTCCTGGAGCTCTGGCAGCCTCGGGCTGTGCCCATTCCCTGGGGAGCCTGGGCAGTGCCCAGCACCTCTGGGGAAGAACCTTTCCCTATCTCCAGCCTGACCCTCCCCTGACACAGCTCCAGCCTTTCTCTGGGTGCTGTCCCTGATCACCAGAGAGAACAGATCATTATTGTAATTTGATTAAAAATGGCTGCAGACAAATTAATGGAATATTGAGAGCAATCCTGCTCATCTATTTCTGTGCCCATGCTATGGAGAGGCTCCACAAAATGGGTCAGAAATGGGCTGCAACTTGTTGTAGAATTATAATCAATGTTAGAGAGGTGGGATTCTCTTCACAGTGAAATAGCATACAGCACTTGAAAATCTCCTGATGACCTTTGGGGGAAAGAAGTAAAAGGTTTTGTTTTCTAGACTTATTTCTGTTTCCTTCAGTTATTACTTGAAGGAGACAGTTATTACCTGAGTAGTGTTTATCCTCTCAACCCTAAGGAGATTTGTGAATCAGAGCTCTAGAAAATGTTGGTGGGATATAGTCCAGGTGGGCACCAAAGAAAAGGGGTGAGAGAGGTTTTGGAGGAAAAGTGGAGTGTGTTGGATAGAGAATTGAAGACCAGAACGTTCACATCATTCTCTGTAATGTTTCCAATACTATAT
Source organism: Origma solitaria (assembly GCA_013397895.1). Lineage (NCBI taxonomy): Eukaryota > Metazoa > Chordata > Aves > Passeriformes > Acanthizidae > Origma > Origma solitaria. The sequence continues at coordinate 100,852 of VZRL01000168.1, forward strand.
TCAGGATCAGATAGAGGTTTGGAGAGACAGTATTTCAGTATGTGTCTGAGAAAATGGGAAATAAAGGGCTGAGCTTCCTAAGGGACTGAGGACACTTTGGGAATGCCAGAGAGTTCTCAGAAGGGACTGGCTTAATTTAATGCTGAAGGTTACTAATGCTCAATGGTGAAGCTGTAGGAAAGTTTGCAGGGGGCAAACACATATAAAAATATGTAATTTGGGATAATTTCTTGCCAGATGGGGAATTTGTTGCACTTCTGGATATTCAAGCAAAGGATAGGTCTGAAGCAATCAGCGTTGAATAGGAAAGAGTGATGAGGGGAAAATGTGGCACATTGGGGAAGAATCAGCACAGGTTCTGTGCAGACAGGTCATTTCTGCAGACAAGTGGTGCACTTGAGGAAAACATTCTCAGCTTTTCATATATATCAATGAGCTCTAAACTGTTACCATACAGGAATGAGGCCTTGAGATTACAATTGTATTATCAAAATATCAGCTCAGCACTCCACAGTGTTTAAAAAAACGTAAAATGCTCCAAACAACTAAGGAAGGAATAGAGGATAAAATAGTGCTGAGGTTCCACTTTTACATGCCTGCTACCCTTGTGAGCTGGAATAATGTGTCTGGTTCGGGTGCTGACCATCAGGATGGGTAAAACGTGAACTGAAGAAGGCTCAGAGAAGAGCACTAAGGGTGACAGTGAAGCAGCTCTCTTATTAGCAATGAGTGGAATCCCCTGCCCAAAAAATAGCTGGGAAAGAATGGGAGACAGCTCTGGGAAATCCTAAAGGCATGTGAAAGGTGAGCAAGGAAAGGTGTTTAGTGACACAGGAATGTGGGGACAGAACATTGCCATAGTTGGTTGGTGTGCTGCAATTGCACATGGGTTCCAAAGCCACTGGCAAGTTTTATGGAAGAAGAGCTTGCCCAGGGCTGTTAAATGCACAACCACTTCAGACTCAAAATCCCTGAATGAACAGATTTTGAGAGGGAGGGAAAATGAACAAGGAAAAGAACATTGTGTGCTGTGTTCAACTCCTCCTAAGGAATCTGCTGGTGGCGAGTGTGAGGAACAGGACATTGTGCTTAGGTGGCTTTCCAGTGTGACCCTCTGTGGCCACTGGTGCATTCATGCCTCTGTTGAGAAACTCCCTGTCCAATTGTCCTTTGTTTGCAAGGACAAACATTGTGTACCAGCTTGTCCCCACAGTTCCTTGTGGATCCTCTTTAACAACAGCTATTAGTGGATGCCAGAGGAGAATATACTGACAGGACAAGAGTACTGTGCCCCTGGGCAGCTCTCCCAGCCTTCCTGAGCCAGTGGTGATGGGTTTGTCTTTGACTGACCCTTGAGGGATTTTTTCCTTTTTTTTTTTCCTATTTCCCATATTTAGGGTGACCAGTGGCAGCAAGTTTACCCTCTGCTGTATGATGAGAGGGTTTGGTTTTTTTTTTAAATTTTGCTTATATTGTACCTTAAAATTTCATTAGATCCCAGCTATCTTCCCAGAGAGGTTGTAGATGGCCCATCCCTGGCAGTGTTCAAGGCCAGGCTGGACAGGGTTTGGAAAAACCTGGAATAGTGGAAAGTGTCCCTGCCCATGCAAGGGGGTGGAATTGGATGGGCTTTAAGGTCCCTTACATCCCAGACCATTCTGGAATTTCTTCCATTGTGAGGATGAGCGTTCATTGCATGTTCACCTCCTCCAGCTCATGTGCTTTTGTGTGATAAATCCCAGGTGTTCCCTGCTGGTCAGGCCATCTTTCTGTAGCTAAAGCCTCAGCTGTGTGCAGGATGGGAGCTCTCCACATGGTGCTGGTCTGGGCACTGTCCCCTGCAGTATCCACCAGGAGAATGAAGTGACTCATGGCAGCTTTGCGTCGCTCCTTTTGCCCTGTTGCCAAACCCTCAGAGGAGGCATTAGCTAAGGCATTAGTGACGCAGGTAACTCCAGAGGATCTGCAGATCCTTATCCCAGCCTTTCCATGACGCTTCGCAGTTGGAAGTGATCTTTTTAGGTCTACTTCACACAAATGGCAGAGTAGGCTGAACTCTCCCTGTTGTGCTTGCTTTTTGGAAAGCAATGTGTCTGTGCAGCTGCTGAGGGAGCTGGCTGGTGCTGGGACACGTGGCACTGACTGGCTGTGCTTGCAGGTGCAGCACCTGGACGCGCTGAGCGGGGAGGACCTGCTGCTCACGGGCGAGGTGAGCTGGCGGCCGCTGGTGGAGAGCAACGCCCGCAGCATCCTCAAGCCCCTGTCCCCCGTGTACAACGACGAAGGACTCTGAGATCAACGTGTCAGGAAAGGTTGGGAAGCACGCCTGGAATGGGACTGGGCTGAGGCTGTGTGGTCAGGAAGAAAAGTCTGCTTTTGGAAGGCAAATATTTCATTAGCTATCCCATCTGTGGTGCCTCAGTAGCCTCCTGGACAGCCGTGCTCCTGAATCTTTACCCACAAATAAATGCTTGTTGTTTTAAGAACGTCTCTCCTCCTTATGGTCCCGAGTGGCCCTTGCTGACACATGGACAGAGCTGCCTTCTGCCTTTAGGAAACCAGGTATTCATGTTGACTTAGAGTTCTCTCAAGAAGACATTTCTGTCCTTTGCCTCATGTAAAGAGCTGCTACTCAGAGACACAGTGGTGTCCTCTGCTCCCTGAATGGTTGTGAGTGCAAATCTGAGCTTTGCATATTTAGATAATAAGTATATATTTTAAATGCCTGATATCAAGATGGAAAGGTCCATCTTTGCTTTAGTGGAGTTAAGAATTGCTTGAACAGATTCTGAAGGGTTTTCTGTGAAAATCCCTTTTAGGAACTCTCTGCTTTGTTGCACAAGGATAAGAGAATGCAAAGAATAATGCACAGTCCCCAGCAATCCTCTGTGACTCTGGCCTTCTTAGGGAGATTAAAGCCCCAATTGTGTCTGGGCTGGCACTAAAATCTGCCTCAGTACTTGATGTTTCAGTCTGCCTTGCTGATACTTCCACATTCTTTGTAGAGTTGTACTCTAGGAATTTCAGTATTAAAATAACATCCCTGTTTGTGTCCATGGCACAGGACTCCGCCATCCTCCATCCCCCAGAGCAGTGGTCCAGGGCTTTTTAACAAGATCCTTCAACACCAGTGAAAACTTTCTATGGCTGTGCAGGCAAATGATGCCAACACAGTAATTAGGGGAGCAGGAGCTGCACTGGTGAGATCAGCAGAGGCTGAGGTGATCGGTGTGGGTGGATGGTTCACCAGGCTGTTTCCAGGTCAGTGGCAAAAACAGTTTTCATTTCTCTCCTGTCAAAAATCTGAGTCAAAAATAAATGTCAATCTGGGTAAAATTGCTGTGTGTTTGTTTTCTGTGCCATGTGTGTTTTTGATAAGAATAAGCCCTATAAAATCAGGATTTATTCCTAATAAAAGTATTAAGCAAAAGTAAAAGGTGATAATCCTTAATTTGTGAATGTAATCCTTCATTTGTGACTCCTTACTCTGGTGAAAGTGTAACTGTGCCTGCTGTGACTATTCTTCCTTCTCAATTTGCCTTCTTCATAGTGTCTGTGTTGGGGAATATTTGCCATCCCTTCTCCATGTAAAAAGCAGGGGGATGCAGCATAGAGGCTCCCAAACACTGCCTTGTGGGTTTTTTTATAATCTTCTTTTATAAAGAAGTATGTGTATAAAAAAGGCATTTTGTTATTTTTTTTCCAGGGCAAACTTCTTCAGTTTAATTTCTTATAAAATGAGTCATGTAAAGAGCCCCTCTCTCTGTGTGAGGTGTATCCCTTCTCTGTGAAAACATTACAGCCCAAACAACTTGCTTGCAGTTTATTTAAGATGCTTTTGTTGAAAGCTGAGCTAAGCAGAGAAACCTCTTATGTGTGAAGTATTATACAGTGTGTGTGAGATAATAACACCTTGTAATTCATTACAGCTGGCTTGTATTTACATAAAAGAAGGCTGAGCTGTGTAGGAATTTGCTGATTAATTTATTTTTAATGAGAGTGAAGTATACCAAGTACCAAAATAAACTTTACTTTGTGTATCTTACTGCTCCTGAAATAGGTGGAAAAATTAATGGTAGATATTTTGGCTCAAAGCTACATACATTAATTCATATACAAAACAGTTATTTAAACTTTAACCCCTTTCTTGCTGTGTAATTTAAACCTGGGCTCATGTTATCCATGCCATGGGAACACAGGGCTGGGAGCCATCCAGCCTGGGGACTGCGTGGCTGTGGGGAAGGCAGAGAGCTGCTGGAGTTCTTGGGACAGCCAGCCTGGAGGTGAGAACACCTTTGTGCTCTGAATGTGGGACAGTGTGCGGTCAAAATTGAACCCTCCCCTGTGTTTATGGGCAGGAGGCTCCACAAGTGATGGTGCCAGATGGGAGTCATGGGCAGCTGCCCTTGCACCTTTTATTAGGATGAGAATAAAGGGCTGTAATCACAGCTCTGGCTGGGCCTTGAAATGCCTTCACCCACCCGCTGTAAGGGCTGAGCCAGCAGCAGGGTGTGTTTGGGTGTGTGGGGCCTGGTGAAAACACAAGGCAGATACTGTCTCTGAATTAAAAGGGTAATTTGTTAGAGGGGAAATCCACTGGAGGCTACACGGGACCAGGGAAGACTTTGCTTCCCAGTCATTACTTACCCAAGGACAGGATCATACAGTGTTAGATTGGGTATCAGGAAGAAATCCTTCCCTGTGAGGGTGGGGAGGCCCTGGCACAGGTGCCCAGAGAAGCTGTGGCTGCCCCATCCCTGAAGAGTCCAAGGCCAGGCTGGACAGGGCTTGGAGCAACCTGGGACAGTGGGAGGTGTCCCTGCCTATGGCAGGGGGTGGAATGAGACGAACTTTAAAGTTCCTTCCAACCCAAACCATTCTGGGATTCTAATGTGGCTCCTATTGCTCTCATCTCTCATCTCAAAGTATCTTATCTAAGTATTGCCAGTATCTTATCTAAGACATCTCTCCAGCCAGGAGGAAAGAGAAGACATTTCCAGTAGCAAAATCTGCCCCTTGCACATGTTCCAGCAGCAGTGATTGGCAGATGAGTGATTCGCATGCATGGCTCTACTTCGAGGGCAGCAGAACAGAGGGCATTTAACCAAACATTTTGTAAAGCCCATCTTTTCCTATTTTCAAAGTTTTCCAGAGGGAATGATTGAAGGTATTTCACTTTTTGACAGTTCTTTGTTTATGCTGTTGGGTTTTTGGAAAGTGGTCTCAGACCATCAGTTTGGAGGCACTTATTGTATTTAAATGAACATACCCATGTGAATTTCTTCTGGAAGGAACCATTTTATCATCCAACCTAATCTCCTGTCTCATACACAGCATTTGGATATTGCTTAGGATTCCAAAGGACTTTCTCTTCCAACTTTTCCAGGTATCTAAAAAGGAAGAGACATGAGCCCCTAGGAAGCACTTATGATTTCAGCTGGATTCTGGGTTGCTCTCTGTGGGTAGAAGGGTCAGCACTGAATGCCTTCTCTTCTGTTATGCACCATGGGAGAGGAGGAGCACGTTTTTCCTCATAAGGTCAAACTTAGGAAGTCTCTTGCTTTAGGCTGGTACTTTTGAGACGTTTTGGAGTAGGGGGAAGTCATCTGATACCCTTTGATGCCAACGCTGTATTTTAGGTGGTTAAATGTTTCTCTGTGTCATCTTGGCTGCTGTGCTCACACCATCTTTGGGTGTTGACCTGTTTTCTCCTACATCTCTGAAGTGCTGAAGTGCTGAGAGCCCAGGCATCCTCAATGAACGCCACATTTCCTGTGCTGTCCAGTGCTTAGCCCTGTTGAAGTGCAGTAGCCACTTCCCAGATTTGTTACTCCCATCCTCACCTTCCACAAAGTGATGTTTTCAGTCGTGTCTCTGCCCCACCAAGCCCTCAGGTCACAACTGCTGCTCCTGACCTGGCAGTCAGAGTTAAATGTTGTCCTGTCTCCCTCACCCTGCCCTTAGCTCAGCAAATATGAGAAGCAGAAACTGGAGACTTAAGAGCAAATTTTTCTGCCAGAGCTGTCAATTAGATGAATGTAGAGTAGGAGAAGAGTATCAAAGCTGGGGGGGTGAGCATCAGCTGGGAGGGGACTGGTTCTGCAGGTGTGGTGCCTGTGAAATGTGCCACTGCCACTGCATGGCACCACTCTGGGGAGCAGTGGGAGCCATGCCCTGCCCTGTGACCCACTCATATTTTCCACATTGTAGGAGAATGTTTTAATCCTGAGCATGTAGAGAAGGTTGTCTGCATCCCACGGATGTGCTGAAGTACTGCTTGAGCATTTGGAGAGGTTTGCTGATCGCTCTCCAGGTGTGCTGAATTGAGCTTCAAAGCTGGACTGTGTGCTTCCTTCCAGGAAGAGGAAAGTCCCAGTGTAGGGAATTGTAAGTGTTTAAGTGAATACCTAGAAACTGCTGTGTCTTTCAAATTCTATGAAGAGACTAGACACAGAGTTGTGCCACAAATACAGTGTTTATTTCAGGTTTGGTCATTGCCACAGCCTTGTACAGGAGTTTTTTTCTTGGATGATGCTGGTGGCAGCTAATTTAGAATAATAGAATCATGGAACATCCTGAGCTGGAAGGGACCCATTAGGATTACTGAGTCCAACTCCTGGCCCTGCACAAGACCCCAAGAATTCCAGCCTGTGCCTGAGAGCATTGTCCAGGTTTCCCAGTGGAGACCTCCCTGTATGTGCTCCTGCCCTCCCCATCTGTCTCTTCACATCTGTCACATCACACAAAGCCCTGCTTTGTCTGATCTCTGTTGTCTCCTTGATTAATAAACTCTAATCAAGGTTTCTCTGCTCCTTTCTCTGCAAGAGGCTGCAATGAATCCATGTCCTGCCCTTCCCACTATGCTGTGTCTGGCTCTCCTGGGCCTTTGGTGGCCCCAGTCTGGATGGGCTCTCTCGCAGCTCTCTGGGTGATGGTGTTCCTGTGCCACAGGGAGCAGGATCTCCATCTTTTGGGCACATTGTGTCTGCCTGGCCCTCAGCATGCTCTGTGTTTTCCTGAAGGTCTGAGAAGGCAAGGAGAGGGCAGCAGCTTACATGGGAGCCTGGGAAAGATGGCAAGGATGTGGGAAAGACCCTGAGGCTCAGCACAGTGAACAGTGGGCTCTGCTGCTTAGGCAGTGCTGACGCCTCCTCCGCCTGCAGAGGGACTGTCACCCATGGGTGCCTCCTGCACCCTGATGGGGCACTTGCATATTAACAATCTTGTGATCTTTCCCACACTCCTCTGGTGAGGTTTTATTTGACCACTGCCCCTTCTTCAGGCATTCAGGGCTGCCCTATGCATCCTACGTGTGTTCTTCCTGAAGTTGCTGAACATGTTGAGGGAGTACTTGTTTTGCTTACAGTCATTCAACCTGCTGAGCAGCTTGCTCTGCTCATTTGTGGGACAGAAGAGATGGCTGGGCCTCATCCTTCCACGGGGAATGCAGAGCTCACATGAGAGTGATTGACCTTCTGCTGTTACATTTCAATGGCTGCTCCAGATGTGACATGCTGGAAACAGCCAGGGAGTTTAGGTCAAGTGGCAACAGATCTGCTGGAGGGACCTGGGGCAGGTTAGTGGAAACACTTCCAAACACTGCCTTGAATTTTCTCAATCTTCTTTTAGGGAGCCTTCTGTGTACAAAAAAGGCATTTTATTATTTTTTTCTAAGACAAACTTCCTCAGTTTAACTTGTTGTGTAAAGAGCAACATCTTGTAGCCAGCAACATCTGCTGTTCTGTTGCTGTCTCGTGCAGGTGTGCTCATGTAGGAGGGCTCTGCACAGGCTGCTGAGCCTGGATCCTGTTGGGAAGCTGCTGAAGCTCTCCCAGGAGGTGAGAGCTCCCTTGTGCTCATTTCAGAAGTGAGGAGTCCTACACATGCAAAGCCTTCATTAATGACTATATCACAATGACCTGGGCTCCTTCATTCCTCACCCCGCCTGCCAGCTCCTGGGCTGCTCCACATCCTGTCAAAACAAGGCATCTTAGACAAATTTACTCAATGTCCCACATCCTTCCCTATGTACCCTCTTCCTGCTGGTAGTGATGTGACAGGGATGTTACAACACCCAGTTCTGTCTCGGTGGATTCCCTTTGGAAGGAGATGTGGAAGGGGTGTGTGGAAGTGTTTTTTCCCATGTTCAGTATGGGGCAGCAGCTGAGGGAAGAAGCACACTGTGGTCCCTCTCCTGACAGCTGTGTCAGCCCCCCGAGCAGCTCGGGGCTGGGCCTCAGGGGGTCACACATTGGCTTCCCTGCATGGCACAGGGGTAGCAGAGACCTTGGAGCTGCAACAGGAGAGACCCTCTGTGCTGGGCACACCCCTGGGCAGGGCCAGCAGGGGATGGGGGTCCCTGCTCCCCTGCCATCGCTTGTGGTTGGATCATTTGGTCTTTACACATGGTGTCCACTGCTCTCCTTCAGCTGTGCAGGTGCAAGGCCACCTCTCTGATTTGAGAGGGTCTTAAAAAATGAATGGAAAAGATGAAACAAGGAATTTGTGTGCTGCTGCTGTGCTTAGAAGATTTCTGTAACACCATGATTGGGAATTTCAGGCAAAAAACGGGGAGACGACTTTGCACTGCTCTGTGGATTCAGTGCCGACAGAGCTCAGTGCAAGAACTAAAAGTGGGACTTTTCTCATCCAGCTGTGCTGGCTGAGTGCATCTGCCTGTGAATTCTGCACAGTGGAGTACTGCTATGCAGTGCCTTCCAGAAATGCCAGTACAGCACTGAGGAACACCTTGATGTTTTGAGGTGGAAGATTGGGTTTCAGTCTGAAATAAAGAGAGGGGCGGGAAAAAGCAAATCTTGCTTCTCGTGTTGCTGAGTGAATGCTCTCCAAGCTCTATCAGGAAACAGGCTGGCAGGCTGCCTCCCATGTATGCGTGAAGAGGAAGCAGCAGGTACATTCTGTGGAAAGCCCAGGCAAGGTGTTTGTGTTTGCTGAGCTCCAAGAACATCTGTGGGATGGAAGAATGAAGTATTACCTAACGCTTGGATCCTGGCTGAGCTCAGATATCAGCCAGAGCAGAGCTGCCCAGGGACATTGACTTGGAAGTGGCACTTGGGGTGTGTGCTCAGCCAGAGGGAATTTTCCCCTTGTCTCTCTGTTGATTGCAGAAGATGTGCAGACAACACTTCCCGATAAGATCCCTGCTTTTAGCTGGTAAAAATGGGCTGATGCGATTCCCACATCCTGTGTTGGCCAATCAGCCTCTGGAGTGCCAATTATAGACATTTTGCCAGACAGCAGGGACAGGACACCTCTCATCTAATTTTAGATGTCTGCATGGTAAACCTCTGTCACTGACTTAGGCAGCCCAAGCTCCTGCTGCTCAGTGGGGAGAGATAAGCGCTTCCAAGGCACATTTCATCGGACCTGTTCCCAGTGTCTGCTGCTGGGTGAGGTAACTGACTCCTAGAAGTCTCTGCCTCTCCCCACCAACCCTGAAGGAGCCCAGCCTGACAAGCTGGGCTGGAGATGTTTACATTGTGTGTGCTTTCATGTGCTGAGGACCATGAGAAATTACTGGAGGGAGAGTAGATCATTACCAAATGCCAGCTGGAGACAGTGCAAATCTCCTTACAGAATCAGCAGCAGAAAACATGCATTTGATTACTTTTTTTTAAACTCACACTCTTTTCAGCTTTTTAGGGTGATATTACCCTTCTTTTATGTTATCACCCTGGCAGAGCAGCTCCAGAAAAATAGCTCCATATTACAGCTCCTTCCCTTTGTTACTTCCCCAAACTTCCTTACATTGGGTTGACTGCTTACTTCACATTTTATGTTATTCTTTAAGCTGTTCTAGCACTTATTTTCACCTGTAAGACTTCCGTGCCAGCAGCTTTGTTTAATTTTGTCCTATCCCTACTTTGTCCCTGCTCGCAGCATCACAGCCAACTGGCAGCCAACTTCTGTTCTGATTCAATCAATGCATCTTTGCTTCTGTTCTTGCCATGTGCAGTCCTGCTCAGGTTTCATCCCGACTTTCAGGCATCTAAGGACTAGACTTTATAGACTAGTTTGGATGCTAATCTGAACTAATCATCCCACTCAGCTGCAGTTCGTGGAGAGTGATAGTCCCTTGGGGACATGATTCATCCCAGCTGACTTAGAGCCTGGTGTCTGGATGTGCTGGTTCACACTCAGGCATGGCCAAACCTCTCCATTGACTATCACCCCCGTGATTATTCCAGGGCACACATTCAGCTTTTAGATTACTTAATTTAATTTAATCTCAGGGGATTTTGTAGATAAAAGGCCAACTGATTGCAGCAACTCTCCAGACAGTTCTTCGTTCCCTGGCTGCCTGTGTGGAATTCAGTAGCTCCAGGGTGAGCTGATTTGTGCTCCTCTGCAGTTCTTCACACATTTTGTTCTCATGGTGTGTTCCTACACAGGGCCTTAATTCCCATAGCAGTGTCTGCCTGTATTGTTCCTCCAAAAATAACTCCATGATGCTTTTGGGAACTAATCCCCAAGAAGCAGCATGTGGGCAGTATCATCACTCACACAGCACCAGGCTCCTAAGGTTGAATGTCCTTTCTTCGAAGGATTTCCAGGGAGATGCTAAAGGAGCACATAAGCTATTGCTCTTCCCACCTGCAATATCTAATGACCAAGATGCCTGCTGTGATTCCTACAAACACCTTGACTCTGTGACAAAAAAGTAGAGTGTTCTGGCTTCTCTGCCAGGTGCCAGTGTAGCAGAGCCAGGCTCCCAAGAAATCCTAAGGAGGAGCATTATCTGTGGCTCAGGGATGAGTAAGTTTCTTTGCCGACTCTGATTACCCACTTGGGATATTTGTGTTTCATTATAACTGACACTAAGCAGCATGTTTGATTTGGAACAAATTTCAAGCAGGAACAAGTTCCAGCATCTGCATTTCCTCTGCGAGCACAGTGAGGGACAAAACAGGTTAGAGCCTGCTAGGCCAAGGGTGGGGACCTCTCTAGGGAAGGGAAGGGGAGGGGAGGACAGTACATTAATCAGTTACAAGGAAAAGGAAGGAGCAGCTTGAAGAGCTGATATTTGTCCCCTTGCAAAAGGGACACGCTGGGCACCAAGAGTATCAGGTGTGTCTGGGGAGGGGTGAGGGAGCTGGGGAAATCCGGCTCCTCCCCCGGAGTGGGAGGCTGTACCTGGTGATTAAGGAGCTGAGCTTATGCTGAGTCCTGAAGGAACCTGTTGGGAGGAGCTCAGGAGTGCAGGAGGGGCAGAAAAGACCTGAAGACCGACACAGGACTAATCCAGCAGGTGAGACACCTCTCAGCATCAGCAGCTCTGGTCATGTTCAACTACCTGGCAGTCGAGGTGAGGCCCCAGCTCCACCGCAGCTATGGGAGCCAGCAAGGGGTGTGTGGGCCACTGAAAAGCCGCCTGGAGCAGCTGAAGAAGCCGTGGTGGAGGGAGCCCACACCGCTGGTGCTCCAGCACAGTGAGACAGCCAGGCTGGCCATCGATGCCTTCCTTGAGCAGGGGGAGCGCGGCTACCTGAGCGCCATCGCCGAGGAGAAGGAGCTGCCCTTCCTTTCCACCTTGGACATGGAATATATCAGCCACCAGAGGAACCAAAGCTTTCCAGATCCCAGTGCAATGAAAGAGAAGGAAGCTGACCCTGGCGATGTGGACACTGGAGACAGGTTCTCCCTCAACTCCGAACTAACATCGGGCACCTACTTCCCCCTCATGTCTGACGTGCACCCTCCGGAGCTGGAGCTGGGGTGGCCAGGGACGCCACTCCTCACAGTGTCTGGCCAGACTCAAGCCACTGTGATTTTCCAAAGAAACAAAACAAACAGCATTAAGGATTTGGTCCGGTCTCTGATCAGCCGGGCACGGACGGTACGTATGGAGCCGTGTCCCTTGAGGGGAGCTTTGTGCCACAGCGCCCGGGGCTGGTGGCTGGTCCCACACCTGTAACCACACGCCCCACGCTGTCGCTGCTTTCTACATGTCTGGCATGGTGTTATTGCTTTTTCTTCAGCAGACCTGTAGCTCTTCCTGCCCCTTTCCTTTCCTGTAATTTCTTTCCACCTGGGATTTCATGTGATCCAGGCAGTGTCCTTGCAGGCTCCCTGTGTCCGTGGCTGCAGGGATGCAGAGCGGTCCCAGAGCCTGCAGCAGGTGTGTGGCAGGGCCTGCAGTGTCCCTGGCTGTGTGTGTGTGTGTCCCAGCCAGCCCTGCTCCCTCAGCCAGGGAGTGTGCACAGCCAGGGCTCTTTTCCAGCCCTGGACGTCATCTTAAGCTGGACAAGAGGATACCACTGATGAGTTGCTGTCACAGAGAGAATCTCAGAATGGTTTGGTTTGGAAGAAACCTTAAAGACCATCTCAGCCCACCCCCTGCCATGGGCAGGGACACTTTCTACCAAACCAGGTTGCTCCAAGCCCTGTCCAACCTGGCCTTGGACACTTCCAGGGATGGGGCAGCTTCTCTGGGCAGCCTGTGCCAGCGCCTCCCCATATATGACCTGAGTAAATTTGTGAGACTGAAAATCCCTGCCTGTAGTTTGAAGTAAGTTAGAATCCTGTCTTCTAGGCTTGATGTCTGTGCCTCTTGAGATGAGTGAGATCAGCCCATTTTGCCCCATTGCACAGTTTCTCTTGTGTTATTACAGCCCTCGGATGTAATAAAAACTGGATGACTACAGTGCCTGCCTACCAAGCACAACGCTGGCATGAGTTTACTCACTCAGTTGTGCTGCTGCTTGTTTCTTTTGCTTTGCCACTGTACTCCATGAAAGCAGCAGCTCAGACAACTGTATCTCACACATTTTCAGCTTTTGTCTTTGTCCTCTTTATGGTTCTTTTCAGCTCTTTCACATTAATTTTCTTTTGTAGTATTTGTGTTGAGATACTGAGGGAACATTTAGAGCAAAGTTCACTTTAACCAGTCAGCTTCCAGGCAATTTCTCTTATCACTCCAGTAATTTCCTATTTAACTTCACAGTCACTCCATTCATTGTTGCTTGTGCAAAAGCGGGAGATAAGGAATCACCAGGACCTCTGTTTGCAGTTCAAGTGTGATCTTCCATCACCACCAGCAGAGCTGAACAAGTGAATTTATGTGTTCTCAGCAGCTCAGACTGCACAGCATCCGAACATCCTCTAAGAGCCATGTATCAGGGAAGTCTGGGTGTGATACGAGGTGGATGGGGATCTTTTTTCTTTTGCCCCAAAGACCATTTTGCCACGTGAGCTGCTGCTTTGTGATAAGCAGCCCTTGCTTAATGCCTGAACTTCTCTTGCATCTCATAGGCAATACAGGAAGTTTTGGTCCAGGAAGTAAGTGACAAAAAGCTTTGTTTGTCCTTGCAGGCTTATGGTAGCTTAAATGATCTGAAAAGTTCTGTGATATTGACCCCATCCTTGTCAGCAGTGGGGATTAAGGCACCGTCATGGCAGAATGCACAGAGTAAATAACTACCGAGAAATGTCCTCCTGTCACTCAGCACGTGTCCCGGATCTTCCATGATATTATGATCCTTTAAGCCACAGGAAAACATCTTGCTGCTTTCTCAGTTCACAGGAACTTCTCAGTTGCTGCGGGCAAGTTGCCCAGGCAGTGAATGCTTTGTTGTACTTTCAATACATTCTGAGCTTTTTGCTTTCTTTGTTTGGCTTGATAAAGTCATGACAATCTTCAACCCCTTCATGTTTAGGTTGGGGGTTTCACACAGTGTTTTTTACTGCTGTGTGAAATGTGAGAATGAGTTTTTAACTATCTTACGGATTTATTACTGGTGTTCTACTGGCTTCTGGGTTAGCAGCTCTGACCAGTGCTTCCCATGGTTAACTCTATGACTGATGGCAATTCCAGCTCATTCACAACCCCAGTTACATACATTTAAGTACTTACTGAGTCATTTTTCTCAACAAATCATCCAAAAGGATGTTACTTATGTGTCTTAATGACAAAAGAGTAACTAGAGGTAAAAAGTTCCTTTGCTTGAAGTCCCAGTACAAACCATGTGGAGAACCACCTGGTTTTTTGCTTTGCAGTTGCTGTTTCTACATTTCCAATATTTTTGCCACTAGACTTTTAGCTCATGCCATAGATCCCTCTTTTTAGAGTGTTTCTCCTCCTGTGGGGGGATACAGTGCTGGTGTGATGTGGGGAAGATGCTGAGGTCCCCAACTCCTTTTCCCAGGTCCTGTAGACAGGGAGGTGTGTGTCTTGAAATGCTGTTTGCTGCTTCCCCGGTACAGTCACACAGAACATCAGCTGACATTTCTTACAACAGCTTATTTGTACTGACAAATTAGCAAAAAGAGCATTTGTTTCATTGGTACCTTTTGCTGGTGCGGTTGGTCTTTCGCCTTCGCTGTATTTAATCAGCTCTCTTTGAAGACGGATGTTCAGATTTGAGCTTTTCTCCTTGCAGACATAAGAAGATGCAGCACAGCCACACCTTTGCCTTCATTTGATAATACTATTACAATTTTACTCTTGCTGGATGAGCTCCAATCTGGTTTGAGCTGTCCATGCTGCTTCTTTCACCCCTCTTGTACACCACGGACACTGGCTCGTGTCCATGCCTGGTGGCAGAAGGGTCCCTGACGGTCCCCAGGGAAGCAAGAGATCAAATGGCACCACTGCAGTAATGACCCAAACCACACTGCTATTGGCAAATACCAGTAAAACCAGCTGTGCTGGTTAGAAACCAGACAGATGGCAAACCCCAGTGGGGTTCTGGTAAGTGCTGTAATTCCTAAAGTGATGACTCCAGTAATTGCTGAATTGTGAGTTTCCAGAAGTGGGTTTGGAAATGTCATGGTTTAACCCTACAATGGCAATGTGTGAATTTTCTAGAGCCTGTGGGGTAGCTGTGTCTCTGTAACATCCTGACCTGCCGATGCCAAGCCATGGGCTCAGAGGTTGTGAGCATGAGGAGGAGCAGGGATGCTCTGAGTGAACCCCAGCCTTGCAGCCCCCACCACTGAAACCGAGGGGCTGGAAGCACTGACAGAGGTTTAGGTTTGTAAGGCCCAATTGACTTGAATGCCCAAAGCTTTAAATGTGAGACATGAGTTGTCAGGAGCCTGAATTGCAGATGGTACTTGGATACCCAACTCCCACTGCTTTAGAGAGCTGTTGGGAATTATCTTTGAAGCCTCCATGGTTTTTTTGGTTGGTTGGTTGGTTGGTTTTGTTTTTTGGAGTGGGGGTTTTTGTGGGGTTTTTTTTGGTTTGGTTGGTTTTTGTTGTTGTTGGTTTTTTGGGGGTTTTTTGTTGTTGTTTTTTAAAGTTTGTTTGCGTTTGGTTTTTATTTGTTTGTTTGTTAGGGTTTTTTTGTGTGTTTTGGGGGGGTTTTTTGTTTGGTTGGTTTTTTGTTTGGTTGGTTTTTTTGGTGGGTTTTTTTAAATGACCATATGTATTTAGGAGGTTTCAGGGAAAAAACTTCCAGGATTGTCTTCACCAAAATTTCTTGGCTTTGGGGTTGAGCTGATGTTACTGTATGAGCTGTCTTCTTTGGTTTCCAAAAGGATGTGCTGATCTGAGTGCCCTTATGGGTACCCACAGTTAGAATGAGCAGTCCTACATGGGCACCTGCACCTTCCCCTGCAGGGAGGGCACAGCCTCCCCCCTGCCCCAGCTGCAGCACACACGGGGCTGCTGTCCTTCCTGCCCGGCATCGGCTGTGCTGCGCACCAGGAGCACTGGGAAGGAAGGTGTGAGCAGAGCTGCAGCCTGTGCCACCTCCCGCAGCCAGGCAAAGCCCCGCTTTGGAAAGCCTGTGTGTGACTATCAGGGCTCCACCCAGCTTGCCCAAGCTGGCCCGGCTGCCTGGGGCTCTCGCTGATGCTGCAGCCCTGCCACGAGGCTGCCAGGAGGTGCAGGGCTGCCACCTGAATCCAGCGTGGGCACAGGGTGCCACAGTGACTCTGTGCCATGTACTGCTGCCTGCTCAGCCCCATCCCCCTCACAGTGAGCACCGGGGCCTGGCAGTGCCAGTCTGGGGCAAGGATCAGCCCTGCATTGTGCCATCCAGCCCTGTCAAAGCCTGCAAGCACTGGCAGAGGAAAGCAAGATTGTGTGGATCTCCTGTGCAGCCCAGGTGCAGGCAGTGCCCCTGAACATGGGGGATCTGAGGAGAAAGGAGCATCATACTTGACTCCATCACACTGACTTCCCAAGCAGAGTTTAGATTTTCCCCAGGACAAAGCCAGCCTCAAACCAAACCTTGAGGTGAGCTCCAATATCATGAGGCGGAGTCTGGCTGAGAGGGACTTGCCTGAGGCTTTACACAAGGTCTGGCTTTTTCACGGTGCTTCATCGTCAGAGGATGTGTGACCCATCAAAGAAATCTGGCTAAATTGCAGTTGGCCTTTAGCTGGAGCACAGTGTGGAGAGATCTGGCAAAGTTCTTTTATACTGTGGGTCCTTGGGCTGATAGACCAGCAGCAATATTAATTTGGGAAGTTGAAGATGCTTCTCAGTGCTTGCAGAGCTCCTCCAGGGCTGACTCTGCTCTCCATGAGAGATGGGCACATTTCAAGAGGAGACAAGTTTGCCAAACCCTGGTAAGGCTTCTGTAACACTGACAAGCGCTACAAAAGAGGTGCCCTTTGGAGTTAGGTTCTGCAGCCTGTATCTCCCAGGGCCAGGGTGAGAGGGTGGAGATATGGTTTTGGCCTGGACAGCAGGAATGATTTTTAGCTCTTGACAGCTGCCTTGTGTCCCATATGGATGTTTGGGATCACACCATCCTCTGGGAAGGCTGTTCCCCAAACCCTGCTGTGGTGGGCTGGGCCTGGGGCCTCCTGCAAGACTTGAGGACCAATGACAGTGTGTTGGGCATCACCACAGAGATGGGTTTTGGGGACAAAACAGAGCCAGGAAATCTTGCCCATCTGCAAATGGGCTCAATCCCCAAGGATGCAGGAGTCAGCCTTCTGGCATTGCTGACCTCACTGCTGGGGGGTCTGTGCAGGGGTCTCTCCACGGTGTGTACAGGCTGAGAGGAGAGGAAACAGCTCCCCAAGCAGAGGTCTGAGGGAACACAGAGGCCCCGCTCTGCCCGTGGCAACACTAAGGCTGTAAGTGTGAGCCTGGAAAAAGGCAGTTTATTACTGAAAACAGAGCAGAAGAGCTACTGGGCAGAGGGCAGTCTGGGCCAGTGTGGCAGTCTCGAGCACGAATCCAAGGAAAGCTAAACATGGAGCTCCTCTCCTCTTTTATGAAGCTATTCCTGATCAGACCCATGCCATGACTGCACTTCCCCTGTTCCTGTTTAAAGCTTGAACCACTGCACATGTAATAGCTGACCTCACTGCCATCCTCTGCATTTAGCTCTTGGTTTGAAGAGGAGCAGCTGAGCAGCAGTGGCAGAGGAAGGCTCACCCTGCAGGGGTGAGATCCACAGGGTGATTTGGGCTATGGAAAGTGGCATTTGTGGCCATGCGCATAACACAGGCTCCCTTCTCATGGGGGGCATGAGGGCAGCAGGGCTGACTCTGTCTTGCATTTCATGTGCCAGGGACATGAACACTGAGAAGCAGAATAGGCTATTGGAGCTTCGCTCCCAAATTTAGTGGGTTTTGTGTCATCTTTATTTGGGCGTTCTCTGGTAGGTGCAGAAACTCAAATCAGGGTAATGCACCAAACTTAGAAGCACCTTATTCACTACGATATGATGAAGACTGGGACTAAAGTACTTGGGCGTTATTTTCATTATTTTTTCAGCTTTTGAAAAGAAGTTTGTCTGATAGGAAATCCTCTCCAACCGTTTTCCATCCCCTAGTGTGTTCCCATCTTCCATGAGTTCTCCGTGCTAACTGCTGATGGTTCAAGGCCTGAGTCACCAGGTGCTCTGCACCCTCAGGTGCAGTGACAAATCATCCTGCTCAGCAAGTGCTCTCCTGCCTGTTCCTTCCTTCCCCAATCCCCATCACTGACAGTGACAGACAACAGATGGATCCCAAGTCACTTCCTCATCCAAATAACAGCCTGCTTGATGTTGTCTGCTGGCAACTTCACTCCATGAGGAACAGAGCAACAGGGTCTCCAATCCCATCTGAATCCATTTTTGGCTGATTTCCCTTGATGCATTGTTCTTGTTGCAGGTCATTCTGTACTTTGATTTTTCTAGTCCTGGGTCAACTCACTTGTGGTAGCTACTTGTCATGACTTACCTTCTGTTTTCTGTATTTTCATTCCAGTTTTTGGAGAATTCATGTAGCCATGACAGTCTTCTGCATCCCATTCCATCTCCACAGTGGGCTGGGTTGCCATGGCCTTTTTCAACCTCGTTCTTTAAAGAACTGGCAGTTCTCTTTAAAATTCCATTCTTTTTAAAAACCCCTTCATTGGAGACATTATCTTTGCTTTATTGCAATACATATATTTTTATTTTTCAATAATCTTAGTGTTATTCTTTCTTCCTCCTGTCAGGTTTTATGCCCATCACTTGCATCCCTGGCTGCATGAGCAGGAGTTCTGCCAGCAGAGAAAGGGAAGGGAACCTTTGCACACACATTATTCTCTGATTTTGTCTAGGCACTCCTAGGACATAATCTTGGAAAAAGGACTTGTACGTACTTAATCAGGATACCTTCTCCCTCACCTGGCAGTGTGTCCGTCCTGAAAAAAAATCATACTTTTTCATATTAATCTGCCAGTCATGTAGAATCACTCTTGTTGATTGAACATGATTTTGCTCAGTCTCAGCTCTTGTTTATATGCTTTCTCCTTGGCATATTTTCTTAAGGCAACACATACTTGTTGCACCACTGACATTCAGAGTTTGTATACGTGTTACCCTTTCAGCTATTTCTTTCTGTGAATAACAGATGAGACAGGAGGTACCTGGATGGGGACTGTCTTCATAGTTATTAAAATTTGATTTTAGCTGCCACGGTGGGGTAAGGGCTGTTAAACACAAAGGGCCAGAATCATCTCCACTCAGGTGGCCACAGATGTTCAGTAACTCAGGAGGTTTGAATACTTAGCTCATAGTTTAAAGCACAATTCACTTGGGCATGAGATTTCAACAGTCTCTTGTGTTTCTTTCCCCTCCCAAACCTCTTTTCTCTTGGCCAGGTGATAGCAATTGTGATGGATCTGTTTACAGACATGGAAATTCTGTGTGACCTGCTGGAGGCCTCAAGCAGACGGCACGTCCCTGTTTACCTGATCCTGGATGAAGAGTACATGAAGCATTTTGTGGAAATGTGCAATAAAATGGCTCTTACTCAGGACAGCTTCCCAGTAAGTTTTCAGTTACATACTAGATATGATAAACAAGTCTTGGAATGGATAAAAATGATGCACTCTCTGTTCTGTTCCCTCTGTCTGGTCCCTAGGACTCATCCCTTCTCCCTAGGACCTATCCCTTCTCTCACTGTCCCAGGCTAAGAGACCATAGCTATTTGCTCTAGGAAATTGAGATATGTCTGGACACACAGAGAAAGGCATGGAGAAGCCTCCTAGACGCATATATTGATGTTTTGTGGTCCTCATTTCAGTTTTCCACGCAGGAAGTGTGAAGTTGAGGCCAGTGAGATGCAGTGAGTTGCTGAACACTTTGCTGGGCTGCTGCAGAGATGCAGAGGGAGGCCAGAAAGTTTAGTTTACGTGGACCTGTATCATCTGGACACGGGGGAGAGATGACACAGCCCCTGCTCTAAGACATAGAATTGCAGGACTTGAATTTCTCATAGTTCAGATCCCTGAGCTCAGGGATTTAAATTCTGGACAGAGCTGCCACAAGACAATAGCTGGAAGGGCAAGGGAAGCAGTGAGTCCCCCCAGATGTCCTGCTGCAAACCCCACCACTTGGTTCTGCTGCACCCGCAAGTGAAAAATCTCACGTTAAGATCTGCTTTTAGGCTTTGCAGTTCAGCTGTGGGTCAATGAGGGATTTGTGAAAAACTCAGTTCCCACTCAGTGAGTACCCAGAGCAGATCAACAGTAAAAATGAACGTGACAGTGCCGAAAGCTCTCTTGGGAACCTGCAGCCTCAGAGATGTACCCCAGAATCCTGCTGATCCCCATTCCTGGCTACCACCTATCAATGGAAGTTGGGTGGTTTTGTTGTCATTTGTTATCCCTGCGAGGCCGCAGTGCTGGCTGTGCTCCTTCCCTGGGTGTGTACAATTCCCTGGAGCATTGACTCTTCTCCAGCCACCAGTTTCATAGATTTTCCCTTCATTTTGGTGGGAACACTTGGAAATTTTCCAGTTAGATCAAAAGCGTTCCTAGCTAGAAAACAAGCTAGGGAAAATGCAGAAATAATGTTTTGCAGTGTATTCCAAATAGATGCAGTTATAAATGT
This sequence comes from Origma solitaria, assembly GCA_013397895.1. Lineage (NCBI taxonomy): Eukaryota > Metazoa > Chordata > Aves > Passeriformes > Acanthizidae > Origma > Origma solitaria. The sequence continues at coordinate 121,143 of VZRL01000168.1, forward strand.
CTTAATTTTCCCTAATTTTTAACCTGTCTGTAAAAAGGTTGATTTAGAGAGGCTTCTTTAGAGAAGCACTGAGTGCTCTGGTCTAGTTGACAAGGTGGTGATCAATCAAAGGTTGGACTCGATGACCCTGAATGTCTTTTCCACCCTAAATGATTCTGTGATTTGTCCACCGTGCTGGTGAAGCTCTGTCCTTTCTTGCTTCTTGCAAGCCAGACCCGTCTCATCCTGCCTCTTGGAATGGCAGCTATTAGGGAACACTGCTCCATGCCGGAGCACGTTTGCTTTCATAAACATCTGCCTCACTGAAATGACCTGATGGATTCAGATGAATTTTATCTCTCCAACATTTATTTTATTGCTTCTAATCCAAGACATGGCTATTTTTAATTAAAATTGGAATGAGTTTATATCCATGGAGATGTCTATGTCTCTTCATTAGGCCTGATGTCATGTCTTGTGCTTGAATGGGTAATTAACACTTGCCTCCCCATTCCATGACTCATCAGCAGCTCTCCATCTGAAGTGTCTCTTAGGCTCATGCACCTCAAGCAGTCCATTGCCTACAGGCTGGATACACATCTGAGTGGAATGAGGGTACATATTTTATTCCTGCCTCTAAGTTGTGACAGGATGTGGTGGTAAATCTCCATTTGGAATAATTGGTGACAATTTGGGGTTGAATGGGGAATTTGGGGTAATTGCCCCTCCGGCATCTTACTTCTCAAAACAATGTGTGAGTCTGCTGGTGACAAATTCCAGTGCTGAGCATCAGAAAATCCCACCTCAAGCACTGGCAGCAGTGACAGCAGAAGCCTTAACCTGGAGTTTTCAAACATCCGTCTGCTTAACCGGGAATGACTGTCTGAATGGAGCAAGAGTAGTATCTGGCAGTCTGTCTTTCCCGCAAGACTGCAGGATTCTCATCTTCTGGGGATGATTCAGGGTCTGATTGACAAGAGGAAGAAGAGGATGATAAAAATGAACCAGATATCAGAAACTCACCCAGACTTGGAAAGGATAAAGGGAGTGAAGAAATACTGTGGTGACAAATTTACAGGATATCCCTTACCTGAAGTGGTTTTAATTTCCCCAGGAATGGGGTTGGGGGGATGAAGCCCCTTCCAGCGAGAACCAGTATTACTAAAACCTCAGCACTGGAAGAAAAAAATCCCTGTGTTGACTGGCCACAGGACAAGGTGAACACCTCCCCAAGCATCCAGCGTTATCTTGGTCTGAATCAGCAACTTGTGGTGACATTTCTGAGGATCACAGGTTAATGCAAACTGGCAGGGTCCTTAGGACATCATCAAGTCCAGCTTCCCACTCGAAACAGTGTCACCTGTGAGGTCAGGGCCTTACCTGATCTCCTCTTGCAGATCTGCAAGCATGGAGACTGCACAGCCTCTCTGGGAGACTTGTTCCGACGCACAACTGTTGTTATGGGGAAAAGGTTTCTCCCTTCTCATAGGTGACATATGAGGACATGTTCTGGGACACAAGAAGGCAACAAGTGAGAGCCACAGTGCAAAAATTGTGAAGCTTCAGCTCTGTCCCCACTAGAAGTTTCCATGAACTCAAGAGAAGACTGGACCAGTACTTGGAGAAGAGATCATGGTGGGGTTCCCACTGAAACAAACCACAAAAAGGTCAGGAAATCCCCTGAGCAGAAAACAGGGTCAGAAGCAATATTAGGGGCAGCATCATAAATGATTGCCCTCTTTCTGCTCTTCCCACTCTTCCCAGCTGCCATTGCGCACTGTGAGGGAGAGCCTGGACGGGCTCTGGTCCGGAGCAGACCTGCTGCTGCTGTGCAGTGCTAGGGGGCAATGGTGCTGCTGGGTGGGCTGGAGACCCTCAGAGCAGTGTGAGAGCCGAGCCTTTCCTAGCCGGTGGTGTTGCCGAGGGCAGCACAGCTCCGGCCCGCGGCGCTCTGAGGGCAGAGGGAAGCCATGGCCGGGGAGGCCCTGCCGCAGGGTCCGTGCCCCGCTCCTCAGCCCGAGGGGCCGCTGCCCTGAGCAGGTAGGCAAGCACTGTGGATCTGCTCCTGGCTGGGCACAGGAGCCCGGGGCAGCCCACGGTGGCTCAGCCCGGCAGGAGGAGGGGGCGAAGGGAGCACGGGGGGCACCGAGGCCGCTTGGGAAGGGTGGCAGGGCCGTGGGGCTGCGCCCTGCGGGATCATCTGCAGGCAAATCCCAGCTGCTGGAGCTTTCCCCTTGCCTGTGCCCGGCCAGGAATGTGCTGCATGGCACAGGGGAGGCTGCCACATTCCCTGAGCGCCCACCTCTGCCAGGGGCAAATCGGCCCCGAGCCCGAACCAGCTGCTGTGGGGCTCCGTCTGTAGCGGGGCTGGCGCTCGGCAGCCATGAGCTGCCCACAGAAGCATCTGCCCGGTCGAATGCAGGTGGGGAGAGCTTGTGACAGCTCCTGCAGGTGTCAGGGGAGCTGGCCTGGAGGGCAGGAAGGGATGACCTGGCAGACCCGCGTAGGTGTAGCCTTAGGGATGTTTATTTACGTGCCAGATGTTTTGTTTGGCACTGTATTACACCGAGCAGGTCAGTAACTGTTTCCTGTGACTATTCTGCTCCTCTGCCTTCCTCACCTGAGGTGCAAACAACTTCTATTATGGGCAAACACCTCACATTATGAAAAAGGCTCCTGATGAATACCAAGAGCCACATTTCCCAGTTTATTCTGGGCAGTTGGTTTTACGGGCCAAAGCAGTATCAGAAAAGTATTGACAGTTTTAAAACAGTGGAGCATCAGGTCTGCTTCAGTTGAGTACAGCAGATGAAAATGTTAATATAAATTTTATAATTTTAATTAATATAATTTTAGCTAGCAATCCTCAAAATGTAGATATTCCTCTCTGTAAGTCCTTTTTTGTTGAGCAATGTTTTAGTTTTAAGCCTGTCATTGTATAAAATTGGAGCAGCACACTCTATTGATTAGAAACTAGCTGGTTGTTATGGGTCAAAATTCAGTTCAATGCAGAACCATCAGCTAGTGTGGGGAACTGAATATTATTAATAATCTGGAATAAATTAGATAGTTTTACATACTGCAGAAATTATCTGTAGGCTCCTAGGATTCTACCAAGTTTTTTCAAACAAGATTTTGCACCTGAGTGCAACTTGTTAATTTTGCTGGTGGTTTTATCTTGTAGAAGCAGGCAGTGTGACAGATATTTAGTATGTAGGAGCCAAGAAATACTTAATGCCTTGCTGAGTTCTACCTCTTGGAGCAGAGCACAAGCTTGAGGGAGTCCAGCAGTTCTGCACAAGGGAACAGCTTAGTTCAGTACACGGCCCCTTACCAACTCTGCCTGCTTTGGTTTCAGAATATGCGCATAAGATGCCTCAGTGGAGACACGTACTACAGCAAAGCCGGCAAGAAATTTGCAGGCCAGGTTCTGGAGAAGTTTGTCCTGGTTGATTGTGACCAAGTTCTTGCTGGTACATACAGGTAAGAAAATACAGCAACTACTGTGGCAGAGACTGGTGTGACTGAGGAAATATTCCTTACCAAAATACTGAATAATGTAACTCTCAGTGCTTTCACAGTTTTCCAAGCCCCCATCTTATCCACCTTCCCAGCCCTTTTCTTACCTGAAGTGAAGACCTTGGACTTTTCAATCTCTCCTCACACAGCAGCTGCTGCATCCCTCAGCCTTTTTAATTCTGTTTCTCAACACCCTCTCTAACCTCACTACATCCTTCTTGAGATGCAGAGATGCTGCACTGAGGTGTTCAAGAGGGGCAAAAGGTGCCCAGACTCTGGTTTGTTATTGTGACCCTTGCTGGCAGGGGCAAAGACTCACTGCATGTTTTAGATGCCATTGTACTCTGAGCTGATGATGTCAGACAAGTGATGATGATCTTGAGCTCCTTCCTAAGCTGTTCCAGATTCAGCATCATACAGATCATTTTCCCCTGTGGATACACCACATTTTACTTTACTGAAGGTCATCAGCCACATATTTGTGCACTTGCTCAGTTCTGTGAGGTCCTTCTGGATTTGCTCACCTTCATCCAGGTATCCAACCACCTGAAGGAACTGAAGATCATCTGCAAACCTGGGGATTTCACTGCACCCCTCCATGCCTGAGGGCATCCATGTGCTTACTGGCTCCCTCACCAAACTCCAGCAGGTCGGTGAGGCTGGGCTTGCCTTTACTGTATCCCTGTTGTCCTTCTCCAGGAGTGCTTCTCCATGCCAGCAGGAATTTTTTTCTTCACAGCACACTCTACATGCCCCAGGGTAGAAGGCAGCTCCAGTGGTGTGTGGGCCCCAAGACTGCATTCAGAGGCCTCTCTGTAGGTGGGATCATACAGGAAACCTCCCAGCCCTTGGCCTTTCTGGTGGTGCTGATATACAGGTGTGAAAGACAGCTCAGTGTCACCAGCACCAGCAAAGGATGCAGGAAGTTCATTGGGGTTCTCAGCTATGGCCTTGCCATCACCCTTTTGACCCCCAGGTCTCAAATGGGCCCACTGATTCCTTGACTGCCAGTACAGCATTTGTGAACCACCTGCCAGCTACAGTCATCCTGCGGATTTTTGTCTGCTCCTTTTCAACTCTTTTGGATCAAATGCTGAATTCTTACAAAGTTACCTTTCTTCAAATTGAATCTCTGTGTGCTGTATTTATTTCGTTTGCTCTCTGCCACTAAAGAGTTAAAATTGTGTTGTGATCATTCTTACAAACGGGTTCTTCCACTTCTGCCTCTGGAACCAAGTCTTATGCACCATTCCAGACCACATCCTGAATCGCATCTTTTCTTGTGGGTCAAACAATTTAGACTAGTTAATTCTGGCATGTAATCATTTATTGCTTCAAAAAAGTTTTTCTCCATGGTTCATCCCAGTGAAACATTAACCTGTATGTGTGTGAGTGGATGAAATCTCCCACTGTTGCTGCCCATCCTATTTTTGCAGTCTCTGTGATCTCAGTTAACATTGTCTATTTAATATCACAGTTCTGATCAGAGGGTCAGGACTACTGTTCTTGTGCTATATTTTTATTACTAGAATCTATTTAGTTAATCTTCCACCTGCAGATCTTTCCCACAGTATTTTCACTCTGTTGCACATCATATTATCGTTCACAAACAGTGCAGGACAGCCTGCTCTGGTATTTCTGTGAACTTGGTGCCCTAGCAATACTTTCATTCTCCTTCCACCAGATCTCCTTGAACACTGTCTCCCTCTCCCTTTGTCTCTCTTTCCATCTCCCTGTGAGCACGTGCTGGACCCTCAGGCTACCAATGTCCTCAGTGCTGTAGCTTCAAGCTGCACCTTCTCCTCTGGTGCTGAGTTCATCATCTCTGAGAGTGGAGGTCTCACCTCATCAGACTCTGGCAAAATGAATGAAAAATGGAAGCACCTGGTTGAAACTGGTTGTGTCAAATCTCTGTGTAAACAACATGGAGAGCAGTGTCTGGTGGCATTTTGACCATCCTAAGACATTTAAAAACAATGGAGTGAATCACTGCCTGGAAACACAGGCAGTGATTCCTAGAAGCATAGTATTGGTGAGGTTGGAAAAGCCCTCTAAGACCCTCTATTCCAACTGTTCTCTCAGCACTGCTGAGCCTGCAGCTAACCCATGTCACATCTACACATCTTTTAAATCCTCTATCCATCTCCATTGGCTGCAGGGGCAGGGATTACAGAACTGCACCACTCATTTTGGGATGGCTAAAGCTGAGCATGTACCAGCTGGATTGAACTGCACAGCTGGAGGAACATCTGATTCCCCTGTGGCCCAGAGTCAGGGTGTTGCTCAAAATGCAGGTGCAGCTCTCTAGGTCAGTTCCTCCCTGTGCCATTCTGGACAGGGACTGCCATGTGCTCTCTATCTACAGATCTCTGCAGAGCTGAAACTTCTGGAATTCTGGAAGACAATACTTCAGTTGAATAGGGTCTTGTATCTGATTCTGTGCTGTCCCAGTAAGCATAGGATGTTCTGGACTAAGAGAATCAGTCTCTTCTCTAGAAATTGATTCAACAGTTGTCAGAAACACTTCCACAGCAGAAAATCAGGAAGTCTGCTCCTGGGTATAGTGCAGCCTGTATAGGAGATATTTAGATTACTGTCCCTGCAGATGGGAAAGCCAGATGCAAAGGATGAGAACAGTTACTGAGTAAAGCAAAAGATCCAGGGTGGAACCAGGGATGTCTGGGGATGATACAGGAACAAGGGTAAGAGTGTTCTTGCCCAGCAGCAGGTTTTGCATTTCAACAATGCTGTGTGCAAGCATCAGAGGTTTTGGAACTCCAGGGTTTTATGTTGTATGTGCTTCTCCATGTTCAGTTTGCCATAGGAGACTCTTTCTCACCATGTCTGGCCTCCATTATACCCTCTGGCAATGGGTTATGGAGATTAATTTATGTTTTGTATGAAGAAGTGATCCCTGATGTTTACAATAGACCTACTGCTAGATAATTATATTTGATGTCCCCAAATTCTCACAACCTGGGCACAGAAAATCAGTGTTCCCTATTTACTTTCTTGACTGTATCCATGGTTTTGTCTTCCTCCATTATAATCCCTCGTGAATCATCTCCAGGTGAAGTATCTTTGGCTTTTCAGTCATTTCTTGTACCCCAAGTTTGAATTTACTGACATGTAATTGTCCATCATTTTGTCACATATTCCCCCCAACCATAAGATCCTCTTGCAGCTTCTGATGTTCCATCTTCCTTTTGATCCACAGTAATTTTGCCCTGAGCTCTGACACAGACAGTTTCTACAGTTTTTTTTTACTTTTCCTCAGTATGTTGAATAGCACTGATCCCAGCACAAAACTTGTGCGTTTCCAGTGGCTAAATTTAAACGATTGCTATTGTTTGCATCTTTAATCAACTGCAACTTCTCAAGAAGACCTTCCTTTGTATGTACTCCATGATCACTTAATTTTCTTAACAACAAAAATGGTCTTTGCTGAATGACCATGTCAAAATCTCTTTGAAAGTTCAGGTCTGATATGTCAAGCAGAGCACACACATCCGTGTGCTTGCTGCCTCCTTCAAAGATCTGCAAGAGGCTTTTGAGGCATGGCTTCTTTCCACAAAAACATGCTGAGTCTTCAGCATTATGATTATAGTTATTTATGCATCTAATCATTTTACTCTCTATTTGCTTCTACCAGTTTGTTCAGTATGGAAATAAGACTGACTGATTTGTAGTTTTCCAGGAGCTCTTTAAAAGAGCTTTCTTTCACATTTAACACTTTCCATTCCTCTGCTACTATGTTCAATATTAAATGATAGGTTATTCCCTGGTTAATAATTGAAAAATCGAGGACTTCCAGTTTTTGAAGGCTGTTTGCTTCAATATTTTTGTTTAATGCACCTTTTAACTATGGTAAGGTTTTTTTATGGTTTAAAATGTCTTTATTTTGATAGGTACATTTTCTCTGAGACTCTAATATAGCATCTTTAAACAATCTTCCTGCTGCCTCAAGCATTTAACCTTTTTGGTTGCTCTTTTAAATTTCTTTTTAATAGCATTCCTCATTTTCTCTTTGAAGTTAAGTATTACTGTTGTGGATTATTTTGGTCCTGAAAGAATATTTGATATGGGTAGGTCATGGTTATTTTTTGCTGAATGGCCTTCCCAAAAAAACTCTCTGAACTGGTAATGTTATTTCTCCTTTTGTTGGTTGTCTGGTTAGTTTCTCCAAAAAGTGGTCCTTTATAGTGTCTAAAATGCAGTTTTGGCAATTCTCCTCATACCTCATCCCCATTCAACCTGTCTGAATCTCCCTTTATCCCTCTGCTTTCTGCCTTCTTAGTCTCTCAGCACCCCCTCAAAGTGGCTTATTTACCATCAGCACTCTGCTCAGAAAGTTCCCAGTACAGCCACTGTGCACTTTTCTAAACACATCTTTATTTGTTCAGATGTTCTCCATTGATTCTAATTCCTTACCCAAGTGTCACTGATTTTCATCCTGTCTTTTAATCAGAGTACAGTTTTCTTGCATTTGTTTTTGAAGTGAAGTGGGTGATCCCAAACTGTGTGCCCTTCTACACATCCCAGCTTTGGTCTGTAGCAATCCACTGCATCCTGCTATCCATTGGGTTACTGCAGTCTGGCAGCTCTGCAATGAGGAGATGAGCAATGAAGGACCCAAATATGCAGAAACAGTTCAACCGTCCTTCTGCTTCCACAGGTTTTATTCATTCATACGATAAGAACAACATAGAGCTGTGTCAGGGGGGTTTAGGTTGGAGAGCAGGGAAAGGTTCTTCCCCCAGAGGGTGCTGGGCACTGCCCAGGCTCCCCAGGGAATGGGCACAGCCCCGAGGCTGCCACAGCTCCAGGAGTGTTTGGACAATGCTCTCAGGGATGCACAGGATGGGATTGTTGGGGTGTCTGTGCAGGGCCAGGGGTTGGACTGGATGATCTTTGAGGGTCCCTTCCCACTCAGGATGTTATGTGATTCTATGATTCTTTAATTTATTCTGATACACTGCTGCCCATTGATAAGATCAAGCACATTTTTGTGGTGTTTTCTAAATAGGAAAACCAAGGTCACTGCTTTTACCTTAAACAACTGTAGGCAAAATAGTTTAGACCCTTCAACTCTTATGCATATATTGATGAAATGTTTAACTTTATATTTCTTCTAAATGAAGGAAAAAAACTAGATTGAGGTATCTAGGCAAAGCAATAATCCAAAATCTTAAATGTAATTATATATCTAGCTATTTAGGATTATTTGGGGCAGCAGAAGAAATAGGGTGTTTATTTGAGCACTTAAGATATTTACTGGTTCAGCAGGTGAGAGGAGCCTAAGGAAAAATAGGGGCTAGAGCTAAACAGGATCTTAAACAGGAAGAGTAAACATTTGCCAGGCTAGAACCAGGGAAGGGAGCTGGTATTGTCAGCCTGAAAGGAGTTATGTGGCTCTTTGAATTGCCTTAGAGGAGATTAAATTTCTCAGCTCAAAATGAAAGATGGTCACAGTATTAGTGTGTGTCCTGCCATGGGCACAGAGAGGAAGGAGTTTGGTGTTTATAGCTCTCAGAGCTATAGTGAGAGACTCAAGATTTGGGGTTGAAGCTGACACAGCAGCTGAAACTGAAAAATGAGAGATGAAAGTCTACAGGAGTACAAAATCTCTGCACATGGCTTCAGGAGAAATAAAACTGAAGTACAGAAGCATTTGGCAATGGCCAGATAAAGCTACATGGGTTTGAAGCTGGAGGAAGCTTGGAATTTATTTCAAAGAAAGGTGCTTATACTCCCAGGTATCCATGGTCCAAGCAAGAGGAAAGAGCTTTGAAGAGAGAGTTCCAGATCTAGCTTGATGAGGAGTCACCTCAAGAAAGAAATTCTAATTAAGCAGGAAGTGTGTAAGGAGTGGGAAGGACAGTGCATCAGCAAGGGACCCCCAGGTGACACACAGAGAGGTGACATTGCCAGATGAGTTATGTACAGCCTTGCTGGGTACACCAAAGCAGGGAGGAGCAGGTCCTCAAGTGTATAAATAAAAAGTGAATTCAGGAGAAAGAGACAAGGTCCACTGCTGGAAGGATGAATAAGAAATAAGAGATAACAGACATGAGTGCCCAAATTACCTGAATACATTGCACTGGTTTGGATCAAAATGAAGATGAAAATTAAGGAATGGAAATTATTTCAAGTGTGTTCGGAGCAAGCTAAAAGAGCTTGCTGCAATAAAGGCAGGTGTTGTCACCTTATCAAAGAAAATGTCACTTGAAATGAAAGGTCTAGTAATGAGTGTTATGTGGTACATGCATTTAACCATGAGCAAAAACAAAACATAGAAGTTTGTCTTGCATACAGAAAGAAAAGAATGGTTTTGTGACACCCCAAGTGACAGAAGAGCAATAAAAATTAGTTTGAGAAACTATTGAAAGAAGCAAAAAATTGGCATCTCATCTGTTGGAAAGAGCTGAAGCAGAGAGACTGACTCTGGAGATCTGAAGTCATCTGTGCAAACAGCTGGGAAAGGCCACTGTGACCACACAGCAGAGCAAGGCTGTACAAGGAACTAATCCGGGTGTCGAAAATGCTGCTGAGACAGAGACTTCTGCAATACTGCAGGTGCTCTTCCCAGTCCGGCTCGGCCCACGCCAGAGCCCTGGGGAGGGGGTGCTGCACGGACAGACCGGTGTCCCCCAGCTCCCGGAGGTGATGCTGCACCTCCATCTCCCGGCCAAGGGCTGAGCTGCACTGCTCACGGAGAGCCTGAAAGCAGGACAGGGAGGGGATCCTATCCTACAGCCATCCTTTCGCAGACTCCTTTGTGCCCCAGGGTGATCCAAAACTGCTGTGAACAGCAGTTTCTTATGGGGGAAAAATGTCAGGAAAATCCTACCAGTTTTAGAAACTCCCATGAACTTTTAGCATCTGTGGTGGCCTGCAGGAGGACGAGCTTCACAGCCCACGTGGGTGTTTGTGTTGTGCAAGGAGGTACCTCTTCTTGTCTGTATTGGATTTGTAACCTGCAAACTTCATCCAATGCCTCATTTTTATACAAGAAATCATTCCCTGGCTATTTCCTCCATGCCAGCCATTGAAGAAAAGACGTTTTTCAGTTTGTAGCGATGGAAGTAGCCATGGCTGGCAAGACCCACATCATCTCCCATGCTGGAAATCTGTACTGTGGCAAGGAGGGCTGTACCACCAGAGAACTTGGATGATCCTTTCCAAATCCTGTCATGACACAGAGTGAGCAGGACCCCATTGGAACAGCATGGGAAACTGTGGCACAGGAATGCCTGGACTGGGGAGGCATCAGTGGCAGGGACAGTCATAAGGCCAGGGGAGTGCTCTCCCCTCACAGGGGGAAGGGCAGTTCACATGGGTGAGAGGAGATGGCTGGGTGCATTGGGACTGGGAACAGTGCTTGGATCAGAGGGTCTGGAAGAAGACAGAAGGTGGATGTCATTTTGTCCAAGGAGGGAAGGAAAAGAAAAGCAAGACCTGTTGCTTATTTCTGCAAATGTGGGGCCAGAGGCCTTGATGGCCAGGGAGCTTGTGTGATGTACCCGCCAGAAGATCTGAGTCCGAGATGTGAAACCTCCTGGCCAGAATGGGGAGGGCAAACAGGACCACTTGCACAGCTCTGTTTGCACGTCTGCTGGCAGCAGTGGTGCCAGGCTGGGTGCACAGGGATGGGGGGCAGGATGGCAGCATCCTCCCCCTGGATAACAGTTCAGGAGCCCATGCTTACAGGAGGAGGGGTACAAGGCTGTCCCTCCAGCAGACTCTCTTGTGCAGCAGCGGAAGAGCTGTGACAATGTGGCCACCAGTACTCCTGGGAGCCAGGATGTGCTCTGGGACAGACGCCTTTGACAGTGTTGATCCATGAAATCTCCCCTGTCTGGACTCCTGGATTTCTTCAAAGAACTGTCAGGGCTTTTTGAAAGATAACATTCCTTTGCCAAAGCTGCTTTTCCTATTATCTCATATTTCCTATATGGCCATTAAATGTATTCTTTAGAAGAGTCTCTATAATTTGTGTATCTACACAACTTATATCTATCTAATTTGTTCTGTGCAGTTGTGAGACTTAATGGTCTGGAACATTAAAAACATTGTATCACATCAGCAGCCTCCCACTCTCCTGATAGCCAGGGCCCTTTCAAGAGGGAGATAGCCTGGTTAGGCTGGTTAGGAGCCAGCCTGGTTGGGAGCTGAATTATTTCATCCTGGCATTCCCTTGGTGCTCTCAGGGTGATGTTCCCTGCTCCTGCCCAGTCGCTGGTATCTGCTCCGTTTATGTTTTCTAATCTCTTCTACAGACATCTCAGCAGGACACTGATTCTCCCTTATGTTCTGTATGAAGAGCCCTCCCAGCAGCCCAAGCTCCTGTACAATAAAGGGATGCAGAGGAATTAACCTAAACACTCCTGCTACACACGGACCACCTGCCTCAAAAAGAGCTGAATATTTCTTCTCTCACCTTTTGCAACATGTGACCCAGCCTTTTTCAAAGATGGTCTCCCTGGGTTAAGGAGTTTCTCCTCTGCCATTTAGCCATCCCAACTAGTTTCTGGTTTGGTTTCTTCCCCCTAATGTCTCGGTGAAGGGATGCATTTGCTTTGAGCCTCCAGGATGGTACTTTTGAGTACTCTTCATGCTACCCACAAAGATATTTTCATTTCTACTACTTCTTCATTCTTATCTAATTTACATGGTTCAATATGAAGCAGCAGAGTATTTTTTTCATTTTATGTTGCTCTTTGGGGTATGTCTGCTGAGTGTAAACATACAAAACACCAGTCTGTCCGATAACAACTGCAGAGTGCTCAGGGACAAGCCAGGAGCTGAGTTTCCTACTAGAAGCTCCAAGTTAACTGTCCTGTAAGCTAAACATTGATGAGGTCCTAAAACAGAGCCAGTATCTTGTCCTGAAATGACATTTACTTGAAAATGTAATCTGCCATGACAATTGCTCTCCTGGAGCTCCTGTCATTTTATCCTGCTCTTCATTATCAGTGTCTTGCTTTAGCAGCCAATGACGCAGCCCTAAGGTGGTACTGCCACCTCTGATGATTCTGGTTTATTTGACACATTTAGTCTGCTGGTCTGGTTTGACTACAGCAAGAATAAAGAAACAGCTGACGACTGGGATGATCAGGAGCCTGAGGGTCCCACTCTGGAGAAGAACTTCCCTGTTTAATCCAGGGACATGAGGATTAGGAGAAGAAATGTGGTTACAGTCTATAGCTATATTGGAGAAGTGCTGATTAGGTTACAGTTTGGGCACAAAGAAGAGGTAGGGTTAAACAGATAAGGAAAATTTGCAGAGTGGCAATTAATGGAAGTTTTTCCCCAGCTAGGGCAAAACCAGATTGGTTTTAAGGTGGAACGTGACAAACTCCCAGAAGAGATCCCAAAACACTGAACTGTGACAGCAGGGACTGGACTTGTTGAGCCAAGGATGAACTTCTATGGCATTTGGGAATCCCACAGCAATGCTTATAGAAAGCATCATCAGCCTTCCTGAGGCATTCCTGTAGTCTCTGGAGACCTCTGCTCCTCAAGGCAGTGCCCAGGATCTCCATTCCTCATTTCCTGCCTGCCCAAGTGGTTCCTTCAAGCCCATCACGTGTTGCACATGTCACGACACGAGAACAGAGCACCTATCAAGGCGAGGGAATAGCAGGGGACCTTGAGCTGAAATTAAACAACGAGTTTAGGGTTGTTCTTTTGTAATTCTGTGCTGAACACATTCATCTCCATGTGCAATCTCACACCTGCCTACTTAGAGAAAGTTTTAAGTGCACAAATTATGTAGCACTCTCTCCATCACTGAAATGTTAAAATCCATACTAGGCATTTTGGCACTCCGTGAACTCAAGTTATATGTGGGTTTTTTTTCTTTTCCTGCAGTTTCACCTGGCTTTGCAGCCAAGTCCACACTGGCCTGGTGACCCACTTCCGTGGGCAAATTGTTGCAGAGTTTGACAAGGAATTCCGGTACCTGTATGCAGAGTCCAGAGCAGTGACCAGCTTCTGTGTGCCAGATCCCGGGACATGTCTCTCTTCTTGGAATACCTCAAAAGTTGACAACTGTCTTTTAAAACCCATGCAGGGGAATGATACTGAGACCCTGAGCCCCTCCAGCAGCCTTTCCAACGTAAGCATCAGGAGCATAAAAGTGTCTCCCTTTATGAAAAACTCCAGCTGCAGTGCACAGCAGGAAAAGCAAGATTCCAGCTCTGATTCTAGCAATAAGAAGGGGAAGGAAGACACATTCCTGAAGTCCACTTGCCCTAAACAGCAAGAAGAACCACCAGACTCAGCAAACAGTCCTCCAAATAAACCCACCCCAACCTCATATCCCAAATCGAACCTCCTAACAGCAAGGACATTCCTGCAGCCAGAGCCTTCCACCAACAAACCTGGTTATCAGGGGGACACTAAGGCCAACAGCAGCCACTGTTCCCCACCGAGAGCAGGGCAGCCACTGCAGTCCCTCTCGGAGGGTACCGGGAGCAATGGGACAAGCCTGAAGCAGAGAGGGCCTGCGGCCACCTCTGGGGAGCTGCCAGCTGAAAATGAGAATGTGTTTTATGGGGTGGAAAAGAGACAGAGCCCCGGACACGGCCATTTTGACCTGTTCACCCCATACAACCACCTCAAACGGGATAAAAAGTCCATAATGCCTTGCTACGACAAGTTCCCAGAGGACGTGCTGCTGGAAAAGAACAGTGCATACGGGGCGGAGAAGAGAATGACTCTAGGGCACAGCAAGCTGGACCTGATCACCAAGTACAACAAGCTAAAATCCAAACACATACACAGTCGGTTCGAACTCTGACCTGGGCCTCGAGATGGAAAATCATTCCAGGGGTTGTTTCTCCCTACCAATAATCATGCCTGGGGCTTGGAATCAAAACATGGGTGGAAAATTAGTCTTGTTCCTGTTAAAAGGTGTCTAATCTGTGTAGATGACTGATTCAGACGAGCTTAGCAACTACAGCTCAAACTTTCAATCACATGATTGTGGCAGGAGGGATAAAAGCACGTAAACATAATCCACATTCTTCTTACCCATTTGGGAAAAAACCATTTCCACATTGCTACAGCTGGAAACTGGCCACTGAGGTGTTCAGGGTGAGCCCAGTTTCCCTCCGTGCTGAGCAATTCCTCTCCCTGTATCCATGTGGTGAAAATGAAATGGCCAAAGGCAGGTAAATGTGAAAAATAAAGGAGTTGTTCTGCTGGGAAAAGCCGTGTTGGGTCCTGGTGGGGATTGAGTACTGAGTGTGGCCAGAGCCCCACTGTGCTGAGCTGTGCCAGGCCAGAAGAGGACAGGGCACATGGTTAGCACACGCCTGACATTGGTGCATCAGCGGTGTCAGCACACAGACTGCTCCTGGGGCACACCTGAACACCAGTGACAGCTGACACAGGTGGCCCCTAAACACAAGTGAGCCACTCAGTGGCACCTGGGTCACAGGTGGCCTGTCAGCACACAGGCGACACATCTGCTGTCCTACACCACAAGTGTCAGCACAGAGCATGGCTCGGGCTGGGACAGGGACAGTGCCAGCACCTGGGGAGCACCAGGGCGTGGGCTGGACCTGTGCACAGATGGGGGTGGCCCACGGTGGCCAGGGCCAGCCATGGCATACCTGGCACAGGGACAGCTCAGGAGCACCGGGCACGGGCACAGGGGCAGAACAGGAATGGCGTACCTGGGCCCGTGGCGGCCCCTCCAGGCTGTGGGGACACACGGGCGGGCTCAGCCCCAGGCGGGAGCTGGGCACACGGGGACGGGTGGTGGCCCGCAGGGCCGTGGCGGGGGCCGGGCTGGCGCGCGGTGCCTGGGGCGGTGCTGCCGCCACGGGCTGGTCCCTGCTGGGCCGCGGT